>VZRF01013627.1:664164-961059 GCA_013396875.1 Vireo altiloquus
AAGACATTTTCCTTTGCTTTCTGAATTTAATTCATCTTTATTTTTCTGATTTATACTTCAATGATTGAAGCATACAATTTTAACTAACCTTTAATGAGTGGAATAAACTCCTATTCTCCTCTTATAGAGAACCCATTCACCTCTATATAAGGTGATCAATGATTGATTTATTGATTCCACAATGCTGAGAGATTTACTTATATATAATGTGTATATAAATACATATTTATAATGTGTATGTGTATAGTAAAAAACATATCTATAAATATGCGTGTGTGTATGTGTATATATATATGTGTGTGTAAAAGGACTCTTTCCAGCCTCAAAAGGATAAGTTTGACCAAAACCATGAAAAGCTGCTTTAATCTGTAGCACAAGAGGCAGGAGGGGGTAATAGGATTCCATTATTATAGCAATAAATAGCAAGTAGTAAAAACATTTCCCTTGAGCAGCCATGGTACAGTTTAAATATGGAAGCTAAAGGAGGAATATTAGAATGAATATAGATGAGTTAATTGAGGATAAACATACCAGGAAAAAAGAGACTTCTTGAACTTTACAGTATGTTGATCTGAAGAGACAGTGAGTAAAAAAACCTACTTAGAAAAGAAGGGAATGAATCATGTGAAATTTGCAGTGGATTTAGTGAAGTGCATAGTCCCATGGGCTACAGGGATGTGAAGAGAGATAGTAAGGTTGACTGTGAAAATGAAAGAACTGGACACTGAAGAGTGCCATGGGAATATTGAGGCAAATTCTTCCAGCAACTACTAAAGAACAGAAAGGGAAGAACCAACACAAAGTGAAGTGTATCCTCAAGCCTGCTACTTCATTTACATTTTTGAGCTGGTTCTGAAAAAAGATGAACAAACAAATGAACAAACAAAATTCAAAACCACTCACAAACCAAAAAAGAATTGAGAATAATCAAAATGAACTGTTCAAAAACTTTTCCTGTTTTTCTGATTTTATAATTCTCTCCTGCAAATTATTTTTGGTGATGTTTATCCGACACTGCCTTTGATGCTTTGTATCTTTATTTCTACTCTTTTTTATCCAGCCTATCCCTTATTCCCAATGCAATAAATAGTCACTTTGACTTACCATTCCCTTCAGCCAACTGAAAAGGATTATATATATATATATACACACACCACACATAGAAAAAATTAATAAAAAATGAAATGAAAGTTCATATTTTGCAAGGTGCTTTATATAAGACAAGGGTTTGAACTTTCTTTTTTTTCAATTTCTAATTGTATTCATAATTTTAGTGTGACACTGTCAGTGGAAAGACTAAAATAAGCTGCAAATATAGCCTTTAAAGATACAAGCAGCTGTTTGTTGCATTTTCTACATACGTAATAGGACTGGAGAGTCAAAAGAACAGGTTATATTGAGGAGATTTAAAACTCAAGGTTGAATATCATTCTGTTTTCAGACAGATACTACTATTTTCTCCTTGTTAAAGACTTTCCAAAGGTTTCCATACACACTCAAATGTCTGATGTCTCAGACTCGTCAGATGTCTGATGACTATTTTTGTTACAGCCTGCACTTCAACTAATTTGAATGTCTCAGAGTTCTAATCATAGATTTCATATAATCTGATTACTGCTACAAACACAAGGGTCAAGCTCTTCCTAAAGTTGCCTGGTTTCTTTTAGCCTCTACTAAAAGAAGCTGAAAGTGATGTTAAAATGAAAGTTAAAGTTATTGTATCCTGCAGGTTTATTAAATGCAGCTGATATCATTTTTATGGATTATGCTACATGGAAAGCAGTAACTTTATAATTTTGTTTTCAATGGGCACATATAACTAATGGCAACTTAATAAAGTGTTTATTTTTCTTCACAGACACATTTATCAAAATTTAATGTCATATTTTCAGCACAGTTCTCAGGATTCAACTGCCTCCATCTACTCACCTCTACCCCAGAGCACCCTCACTCCTGTTCCTCACTAATTTTTATTCCCCCCCCAAAATCATTAATGGTCTATCACCTTCTCTCCCCTTCCCCGAAAAAAGACTCTGCTTCCCACCCTTTAAAATGTCTCTAAAACAGAGCATTTTGTTTCCTGTTTTTGTTTTCGGGACCTGTTTCCTTCAGTGGAACAGCAGGCAGAGCTCTCCCAAGCACTGCCAAGTCAGCCAGGATGGCCACTGACCAGCAAGGAAGTTGGCCAGGCAGGGAGCTGGAGAGCCTCTAAAGCCTCTCCTAATTCATAGGGTCTCATTCTTGCAGGTCCTCTTACCCCAAAAGTGCCCTTGCTACAGGTGGCTCTATAGCATTCATTACCAGCGGTGCCAGAATCCTTCTGTGTGTTCCTGAAGGTCTCTGCAGCTCCTCTCAACTGCACATGAGCTTCGCTTTTCCCACACCTCCCAGCACTGCTGCAGCAGGGGCTGGCAGGATGGAGGAGAAGGCAGGAGAGCTGTGAGAGCAGGGAAGGAAAGGAAGCAGGGGGGTTTGTTCTGCAAAGGCATCCCCTGGACTGGAGAACCACCGCTTGTAGGATGGGACCAGGCTGTAACTTGGAAAGCAAACAATCAGCTCCTGAGGGTCCAGCGCTCCACTCAGCAACAGCAAACTCGTGCAAGGGGTTAAGAACTCATAATGACCAGGCCAGGATTATTCCCTACAAGAACAAATGCATTCAGAAGAGGTTTTTTCCCAAGTTTAACAGTACCATTTTTATACGCTGCTGCAGAATTAGGAAGGTAAGATTCCATAGCACACCTCCAAATTCCCCCATCACTTTGGGTGGCATGGTACCCCCCTCTCACATGGACTCTAAAGCTCAGTGTTTGCAGGTTCTTAGCTCAATATCCTCCTCTCCTTCCTCTCCATTTGCCTGACAAAGGCTAAGATCCGAAAAGATGGCTTGTTCTGACATTTCCAGATGGAGAAAGAAGCAGGCAAAGCGAGTCCATTTGGATGGAGGTGGGATGGCCAGCTCACAGAGAGAAATTACCAGCTCTCCATACAGGAGCAGATGATTTTTTTTCACGGCTCCCTGCTGTCTTGATCCTGAATAATCTGTAGCTAACTGTGTTCATCAGCCTGTGCTCGTCAGGCTGACATGCCCATCCCTGCAGGTGGCCATTCCAGCAAGCACCATCCAACTATTTTGCAGTAAGGCAGTAATGTCAGGAAAGCAATGGCAAGGAACCTTTTGGTACTAGCAGACTTTGATCATGATAATGCTTATTAAATCTGATACACTGGATGAATACACACACTTTTATTACTCATCTATGGAATTGTATTATCATGCATATAAATATTCACATTCTGATATTAACCTTAACCAAGTGCTTGGGTTACAGTGAAAGAAATAAAAGAGATGTGGGCAAAAACTTTGAAAATGCTGTCAAGTGAATAGACCCATGATTTAAGTGATAAGAACACTCAGTCTTTTCATCACATACAGGGTACAGTTAGAGAGAGTATTTTGGCCACCAGTAACAGCACGCCTGGAAATGCAAAATTTAACTTGTGATTAAAATGTGATTTGTATCACTGACAGTGATTAGTCTTAATCAGTTGTAATAACTGTAACATTACAAAGCTAAATTCTGCATGTTTATTACCAATGTAAGTAGACATGATTATTAATTTTTTTTAAAATTCTTGGAGGGCATGAGCCAGAAAACAAGAGGGAACACTTCCAGACTCCATTTTTACTCTTAGAAATGCCTAAATGATTAAAAGGAATATCTGTAACTGTGATTTTAGATACTTCCTTCCCAACTACTATTGGAAGAAAACTAAATATTCTCAATAGTCTAGTATTTAGTTTTATCTTAAAAAAAAATCTTAATATTCAAGGCACATTTGAATAAATAACTTATCAATGCTCTTCATGGTTTCATGAGTTCGTTTTTTTTTTCATTATCAAGTTATCATGAATTTACTTCTTTGTGGCAGCCTAACTTGCATGTCATCCACCCAGTGATAGGTCCTGTCAGCACTTCATGAGAGAGGATTCATTCTCGGAGGAATTACATACCCAAACAAAACGGAAAAGTGAGGAAAGAAAAAATTAGAGTAAAATTATTTAGTCTTTAGAATTGCATTAGAAGTAAACCAGAGGAGATCTTAGAGGCTTCCCACACTTAAGCTATTCACCTCTGGCTTCTGGCAGGTCTCACAGGATCCTATTCATTGACATACTTAGAGGTTTGATGTTGTAAAGAGATGACTTGTGACAATTTCAGAACTTTCCAGTCTATTCCCCAATAAAACTCTTAAGCTGCTGGATACTTTTAACTCTATTCTAAAACAAAACCCCAAAATTTAATTCTGGATGTCTCTGCCTCCATTCTTCATCTAAATCATTTAGGGCATTATTTTACATGGTTATTGCAAGGACAAAATGCTTTTAAGTGAGTAAATTATCCAGATTCTACATTAAGAGCAGCAATATTCACTTAATTTAAATAGATTAAGAAACACATCCAAAGGCTCAGAAATCCCTTGCATTTTATCTTCATTAACATCCAAGCATCTGCAGACCTGGCAGTGTTTGGTTAATGGTTGCACTTGATGATCTTAGAGGTCTTTTCCAACCTTGAAGATTCCATTCAAAGCCAACCACATAAGAGGAAAGGCATTCAAACATTTACAGTTTTGTTTTCTTTGCCTTCTCCACCAACTACATCTCTGCATAGCCCAGTTAAAAGCTGAATATGGCTTCTCCTGCTGTACTACAATGCATTTTACAAAAATATTTCAGCTGCTATTCCTGGACCAGGGCAATGTGCTGCACTGTACTCAGAGATATTTTAAAATTAAGTGAAAGAAGTATTTTCTCTTACTTGAATTTCCCTGATTCAGATCTGCCCTGTAACACCAGCAAGTGTTCCCATAGCTACTGTAAAGCAGAGCATGGACTGAAGAAAGCTGACTCCATCCCTGCCAGACTTGTACACAACTCATCCACTGCATTTCACTTTTGGCAACATTTGTTGTTGTTTCAATCCCTGTCCTGCCTTAGAATAGCCCCAGAATTTCACCAAAAGAATGGATTTTCAACTCCACAGTACTAAGAGACAACCAAAACAGCACCATCAACTAAATTTTAAAATTAAACAGTAGCTAGATGTCAGTTATTAAGATAAAATTAAGGAATATAAAAATCTTTAATATTCACAGATTAAAACCATTTGCACCCTGTGACAAAATCTATTTCCTTACATTGTTTACTGCTAGCATGAAGGAACTTAGTCTTTAGAGAGAGACTTATTAGAAATATTACCAGTGATTCTATTCAAAAATCAATTCTTGCTGAAAATATCAAAAAACCCACTAATTAAAAAGCTATATTGGCAAAATAAAGCTGGCCTAATAGGATCCTGGAAGAATCAATCACTATAATCATCTGCTGTCATAAACTCTATAGGAAGATTACAAATGTGATGCTTCAAAGGAGGGGAAAATTCTTTTAAAATATAATTTGAACTTTACTTCTGAAATACCATGACTATCATGATCCATCACCCACAGTCACTGCCCAGACCTACAATAAATCAAAGCTATGATTCAATGGTTACAATCAATCTTTTGAGAGCAAACGGTGCTGCCATGCCCAGTACATGCATTTCAGATTACTCAGGAAGGAGGGTGTGTTAGTAAATGGCAAAAAAAAAAAATTGAGAATGAATGCACAGGACTAATAAAACCTTATACAACTAATAATTAAAGCAAACAAACTGAAAATGGCAAAAAAACAGGAGATGCAGCTAAGCAAAGCTCCATGGCCTAAGGTGTATGGGAGAGCATGATCATTTAGACACTGGGAATTAAAAGCTTACTCAAAAGAGATGTTATATACCATTCTACCAGAGGAAGCAAATGACCTTGAAAGAAGTTTGAGCTGTGAAAGAGTTATTCAGGTAGAAAAAATGACTAATTACCGGAATATAATTGGTGGCTGTTTTGCAGGAGTCTCAGAAAGCGAAGGTTCTGAGAATGGATTTTATACAGGAACCAAGTTATTTGCCCATTTTTCAGCTTGAGAAAGGTCCATTTCAAGCTACTCGTACTTACAGGCAGAATTGAATTTAAAAAATCAGACCCAGTTAGGCCTATAATACAGTTTAAGTCTAATGTAAGCCTATAGCAAAAGAAAAATCTCACTACGTATGTCCTAAAAAGTCCACGAGTAACACCACGTTAGATAATTTCCTAGGCTATTGCAGAGCCTTTTTATTCAGTATTTTTGTATCTAAAATCATATATCTTGCTATCACAAAGCATTTTGACAGTCTTAGTTGCTGTGTTGAAGAGCCACCACAGACAAGGTGCTTTAGACAAAAATACCTGATGCAAAGACTTTACCAGGATAGATGATTTTAAACTTGCACTTTCAAAAAGAAAATCTAAATTCAATAATTGGGAATAAATCTTCTTCAGGGTGTGCTCATTTAGTTCAGGTAATCTATCTGAAGTCTTTCACTTCCGTGCAATAAATTGTGAGAAACAAATCATGAAGCACCATTTCAAAGAAGCCTAACCTTCATTCACCAGAGAGGCTGAACTTTTAATAGAGGAATTGCTATCATTTCCTGAGAGGAATTGGAATGACTTTTCTCCAGTAAACTGTAGATGTCTATTAAACAAAGTTAAGGTAAGAAACATGAGACGAACACTTAATTCAATGTCAAGAGTTTTCACTTTAATTAAAGCAATTTCCAGTTTAAAGGAAATTAATATCCAAGAAAGCATTTAAAATTAATCCTTCCCTTCAGAAGTAGCACTAAAATTCAGTTAGGAGTGAAATATTATTATTTCACTTCAAATCTTGTAATCCAGAATAATAAAAAAAATATTCCATGGCATATTCATTTGGAAGTAGCTCACCAGACAGAGTAAGGTATCAAAGGCCTTAACAGAGTTCTAAATTTCCAGTTTCAGCTTTGCTGCTTTCCCTCATAAACTACAGATCGGTGATAATTATGGTGCCAACCTACTTGTTCTAGATTTTCTTTCTTCAAATTCCAAGTATAAATATCAGTGAGGAGTACCACTATATTTTAAGGTAGAAAAAAACTGCAAACCCTCTGTCTGCATAAAGGTCATCTTACCTCTTCCTTTTCTAATTCAAAATGAGACATTTGAGAACAGCCAAAATACACAGTTCGAACATAATAAGAGGGCTAAATGCCATTTCAACTCTGTCTCCAATTACTGCACACAATAAGCATTAATATTAATAGGAGTTTAGGGAATCCAACCAAACAACAACCTCAGCATGAACCTCCCATCATCTTTGGAAGGGCTGTCTTGGAAAATTCTGCTTGTCATTTTGACTAGAATAAGAGTGTAAGACAATTTCTGCCCAAAGTGATACATGCTCATAAAATTAAGCAAATTGGCATGTTCTAATAAGTCATTTTTGTGCAGACAAGTCTTAGCATTTCTGAGCTGCTCAAATGCTAACTCGTCTTCCAGTATCCTTCCCATTTGGTATTCCTTCAATCCCCTTCTCTCCAGATGACCTGCAGAAGCAGAGTTCCATTCTCTTTCCTGGAGAATTTAATGTCTGTACATTGGGTCAGCCAAAAAGTAACTGCTCCTTTCTTCATAATATTTTTACTGTCCCCTGTCAACACTGTGATTTATTCTCATATTTTTGATGTTGAATATGTACTTTTTCAAGCTTTTCTAACAGCCACTGCACTTTTTCTAGTACACACAAAATGCTGGTTATTTTCCTGCTAGGCTGTATCACCCCTGTGAGGAAAACTTCCAGCAGCACAAGTGACAGTCTGTTAGTTCAAGCTTGGAGCAGTGTCCTTCCTCATGCTGTTCCCTCTCCGTTTTCCACTCCACTCTTTTGCAGTGTTACCCTGAATGTGCTACACCAAAACCATCAATTTCATCTGCCAATGTCAAGTTCCTGATATCCCACCTGTGCCTCTTGCTGCATTTTCAGGAACTTCTAAAATTAGAAGTTTCTAAAATAAGAATTATCTTCTCAGGCTAAAACACTTTTTTGTCACAATCATTGCTTACAGAAAAGACAGAAATCTATGAGAACTACCCTTAATTACAGACGCACATGAAACAAGAAAATTAATACACTCCCATGTATTTAATTTATATACATCTATACACATACAGACATTCTCTCGCCGCATTTTTGTGTAACTTTACGAAGTTCAAAAGAAAGTCTGATAACAGTTATTTAACAACCAGGAACTCAAGAGTGATTTGAGATGAACAGAAGTTACTTCACCCCTAATGCAGAACGAGTGAGATTTCAGCTGTTATCAGTGGGTACCATTTCATGGCACACCTGTAGCACTGAATGGAAAGGTACTTGAACTGTCTGGGGTATGGTCCAGTGCACACCCATTAGCTTGTGCCATTCTTGCAAAGCTCACCACCAAGGTGTTTAGACCTGCCCCCAGAAAGTCCTAAACTCTGTAAAGATGCACCTAGGAGTGCCTCCAATTCTACTATTCAGAGGAGTTTGTAGGAAGGTAGCACAAATCTTACTTGGTTAATCAAAGTTGCATTAAATGCACCAAATGAAGGGATTCTATGAGATCCTAGCTTTTCAAAACCTACACTCATCCGCTTTGAAAAGTAACATAGCAATGCGAGCAATAAAATCCTCATTTTGGAAACTACACTGTACAGAACCAAAAAGATATCTCTCCACCAAGGAAAAAAACTCTCAAGGCCTTTAATCTCCTCTCAATCAAATACCATGATTCTTTCATTGCTTTTTCTATTTTAGATGGAACAGCAAAAATAAAGGGTAAACTGGAGCACTTGGAAGACCTATTATCCCCTTATTACCTTACTGACTTTGGTTCAGTATGTAATTTCCAGTAGATCGTTCCTGAAAATGGCCCTGCATTGACAAACTCCTAGAAGGAAATCTTTCCCCCAGCAGCAGCAGCGAGACACAACTAACACCAAACTGCTCCATTTCTTGTGTTACTCTTTAGGCAGCCACAGTCCATCACAACCAACCCTCGACCTCTCCAAGTAACAAACTCCCTTCTTTCAGGATCAAATATGAATCTATCAGTAATCCTGGCCCAGGAAGGTCGCTGCTGAGACACCCTGCTCCATGTTTCATTTATACATTTAAGAACAAATCTATGAGCTAATATACAGAGCTCACCACTCACTTATTAAGCCTTATTAAAAAGGACCCTTAACAGTTGCTTTTAAAAGTATTTCTCCTTAAAAATTTTATTTATATGGAAAAGCTTTTCTTGCTCCAGGAATTCTGCAACTACTGATTTGAACTGAAACACTTATGCCATCCTTGTCACCACGGTACCCAGCACTCTCTATTTGATGATTCCTTCCTCTTTGCTTATTTCAAGCATGCTGGTCCAGCATTCATGAAGCAAACTCTTTTTGCTGGCTTAAACATATAATCCTGAAGATTTCAACACTAGCTCACAAACACTTAGCTCCACAGTTTCCACCGATTTGTACATTTAAAAATGAAGGCAGAGGTTTGAAAATGTGAGGCGAACATCACCTGTCTGACCACATCAGCTCTTACTGCTGGCTGTGAAACAGCCTCTGAGCATGTAACCACTTTTCAGTACTGCTAGAAAAACGTCCTCTAAAGTACATGGTCCTGAAGATAAATAGGACCACACTGAATGAGTCAGTAAACAAGTAACACAGATAAAATTACATTAATCCCTCAGTGCAACATGTTGCATGGGCTTCCTAACCAAATCGTTTTACAGCCTCCATCCTTTCCCCCATCACTCCACCAACTCAGGCTTCACATCCTTCAACCGCTGCCACCTCCCAGGTACAGACTAATGCTCCCTCAGCATATGGCAGACACACCAAGACTAAATCAATCTCCTTTTTCTCCCTGTCTCTTTCCCCAAAATGAGGTCAGACCTAATAGAAAAATACCTGCTTTTTTCTACAGTACTGAACTACTTTGCAGTGCCTTGGCCAGGACAATATCATTTCAAGAGCAGGGAAGCAGTGCTGTGCAGTCACCTGCCCCAGCACACCTGTGCACACAACTGCTCACACCTACTCCCCTCTCGATGCACTCCACCTCCCCCTGTGGGACTTCCATGCTCCCAAAGGGCAGCATGCCCAACAGGAACTCAGAAGGATTCCTTCATTTTTAATATTTTTATGCCCTGTCATGGTAATCATGGAAGGCAGGAACTCAGGAGAAAGGGAAAAAAGGAATACGTGCAATTTATGCCAGATTAATTTCTTCTCAGGCCGGAGGAGAGCTTAAAAAAAAATTAAAAAGCATGATTCACTTCCTATTATTCACCACGAGATCCATTCAATTACTGCTCTAACAATATATTGGAGAAAGGATAACTCTCAGACACAGGAAAGGTCAGCCTGACCTCTGCTTCTGAAGTCTGCCTAACACTTGCTTCCAGACCATTCTCTTTCAAATGCAATGGTAGAGAATGCACACACAAGTCCAGAACATAACTTTGCAGCTGAGGACCCACCCAGGTAAGAGAGGAGCTGTGAATTTTAAAAAAAGAAATTACAGAGGATAATTGTGTTATATTTGTTGCTGGAAATACTTTTGATTTGAGGAGCTTATCTCCAGGTACAAAACCACCTTTCCAGTTTTCTAGCTTGCTTAAATGTAGTTTGCTGTGGTCTCCTAAAATAATTATTCCTATGGTTAAGCACTAGCTTCAATAGCATCCAATAGGTCTTGTAGCAAAAAGAACTCAAAGAAGAAAAACTACTGAATTGTGCTGGGAAAGGGGAAAAATAAAACCCAATTGTATTTTCTAGTTCCCTCAGTCCTAGAAGGAACACACATTGGGATGGACCTTCCCGGCCTGGGAAGGTGCAGGGGAAGAAGTCTCTTTCAGCAAGTCTTCTACATAAAAGAGTTTAGGTCAGAGACTTAGGGGTCAACTTCTGAACAAACTAGGGCTGATAATATCGATGGAGAACTATGAGGATAATCTCTCAGAGGGAGGCAGAAAATAGATGTGCCATGGTACCAAAAGACATACTTGCAATTTTGCAGCTGTCTCGTAATATGTTCCTGTCTTGAGGCAGGGGGGTCAGCTACAAAAATAAAGGTGAAGTTTTTCTTTTCCAGTGGTGAACCAGCATAGAAATCTGAGGATAAAGACTGAACAATGGAGATAAACACCAGGTCACCTTATGGATTTCAGTTTTTGGAGCTTTCTCCAGCCCCCACCAGCACAGCCTCCTCTCTTTACTGAATTCTATCCTTACCATGATCCTTGTCCTTCCAGAGCTTCCTGGCCTCCCACCTTGCCTCCTGGTCCTGCTCTATCTTGTCTTTTCACTTTCACTCATGTCCCAAACCACCTCTGTCCCACAACCCATCGAGACTCTCAAGCCAAAATGCAGAACTAAAATTGGTACCATTATCTCAGTGTAAGATGAACCTGCTTCTCAGGGAAAGAAACTGCTTGTGTTAGCACGACAAATCATATTCTATGAGTCTCTGACAGCATTTAGATTTTGGGCAGGGCAGATGCAAGAACAATGCTGACTTCAAAAAGAAGACAAGCACATACAATCTGACAACTACAAATGATAGACATAGTTTTGTAAGCTCTGCCCTGATCTGTTTTCATGCACATGTGCCAATTCTTTGAAGTTAACAGGCAGCCCCCCACAAGAAGAAGAATAATATGCTTGAGGCAGTTTTCAACAGAGAAGCTCCTGTGTTCTGACACCATTGTGTGTCTATGTTGCCTTGTGCAAAACATCTTCACAGCTGGATTCAAATTACGTTGCCTATAAGGTTACATGGGTCACCCACCCTCCCAAGCATGCAAAGTGTGTTTCAGTGTGTACCTGGATTAAAACAAAAATTGAAAAGTCCTTTTTTCACTGTACAAAATGTACTCCTCTGTTAGCAGGAGCAGCTCTCCAGCTCAGAGGCTGGGCAGGCCATGACTGACTGAGTGTCTATAAGGAAATGGCATTTGACTGTCTACCCTGTCCATTCGGAAGGGCTGCACCAGGAAGCAGCCAAAACTCTCTCCTCCAAAGTCAAAATCTATCAATTTCATTACAAAGCATCCTCCTCCATCCTTTGGTCAAAAGACCAAAGCCTCAGTGAGTTTATCAAAATGCCTCTTCTGCTTGGCAGGTTGGGATACAAACCAGCACACATATATTAGAGACTACTGACGGTTCAAGGAAAACATAAATAACAAACAATTTCACCTAAAAGGATATTTAAGGGTTCTAGCGTTCTCCAAGCTATTAACCACAGTTTGGCTCTTAAATTATTAATATTGCAAAGGACATTTGCAAAACAATTGTATCTGATTTAAGAGACAAGCTGCAATCTTCTGCTGCTGCTGATTCCCTCCCCTGTAGTTACACGCCTGTATTTTGACACAGTCATTATTTTAGCTCTAACCAATGATGCCACTAAGTGACATCTACAACTTCAGGTGAGGAATTTATAACAGCAGCCACTCATTACAGCAGCACAAAACTTTGGAAAAGGGTAAGAGAATTTTTTTTTCCACATTTCAACCCATTTTAATGCTTCAGCCCACTTAGTCTTGATCTTGATCCGGAGTTTCCTATTAACCCACCGTGTCAAAGGGCAACTGTTGATTTGTGCTAGGCTGCAGCAAAAGATTAGAGCAAACTACTGCGTTTCAAGCGACTGTTTTAGAAGTCATGACTTCCATCAGTGCTCCTCAAATCTTAGCTAGGAAAAGCCAGAACAACAGCATTCAAAGATTAAAGATTTCCACTTACTCCCTGAATAAATACAGCATAAAATGCTCTAACACAGGCTGCTACTGTGCTGTTCTCCATGCTTCAGTTTTGATCCACAAGGATCATTTTATACAACGTTCATTTATTCAGCTCAGTCAAGGCTCCAACATATACTTAGTTCCAGGTTTTATTCCAATATGAGTTTTTTTACTAGAAAGAAACCTCAAATGGATGATTAAACCTGTGTCACATACTTCAAATATCAGTGTTTACTACTACCTCGTAAGGACAAGAAGCTTTCCAGTTCATAATAGAATGTTCAGTGCTGCAAATGAAAATTTAAAAGCATTCATACATCAAAGAGTTTCTATCTCATTTCTAAAATAACAGAAGTACTCAGACAAGATACCTGAACATTTGAAAAACATGGAATTTTCTAATTCACACCAGTTGTTTAAAGTAGTCAGAGCTAGCAAAGCCAGCAATCCACGTCAGTACTAAAAACTGCTGTAAAAATCTTTATAAGCTGTTATAAAATTGCCTAATCATCAGAAGATTCCTGTACTCTATTTGGATGAATCAAAGACAGATATATGCTTAACCCAAGGTTTTCATAGGGCAGTAAAGGAGTATTTATCGAGTTGAATGTAAATGACCCCAAAGAAAATAGGAAAAGGAAGAAAAAAATAATCATAAAAACCACTAATCAGCAGGAAAAACTCAAAGGCAACTGTCTGTATTTACAGACCCTCAGGTGTCTTTAATATTAAAACCAAACAGAGCTGAAAGTAAATTGAAAGGGTTTTAACTTCTTAGACACCAGCAAAAAATAATAAGGTGTTATTGCATTACTTACAGGGCACTACATCATGGAGTAGATCCCTACATGTTACTGACTTTTTTTTTTTTTTAGTTTAATTGCTTCAGTGTCAAAACCAGTGGTGAGAATTTTGGTTCACGTCTGAGAGCTAAACCCACAGCTAAACAAGCAGAAAAATGAAAAAAACCAAATGAAATCACCTTCTATGTTTGGAAATACCTCACAAAATGAAACAACACCTTCCTTGCTAGATGCATACATTTCACATTAAATTAGATGTCTCCACAGTCTGTCTGATTCCATGTTTTAGTATTTAGGAATGCAGTATATAAATATTTAGCACATTTGAAAAACACACATCAAATTTTGTGAAACGTGTTTTGAGAGCTTAAACAAACAATACTGGTCATAAATTTAGGTTTGCTTTATTCAAGCTGATGTGTTCCTCTCCACACCCTACCAATTATACATCATCCAGATTGCTCCTGTTTGCTCGCACATATTTCTGCACATGTGTATGCAAATGCCTAAATGGAAGTTTGTGCTATATTCAGTGGGTTTGTGATTTCATAACAACTGCTTCTAATCACAGTTATTACCATTATTTATTACTCAGCTCATACCCCAGGTGTGCACGGTGCCTCACAGGCAAACAAGACAGATGTCAGAGCTAGACAGCTGCCTGCATCAGCCTTCACACTGCTGAGGAAACAGCAAGCACTGAGACAGTGACAGGACTGACAGCACGAAGATCTCTTTAGTGAGCATTAAGATATGTACATAAAACTAAATGTAATTTTAACAAACTAACCTTGTTCCACAGCACATTTGACCTGTTTAGCTACTACAGCAAATACTTGCAGTGTTCCAAAGGGAACAGGTGGTTATTGCTCATTGAGGTAGGACTTTCACTTCCCACACCCCTACCCTGTAACTCAGAATTCCAGTTTTTCAGTCACAAAGGTTTCTGATAATATAACTGTGATGGAGCCACGCAAACTGTGGTCACACTCAAAGACTAGAGAAATAGAGAAATAATCACTGCTCTGTTCTTTAGAGGTATCAAAATTGGACATGTGGTTTAACAGCTGCAATAAGAATTTTCTAAATGTAATTCACTAATGACCAATGAAGGAAGCAGTGCACTGTGTCTTCATATAATACCTGATTTTGAAAGCATCCATGGGTGGTCTATAAGACAAATTTTTGTCTTCTCCTCTGATCCATTCATCCTCAAAGGCAGGGAACAGACACAGATCTCACTTAATCTAACACCAACACCCCTTTCTCCAGAAATTGCCAAATTATCTGAAGACACCCCAGAACTCTGGAAAACACTGAGATTTGGCTTATGGCTCTTCCCCAGGTCGAGCAGTCAAGAACAGGAGCTTAGATTGAAGACTGAGTTGTGCTATAGAAAACATACAATGTTCTCACACATCCACTTCCCCCTCTCGGGGCAGTGCAGCACCAAGCCTTCCTCTGACTCGTGCAGGAAACAGACATCTCCAAAGGCCTTTGCTTCCAGTATCTCTTCAACTCAGAAGCTGAACACCTTACAAAGAGCATAACAGTCCCTCATGATGCCAAGCAGGCAAGCGTATGCTACTTTTCCATGCAATTATTTATACTCATGTCCACATTACCACAAACTTAATGATGGCAACAGAAAGCTCTAACATAGCCTACCCTCACTATTAAAAGATTTACAGAACAATACCCACCATACATTTCCAAATAAAATCTACACAGTACATCTCACTCTCCTTTTAATTTAACAAATAATCAAAAAATACTGTTAGGTTGGAATTTTTCTGGGTTTTTTTAGTGTGCCTCTGGCAGCATATTTTCTTACCTCCATGGGTTCTCCTTCTATTGTGGTTATTAGTAAAACATATAACTGGGTAGGTTATATCTTCTTTCTTTGTTTAATACCTCACAATGTTGTTTACAATAAGAATTCCAAATAAAAATAAAATTTTATTGGGCTGTATTATAAAAATCTTCCAATAAAGTGTCCTTGCCTGAGGCTAAGCATTTACCCTGGCTTTTATTCCCCTCCAGATTTTTACAAGATACCTGCTCAGCCTGCATCAAAACCACACCAGTGAATGCACAATAGCTGATGATCAAGATTCCTTTGTTTCTCGTAGCTGGACAACATTTTGACTTAAATGGGTTGTGGTGTGCAAGTGATCTATAAAATTACTTTGTAGCAGTATTATTAAGTTGGAGAAGTTTCAAAAGCCAATGCCCTCTTTTGTCTTCCTTTCTAGTTTAAACTGTTATTTCCAAACACATCTTTCCTTTTTGGCATGATGAGCAAGTCGGACTCGGAAGGATATTTTCTTTGTATTTCTCTTCCTGAGACTGAACAAGGTAGTTAACCAGCCAGCATCCATGTGCCCTGTGTGTTCTAAACAGAACACACATCAGTGCAAGGATAGAGCTTCCCCCTGAAGAACAAGAGATAAAGACAAAAGAAGGAAAGAAAAAAGCTAATGTTATGTCTGACAAGTTTGCCATTTTCTAACTTCAATGGCTATAATAAACCACTTGTTGTTTAACATTCTACAGCTGGAAATATTTGACATTTCTCCCTTGTTGTTTGAAAGAATCCTCCTATATTCTTCTGTGATCCATGCAATTAAATTTCCAGTGGAAGTTACTTTGAGAACTGGCAGAATTTGCTTTCACTTATGGCCTTATGGCCTTAAACATGTACCAGTGAGCGGCCAGACCTACACGAGCTCCATGCTCCTCCCTACCTATCAAGGGTGTAGAGAGCCACAAAAAGTTCTGTGGAGAGAAGTCAGCACCACATTATGGTGCCCAATACATTAATTCTATTGCACAGGATGCCAGGATTTTTTATTTAGGTGCCACATTTCCACTTGTACAGCCATCACCAGAAAGGGCACAGAAGAACTCATTGATTGTACCTTCTTTATCAGGAATAATGACAAACAAGCCTGGAGTTGCTCAGAGTCCAAAATTTCAACCATGTTCTGAAGATACTTGGACATTCATTTAAAATTATGGAAAAATCCAGAGCCCCTCAAAGAACAAAGAAATTATGCAGTCATATCTCATCTAAGAGCCAAATAGTGTTATTACTTGGAAATTTTATTTGTGGATCTCGTTCAGTATTTTCTATAGTCTCTAAAATTAATTCCCACACAAAAGGAAAACCAAAACAATCAAACAAAAAAAAAGCCATCAGTAAAATAAAGTCTAATTAACTATCCCCATCTGTTCCCCATCTTTAACTGAAGCTTTTGATTTCCAGACCCTTTAGGAGGAATTCAAACATCTGCAAATAGGTGTCTCACGATATTTGAGATAAAAAATGGGGTCTGCAAGCGATCCCTGCCTGTTCTGTGGTGGCCTAATGGAAGAAGGTGTAGATGGCCCCTGCAGACACCCCAGACACCTACAACCAGCTATTTCTAAGTCCAGAGTCACTATCCCCATATTTTCACAGGTTCTGCAAAACCAGTTCAACAGAACCTCAGTTTACGGAGCCATAAGTGACAAAACTCCAGTGTACACGTCACAGCTTGATTAAGCAGTGGTATTAATCATGAACATGAAGCACTCTCTAATTCAAGGGTCCATGGAAATCCAAATTAAGGTGGTGATGAAAAAAAATACTGTCATTAATAATGTAAAGTAAGGGATAATTAGCGCTCTCCAATTACTTTCAGGATAACATAATATTTTTCTAAGTGTACTTAGAAAGTAAATTATTCGGAATGTATGAATTTACTTATTTTGGTCTCAAAGTGAACAAACTTTAGGCAAAATTTTTAAGTTAGAGTCAATCCCCACTTGTTCCCTCACTGGGAAAGACCAAATTTGTTCAAATGTTTAAACTTTCAGGGTTTCATCAGATTTTAAAGCAGGAAAAATTCTCCCATGACAGAGGAAAGCGCAGCAAAGTTGCCATTCTATGATCTGGTGCTCTTTAACAGCAGAAGAACTGAAAGGTGAAGAAGAAAAGCTGGAAAACAAGTCTCAGTAAAGTACCACATAACACATTGTTTCCACCCCTACAGACCCATCTTTCCTCTCATTTTCTCACTATGTGGTGTAGACCTAAGGATTTATTTCTTCCTAAAGAAAGAACATGTTCTTGTACAATGAAGAAGAGGAGTGGAGCACATTCTAGACTGGGTGATAACCCAACAAACAGAAATAAAAAGAAATGCTAGATTTTCCTGAAGCTATGCACATCATCTGAACATTCAGGACCTAATCCATCACTAGCTGCAGTCCTTTACTAATAATTTCATTTCACTGGAAAACCCTCTTGGAACCAAAAATTAAGGGTTTTCCCTCCAGCAGAGTCATTTTTCATTTGTATATTTTGATGACTACTTGCTTAATGAATCAAATCTCACTTAAAAATAACAATTGTTGTTCTGTTTACTTCTTTCTGGTACCTCTGTAGCACTCCTGACAGAAAGGCAACTGTCACATCTCCATCTGAAAATACACACAACATGAGGGCAGAAATGTCTAGCTGTGAGTTTGGTGGTTTAATCCTGCTGGTCAGAGAGCAAAGTAATCATAGACACAAAAAAGAACTTCTCCCCCACCAAGCTTTTTGACAGTCCGAGCAGACACTTTAAAGTAATTCAAATACACAGAGAATTTGGCATTATTCATGTTCGACTATTTTCAGCTGGGTCACTTTTATAATCTAATCAGCTAAACTTTGTCTTCTGAAATCGTTTTCAGAATAAGAAATACAGATTTCTCTGTTTTCATTCCATAAGACAAGCCATGTGTCAGCTCAGAGGATCTGTGGATAATACAGGATAAATTGCTGCCAGGCTGAAGGCGGAGCCACCCTGTGTGGCAGTGTCAGAACAGTCTAAAGGGCAGCACACTGACCAGAGGTCCCCTCTCACAGCTGGGCTGGCTGATCTAAAGGGTCCTTTACAACATAAACCATCATATAATACTAATATTGCCAACATATTCTAATTCTGACCTCTCGCATGCCAGGCTCCTAATTCTCTTGGGGTGACTTTCATGCAAATTTGTGATGACTTTTAAGCCAATTTGGGATAGATGAAAGATGTTTGATTGACAGTGATGTCTATGTTTTACAGCAGACCTGCAGGGGACACTGCCAGGGCAACTGAAGCTGGAACAGCATGAAGACTGTCTCGTTTGTTCAGATAAGCTTATTTCTGGGACAAAAGATTAGTTCCCTCTAATGCCCCATACTGGTTTCTCTAAACCAGGATTTGGGAGCTATTAGCCACGATGTAAACAGCCCAGCAGATTTTAACTCAACATGTTAGTGGATGCAGAAGGCACACTGCCCTACCTACACTGAAAAAGGCAAAGTGAGAGTTATTCACATTAACCTGTCTCTTCTAAATCCTAGACAATACAACTCTTTCTAAATTTTTGGATAATGGCTGGACAGACAGCTAACTTTCCATCTAGTCATTTTGCATTTTTCCAGCAACAGGTTAATTACTACCACATTACATAAAGAAAAACCCTTCACAATTTGCAATTCAAAGTGTATATATTGTGAGTATATAATAATGTTTTATCACAAATGAAATCACACAGACTAAAGCATTATTAATAATGGCAGCATATCTTTTAGTAATGTCTAAAATTCACAACCCTGGTCCATCTGTTTGTCTCCAAAGTCAATATAACTGAATTTTCTCTCCATATACTTCACTAGAGAAATTCCTTTCATTCTAATGAAAAAAACCTCTGCCTTTAAATACTGGCAGATGCTTTTCAGCAAATGCACTAATAGCAATATCTGCTTCTTAAAGCAGGAATTTCAGTTTAGCAGGGTTCTTTTACCACTGATTTTTATCCTTTAAAATGCATTGATTTTTTTTTTTTTTGCTGACCTTTACAGTATAAATGTCATTGTCAGATAAAATAATTGAACCCAGTAATTCATGCACAGACTGGAGAAAACCTTTGCCTGATTTCAACATGATATATCACAGTCTCATGAAAACCTAACTATATTTCTTTGATAGACAAGTTCCTTTCCCTTAGTCTGATTCAGGTGGTATATAAAACACAAAGTTTATACTGGGGAAATACTCTGAGAGTGACACTGGTTGCTAGTTGCCATGGAAATAATAAATTATGAACGTGGTAAACGGTGCCCTCTCTTCAGCACACAGGTAACTGCACGCAGCACACCATTCCCACCAGGATGCAGCAGCCAGGGAAGGCACCAGCACTGAATTTTTCCTGAGACAAACACTAAAAGAAACTGAAGTCCATATTGCCACCAGTCAGATAAGCTAAAAGCTGTTTTCATTTTCTGTATGCATCTAAATTTAATACCTGCACAATTTCACTCCTCTAACACACCTCATTAGCGCACAACATGGATGACGCCATGAGATCTCTCTCCTGCCATGTATTTACCTGGATACTTCTTATTTCCCTCAACAGATATCAAATTAGGCCTTTAAGTAATTAGATTCTTGAGCACAAGCCCTATTTTTGGTGTGCTTTCTGCAAAGGGTAGTGACCAATGCTTTACGGAAATAATAAGTCTATCTATTCACTGTACAGCCACTGAAACATCTACACATCTCAAGAGGAGGGAAGCAACTTCTCAGCCTGCTTGCACCTCTGTCAAGCTTCATTTTTATTGCTTTGGGTCCACCCCCTCCCTGTCCCCTCTGCCAAAGCTGTTCCACTGCAGTGAAAAGTAGGCAGGATACATCGATCCAAAGAGACAAAGCACAAACAGTCATTTTAACCCATTAGGAGGTAAAGCTCTATTTTGAGAAAAGGGTCAAGTGATTACAAGTACAAAGCCTGCTTAGTTTCCTCCTTGCCAGGGCGTGGCACCAGCACCAGCCCTGCAGCCACAAGTGTGCCCTGTCCCTCTGGGCCATGGGAACAGTGCAGTGCCCAAAGTCACAGCACTGGCTGGCACTCCCAGCAAGGCAGCAGTGAGGCTGTGCCTCTCACACAGCACTGCTTTGGGATCCTAAATGGGCCTAAGCTGACATGGGCCCAAATGCCCAGTTCTGTGAAGACAGAGACATTCTGGGCATGTGCTAGAAGGGAACATTTTGTGCCTGGCAAACTGGTGAAAACATCCGGAGCTTTCAGTGTGTATTCCTGATCCAGCAGCTATTCTGCTGTGTTGACTCCATCCATCCAAGAGATTTCTACCCACGCTTTAAAAATATTCAAAAACCACTGGAAGTTAAGGCTGGAACCTTATTTATCTGCTTCATTGGCTCAGTTATGAGCTTAACTGGAGCTTTATGAATGATGTCAGTCCTTCCTGGAGAAGGCAGAGAGGCTGTACAGGGTGTTCAGTTGGAGCAGCTGCTTTTTCAATCAAGAGATACTTAATTAAGCAGAGAGGAAGAATACATAATGTACAGAAACAGGCTGGCTAAGGGTTGTAGCCAGGCATGGAAAAAAAAAGTGAGCTTGCAAGAAAAATATACCCACCTATCTCCTTTGTTTTAAGCTGGTTTTCTAAAGGAAAACTAAGAGTGCGGTGGAGCATGTTAGAATCACAACATTCAAGAAATCAGGAAGGACACTTCTGGGAAAAGCAGTCTAGAGTGCACTGTGATCAGGAATGTCTGCTCCATGAAATTTCAGGACAACAATTAATTTTCACTTCCACAAACACATAGCTCTTAAAAGCAAATGAAGCACGAAGGAAACCCAATTGCACTCAGTACAGGAATGATGTGAACATACAACAAAAGTCAGTGATCTTGCTGTGCGATAGTGTCATGCTCCGTGCCTCCTACCAGATTATGGGACTGTTTAAATCTATTATCGCTTTTTAAACACCCTCTTCTACATTTAATTTCATTGATACATGAGGAGAGTTCTCTTCTCCTTCTTAATGAATTCAGCAGTTTTACCCTTACTGATGAAATGCCTACAGACTCCCAGAGCCCAGGCAAGCAAGAAATCAAATGATCGCAGTAGGTACAGCAGGCTCTCATCTGCCTCCAGGCATTCACAAGCCTCTTATCGCTGGAAATGCCTGCTTGAGGTTGCACCAGAGTACAGTTAAATCCTGCATTTTCATCACAAACTCACCTAATCTGGGCTCACACATTGCATGCAGTTCCTCCTCTGTCATGGTGGCTTAGGTGTGCTTTTTGGGACATTAGCATGGACTGTGACATGTGAACTGAAAACACAGGTGGCCATTACAGCTTGTCCCCACAAACTGCTCAGGCTTGTTTATACTGATGGGGTGCTCGGCTCCACTCACATTTTAGTACCTGAGTCCCCTGAAGCTAAGAAAACAGTTCTAGCTACACTGTAACCCACATTGCAACCATTCCACAAAAATAAATACAGGAGCAACTCCTGCAGCATTAGCCTTCCTTACAGGAAAAGAGGCATAAGCAAGCAAAGAGAACTTTCAAAAAGGGTGAACCTATAAGTAAATTGATGTAGGAAAATATTAAAAACTATACCTCACCATTATTGTCATGACTCTTCCGTATTAAAGCATGTTTTAGAGCAGCCTATGTTCCTTTGACAGAGCTGACATAAAAAGGCTGTCTGTGGCTTTTTAAAAAGTTTTATATATCATAGACTTAAAGCATATTGAAACAACTGTTTCTTGACAAATTAACATCTGGACTGCCTCTGCCTCTACAGCCATCATTCACTAATGCACAGTTGTTACAATTTCTTTCTCTACTGTAAAAACTGGAAGAAAAAATAAACCTCAAAGAGAGTAGACACACATCACTTGTTTCGAGTTTGTTATATCTGCTTCAAAATCACCAGCAAGATAGTCACGGTCCAGACTATTTTGACAACAATTTATCCCAAGTTTACCACTTTGAAATTGTCTACACACAATCAGCTCATATTCACCCCTCAGAGCCGACTGCTCCTGAATAATTTTAGGTATTTCTAAGTCTATTCCACATCTCACTTGGATGACTCAGTTTCAGTGCAATCAATGGCTTCAATTGTGCAGATTATGAACCTAACCGTAAAATCAACATTAACAGCTGAGACTCCATGGAACTGATAAAATCCCTTTGATGTGATGGTGAGTAACCATTGCTGAACCTCACCACAGGAACTGGGCAGGGAGGGATGGGTTAACCAGGTGTAATTCCACTGTGTATTACAGACAAAATACCTGTCAGCCTTAGCAAGCAGCAGTTCCCTGTGCAGCTGACTCTCTTGGAGGAATCTGCAAAGGCATAGAGGGGTCCCAGGGCTTTGCTGCCCCTCGTCCCCAGCCAGCACCTCAGCTCCAGCTCATCTGGATGCTGCTGAAAGGAGCCTGGGCTGTAATGGGCATTTGTTCAGCCAAGGTACAAACACCTGCCTAGCCCAAGGTCCATTCCTGGCTTTACCAGCAGGTTACTGTCTACAGGCTGGGCTACCATAAGCCATAAACAAAGGATGGGCACCAGTAACCCCAAGCAAACACAGAGGGGTTTTTACACCCATCTAGAAAGTAGGAGCTAATAGCTACAGGCTAAATGAGGGCCTAAGTGAATCCTGTGTGAGTTCTGTCATCTTTCTCACACACCTGTGAATGCATTTGTGATGTGGCCTGCACCACTACCTGTGTTTCAGAGCTTCACAAAAGGAAGAGGCTGCAGAGCTGCCCAGTGGGTTTTACAGAACCAGAGGAGTATACTGGGTGCTGACAAGCAAAAATGCTGCAGTCAGTATTCACTTTGGGGAATGTTCTTCCAAGCATACACCTAATAAAAATGTAGAGACCTACAGAAAGACTGCACAGATACTTGAGATTTCCCTGGTTCTCTGGCACGGCCCTCCCTCACTGTTTTTAACCATGGATGCAGCAAAGTGCCTATGGCATGCTCCCCTCCCTCCCCATGGAACACAGGGCTCTGAGACATGATCACCTCACCTCACATCACTCTCTACTTACTCATGAGCAGGCGAGATTCCTGAGGTGTTTTTTCTTTTTGTTTTTCCAAGTATCAATATTATCCTCTTTAGGATAATATTTATGACTTTGTGCAGTCTGTATTTCTAGTCACAACTACCCAAGAATAAGGACTCCAAAACTCATAGGGCTTACTGGAAAAATGCAGATAGGTATGGGAGACGTGCAAAATTATTTTTGCCTTTAGGTCATCTCAGTTAGATTTCCTAGCATTGAAGTATTTCACCTCCCTAAAAATCATGTCTCACAGGAGATACTCATGTTAAATAAACAAGCAGATAAGAGTTACAGTAATCACATTCTGTCATAACTCCTGGAGCTGGAATGGGAAGAGAAGGAACCAAAGAGCACAATACCCTTGATGAATTCCCAGAGCTTGACAATACACTGCTGACAAGACAGGGGACTTTGAAAAGTCCAAAACAATTCCTCTGATGATAACAACCTGAATTTTACTGAATCCTCAACACTCCATCCCAAAAGGCCGCTTTAAAATGCATTAAAATTTATTGCAATAATGCCTTGCTGCCCATTCCTGTACTTATAAAGCACAGAGCAGTCATCTAAATCTCCCATGATAACATCTTCAAGACAGGAGCTTATCAGCAGTACAGAGAAGGAAAAATCCCGTGGGTTGGGATTACACTTTTGATTATAAATTTCCTGAGAAAAAGATGTCATCAATCTACATTCTTTATGAACTTTACCACATGAAAGTACTCTTTTACTCTAATAATAGCTATCAGGTTTTCTGCAAGCAGCACCTGCAACAATTCTCCTACATGGAAAAGAAAAAGTTGTTAAATACAACCTCACAAAAGAAAATCAGTCAGCATTATTTTTTTTTGTCATGAAGCCGGTTTATTTTTATCTTTCCATTGTCATCAGCATACCAACTGTTACACATCCCTTTAAGGAAGATTAGAGATTAATAGCCCTGTTTTCAAAATATATTGGAGTACTTACTTCCTTACTCTATAATACATATATCCCAACACAGGAAAAAAATAGAAGGCCTATTTCTAGGCATCTCATAAAACAGGTGATGGGAAAAGTTCATCAGGATCTTCCCAGGCACTTCTGTTAGAAATATGTCAGTTCCACATTTTCCATCCTGGCTCCCATTTGACAGAGAGCAATGGCAAAGGTCACAGTAAATTACAAGTGACTCAGAGCTGGAGAAAGCTCAGGAGCCCCTAGGATGAAGCCAGCTGCCTGTTTCTGAGGCTGGGCAGGTGCCTCAGCCTGATTTTTGAGGCAGGAATGGGTACTGCACACAGTGAGGGCATGTTCAGATACCCACTAACCCACACAGTTCTGCGCTATAGAAGCACATTAAGCTACTCTCCATGACAAAGTCAGTAAAGAAAATAAGACTGGTTCCAGAAAGAACCCTCAGCTCTCTGAACTATCTATGCCACTTTCAGGTTACCCCTTCCTCTTGAGCCACTGCTGCCATTCCTATGAAACCAACAAAGCCCCCTTTGAAACCAACAATTTTCCACATGACATCACACAGCCATCTTTGCCAGACGTGTAAGAACCACTGCATTTCTTGTACCTGAGCAATTAGTTGGCTTACCAAGGACAGATCCCACACTCAGTTTAGCACACATTGCCTTCAGAAATGTGATCTGTTTCCATAAAATTTTCTTTTACTTGTACGCATAAAAATGTATGTAAAACCCTTTAAAAAATAACCCCCAAAATACACTCCCCCTCCTCTAAATTCTTACTCTCTTTCAAGGTAGACTTATAAAGTCTGTCATTCTCTGGATTACTATTTCTCTCTCCTCCTTGCCCCTCCACCACAGGAACTTCTAAAGTGATTATTCATCCAGGTTAACACATGTGTGTGTGTGTTGTTGCTCGAAAGAATTCTCATACTTCCTCCTTGTTAAAGTTCTTGAGCTGTTCAGTTCAGCAGCACATGAGACTTACCTTCTTTACTTTCTCAGAATTACACCTTTGCTTTTTTTTTAATTTTCACTTAATTTTAAATAAGTTGATTTATGTTTTCTCTGTCCAAGCTTGTTTCCTTACCTAATTCCTTTTTAATATATTTACTATTACCAGAAGAAAATCTGGAGTATTTTGTTGGCCCAGTGCATATATAAGTAATGTCATGTTTCTTGGAATAAAATACACCATATGATTCTGTCTACTGTCTTCTTGCAGTTTGGATGGACCTCAGAGATCCAAACACTCTACCTGCTTGATCTTGATATGGCCAAGAAAAAGTGAAAAATACAAACAGATGGGAGAATGAGACTGTGTATAGCTTTAAACTAAGAAAATATGAAGATCAGAGAAAACTTCCGGAGGAGATTGGTGATTGTAACACATTGTGTAAGCCCTGGGCTCAGGGCCAATCACCAGTTAAATCTGTGCCCTGGGCTTCAGCTGGCCAGGACAGAAATAGTGATGCTATTCTCGGGAAGGTGCAGCTGGCTTCTTTTCTGTGACTCTGGTCACCAGCAGATTGCATGAAGGGACTAACACAATTAGCACAATAGGCTGGGCAAGGATGCTCAGCACAGGGATCACCTCAGTTTCTGCACTTGACCAGGAAAGCTCAGGCTTCAATTTCCTTCCAGTAATCTTCAGGCAGTGACGCTTCCAGCGTTACTTCAAAGAAGTTTTGTGCTGAACCAACACACAGTCAAAGCCTGTTTTCATTTCTTTCTTTGATACTTTGATTATATGCAACCATATATTTAAAGAGATTGAAATACTGGACTTACAGTGAGAAAAACTCAGAAAAAATTCTTTCTATCAGGCTCTGCAGCAAATTGCTTTCAAAACAAATCTACACTTTCTATTCAGGCTTTTTATTAAAGTAGGTTTTAAAGAAAGATTTTATAGTAGATATACTAGGATTTTACAGATTCTAACTCTTAACAAAAAGTATCAGAGGGTTTTTAGGGTGTTCACTGCATCACCTGACAAGTCAGATGATTCTCAAAACAGGAGGAAAGGAAGAAAAAATTCTCCCCTTCCTCCCCATCAGAATAAATTCAATGTTTCTTTTGTATTTACTTCCAAACAAATGTTTATTTAGTTTTTCTACTGCCCTGAGTTATGAAATTACTATGAAATTACTCTGAAATAATTAAGAAACCATCATGAAAGTCCTCATACCTGCATAAGTCTATACTCAAAGCTACAGGTGAAAATCCAAAATCTAACCCCCTGTTCACTCTTCTCAAAAATTGAAGCAAACAAACACTTTCTGAAAAATCAGTATATGGACATGGCAGGGGAATGCTTAATATCCAGCCAAACTATTCTTGACTCATGCTTTACTGTGTGCAGATATAAGTGATAAGATACTTAGAAAAAAAGTAATAGCCATTTATCCTCTCAAAAGCACAGTTCCTTCATTCTGTGCAGTTCAGTGCACAGCAACATAACTCACAAGTACAACACTTACCTTGATCTCAGCTAGATCAGTACATCAGCAGCCCAGGAGATCAACACCCACAGTTATCAGGCATCTACATGATGACCATATTTCACAGAGGTGCTCACAATTTATCCCACACAATTTCAACTCCACTCACATTTTCCAGCATGCAGACTGAAATAGCATCATTTCTCTACCTGGACTGCTCTTAGCAAGCTAGGAAGACTTTCAAAGTTGAAGCCAAATAATTTGAAGGAGGTCCTAGGACATAAAATACCATTTGCCAAATACTAGGAGCATTACTGTTCCGAAGTGAAATGCTTCCACAGGAAAACTCTAACACAGCAGATGTGATGCAGCAGTCAGCTGGGACGAGAGTCACTGTGGCATTGCAGTGTGCATTTTACAGGACTGTCTAGAGCAGGACACCTTGGAAAAAGAATGTGTTTAGTGAAAAAGCAGCTTCTGCTATCCTGGATTGCACTTTTGTTCTCAAGCAGCAGTGCAGCAGCATTTTCTCAAAAGAGCACACACATGCAAGCACCAGATCTCTCGATGTCCAGCCTTCCACACACAGCGTGGAAGATCAGCACGGGTGAACAGCAGTGGAAGTAGCAATATTGAAAGAAAGAAGCAATTTCTCTAAGAAGCCAGCTGCAGGTGAGCTGGAGCAAGTCCTACAGTACAGCACTTGGGTACACAACTGTCACTTGTGCTGCAGTTCCTGAGCAGCTGCTGTATCTGACCTGGTGCAGGAGAAGGGAAAAGTGAAATCAGGACAATAAAAAACAAAACAAACCAAAACACATCAGTAACAGAAAGAAATAAAAATGTTAAAGAACACATAAGAAAGGACAGGAGAAATATCTCACCAATTTTTTTCCCATGACAGGTCCTACACTAACTCACTGTTTACACAATCAAGTTGTATATTTGATACATTTTACTCTTGGGGCTCTTCTCGTGCACATTTATTAAAAATTTCCTAAATATTTACAAACAGTAATTCAGCCATCCCACATCCTTTCCTGACACATTGCTTTTGTTCTTATTTTTCCTCAGAAGTATTTTTTTTCACTACAATGAAGGTAGGACATCATTAGAGACACTGCTAATAAATCTTTGTGCACGAGATCACTTCTCAGTACAGTTTGTGCAACCCAGGAAAGGACATTTCCTTTGTTTCATATGAGAATTTATGCCATTGTAAAAGGGCCGTGAAAGGAACAGTGCATAACACGAGACAACCACCTGAACAGAATGATTCATGATAGTGTACAAATTCCAAAGATCAGGATGAAGACAACTCCATGGATTTTCAGCAATAATGTCAGCAATAAGCTTAAGAACCAAAAATGTTCTTTTGTGACCTTTGCATGATTCATTTGCTTTTATGTGCAGTAAAAGAACCACAATTAGTGGATCCTGTAAAAGATTTCCAAACTCTGTTTTTGAAGCCTGTCACATTGCAATGAGTTTTATGACAATGTTCCTGCCAATTTACCTTTCATTTCATTAAAGCTACAAGATCCTGCCACACAGTAGCCTGTTTCTCCTTGTGCCATGCTCCCAGATTCAGGTGAAAACTGATGAACACAGAAACAATTCAAAGAAAATGCCATTTTTAACAATGCCTTCCAGGAAACTTTTAAAGAAATGCAGCTGCCCTGCTTTGGCCAACACACAGACCCAAACATCAAAGAACAAGAGCAGAGCAAAAAGGAAAGGTCCAAAAAGCAGGAATATCTATCAGTTCCTCTCCTTTACTGGAACAAGAAGATAAAAGATGTATTCAAGTAAAGATGAGAGTTGTGCAGAGGGGTTAAGAGAAAAAGGCAGAAAGGAGGAATTGAATAGGTGCAAAAGAAGACGTCATGGTTTTGGTTGGTTACCTTTTTTCTTTTCAAGAGAGGACCAAGTGCAAAGCCTAAAAAGGCGAGACAGAAAAATCAGAAAAAGGAAATGAGAATCAAACTAGTGACACCATGAGAGCCATCTCCCTGAGGCAAATGGCAGCTTCTCCTTCATTTGAGACCCTTTGTTTAAGGTAACTCTCCAAGCAATCTGCTACAACTCAATCAGTCTCTACCTAAGTGATATTCAAGATAGATCAAATCAGACAATCCTCTCTGGCCTTAAAACACATGAATTTATAAGTCTCAGATAAGGGAGGAAGTGAGCAGAAGTTACAGAATAGGAAGGGCAAAACTTAAAGAATGATGTAACATATTTCAAAAAGGGTAAGAAATAAATTCTCACTGTTTTCAAGCTTCAAAACAAATGTGCAACCATCCTAGGAATTTTGGGTGCCTAATGCTTGTTTTCATATATATATGTATGTACTCTTCAATATCCATCAAGACCTGAAATAAATTTCAGATAAAAAAAAATCAAATATAAAACTGCAGCTTTCCATGACATCCTGCACCTTTCAAAGAAGATATTCCATAGTTTATTAAATAGTACCTGGAAGGTTTCAGTATTCCAAGTATTTCCTATTTACAATTAATCACTTCCTAAAGTTCAAGAATATTCTTCTACAGAGAGGACAAACAACTCTGAATGAACACAAATTCCCAGAAGACAGATTTAGGCCTCTATATTTTCAAAATTAGCAGGTATTTTTATGACAGTGGATTTTTCCAGTCCAAGTTTGCAATTACACAGTTATTTTGCCTGAGAATCCATTGCACACACAATTACAGTTTTCATGACAGAAAATTTATATTTAATATAAAGAGACATAACCCAGTGGCAGAGACTTCAAGCACACAAAATAGCAATAAAGTAGCTATTACTAGCACTGAAAGTTGCCTCAGAACATTTCATGTTTCACAGTTAATGTGAGTTTAAATTTATGCTTGAATGTATATCTCTCGTGAAATTACACTACAGCTACTCTATGAGTCATAATGTTAATTTTTCCACCTTTTCTTTTACACTTGTGAGAGGAAACTTTGTCTAACAAAGTAAAGCGACAAAACAGAGCTGGAAAAAAGATGTGCTGGCAGGAATATACAAACACTGAATGTGCAACTGAGATTTGAAGAATTGCACATTCAGTTAGATGTGCAACAGCCTGTTACTAAAATGTAAGACAAAGATTAAAACATTAGAATAAAGTAGCTGCCATACAATAATATTCTTATATTTTAGCAGGACGACTGCATCACTTGAGTTCATTTCAACACACAGAACTCCCAAGGCAAGCTGGGACTGTCTTGGGACTTGTTACAAGACTCCCAAGTAACAACAGGTGTTGTTACTCCACATGTTACCACTGCTACTTGTGTTTGAAGCTCCTCTGCCCAATATTGACATGTTGAAAATCAGGCACTGAGCAATGAAACAACATGTTAATACTCAAATCTCCTGATTCACAAAAAGGACTTTTCTTCATTAAATATTATGGCCACAGTGTGATAAAAGTTCTTTAAATGTATTAAGTTGTTGAAAGGCTTAGCAAAGAATTTAAGAAAAATATTACCTGGAGTCTAGGAAAGTATGTCCAATAAAGCAAAATCCCAATATAAATGCCTTTCCTCTCCAAGTCATTATGTTAGTACAGCACAAATGATGGCGAAGCAAGTAGCTCCAAATTGAAATGCAATAATTTTCTGAAGAATTTACCATAATGACAGGAGCAGCATACAAGAAAAACATTAGCTCGATAAATAATACATTTGAAATGACAGGAAACACATTCAGAACCTGTCTCAGCAGCAGATTCAAAGCTCCTTGCAGAAGCCCTACCTGTGCTGTCACAGCACTGTTCTGTACCAGAGACCTTTTCTCAGTTCCATTCCGAAGGTGAGGATTGCTGAGAAAGCAGTTTGATGTTTTCCAAAACTGTGTCACCAGCTAGAACTGGAATTTAGAAACTGAGCACTCAGAAGATGGGTGACTGCCTCAAGGCAGGCTGTCTCCAGCCAACTTCTGCCACCTCCCAGCTGCCCAAAATCTCTGTCCACAGTTCCAAATACCAGTGTTGGAAAGTAAGGAGCCAGACTGCTGTAAGGCTTAGTTGGAGCAGATTGCCAGAGAAAGCAGGGATGATAGAACATGTAAGACTTTATAACTACCTTCCTGTGTTCCCTCACAGAAACTACTTAAGGAATAATATTCTCCCCACATTACTGAAGGCCTCATACTTGAAGAGACTGACTGTGCAAGTGATTGCCCTGAATGAGGTCGTATCATTTCAGCAGCACCACATGGGTTAAAACCAGGAGCTCAAATGCATTTGGTGAAAAGCTCAACAGATCAGTTCACATCTGAGCATGCCAAAAAATCCCCATGCCAGATTTCACTGCAAATACTCACTTTGAGGCAAAAGCCTCAAACCTAGGGCACTTTGCATTCTGTTTGGAGTAGGTCAGCTCTCTGCTGCACTGATAGAACTGGAAAAAGTTATGACTTTAATTTGTATCATCAAAGTTACAAACAAATCTGATGGGGAATTTGATGCCAACATGTTGCCTTTAAAGTCCCTCCTTGCAGTGTTCAGACATCTGAGCATCCTATTCTTCTGTCTCCTCTTTTCACTGCTAAGATACTCCTTTCAATCTATCAGAATCTATTATTCCTCTCATATTGCCAGAGAAAAATCATTTACTTGAAGACACAAAAAAAAAAGTTTAAGCAAACACGCACAAAGGAATTGCAGGAAATGGAGCAAAGTAGACTCATAAAAAATGAATGCTGGCAAAATGATTGAAAGTTCAACAAGTACTACTAGTAGGATGGTAACTTCACCCTAAGATTTTAGTCTCGGTCCTTGAAGGAGCTGTGCTGCTTTCACAGTAAAGAAAGACAGAAAAAACCCTGGGAATATGGCTTTTCTAAGAGTCTTCCAAACCCAGCAAATGTGCCCAGAAATAAACAGTATAATATTTAAAAGTCCGTCCAATACAAAGAGCAGATCCTAAAGACATCGCATGCAGTCAGCAAAGCGTTGAGTGCCCGTCACAAATTGCAAGCTGAAAGAAGGAAAAGCTAACGTGATACACTTAATACCTGCAACAGCTCTAAGGGCACAATGGAAGACACTGAAATTTAGGTATGCAGAAAATCATCTCTAATTCCCAGCTTCACACTTTCTCTACTGAGCTGAGCAAGGCTTGATATTGTCGTTCCAGTTTATTGAAAAATGGAACGCACAAGGACATATCTCCTTTGCTCAATATATCTGCACACATGAGAGAATATTTATATCTTAAGCACACAGAACAGTTTTATCCTTCTTTAATTTAATAATGAGAGGGGCAGAGGGTTACTGAAGCACTTCAGAAATATTTTCATGTTTATGTAGGAAAAAGCCACACTTCATTCAAATTAATATAGTTTCATCATATTATCATTATGAATAATATGCTCTCTGCAATCTTATCTAAGGAAGTTATAAACATCTGAGAGAAGTATGATGCCTCAGAAAATGAACTTCTACTTTATCTACTCCATCTGATGATGGCAGTTTAGTGTGAAGAAATACTGATTATATTTACTCAGCCTCTTTCCTGACAAAAATACTAATTTTAGAGCAATATTTGGGGAGATTTGGAGGAAAGGTTGATTTTGTTTGTCTAGTTTTCTTTCTGCTTTGGTTTAATTTATAAGTGATTCATCTGCAGTGCTACATTCACGCAGGAATTGTGCAATCTGGATCAGAATTCACTCTTGATGGAGCAACAGACGTTGTTGTAGTCAACCCCAATATAGATGGCAAATGATCTGGATTTCAAGCTGCTACTGTCACTAAAGTCCAGGTATCTAAATCACGTGCATTCAAGCAAATACAATTATTTTAAAAAAGGAAAAAAAAAAGGCCATTATTTCTACACTTAAGCAAAACACCCATACTGAAAACCAGCAATTCTTTCACATGAGGAAGCCAGTCAAAAAAGGCAGGAGCTGGATACTGAAGTGTTTGATCTGCTTTCTATTTGTATATTTCTTTTATTTTTAAATAAACAACATGAAAGCAACAGAGATCTCAAACATGAAATTCAAATTAACTGATTATGAAATACTTTTATTTCCAAAACACCGACATAAAGCTCCTACTCAACAGACCCCAGAACACCTGACAGAACAATAAAGTCCCAGCTTTTAGGCAGAGAAGTCAACTCATGACAAGACAGAAAAAGGTTAACAACAGGCCAACAGAGGACCCAAGAATAAAACCCAAACCATTGCTTTATCAAATTACTTTTATTTCCAGCAAAGTATTTTTATCCTGGTGACTTTTATCAGCACAGTACTACAAAGAAATCATTCTAGTTTCTTTTCTAATCAAAGAGAAAAATATGCCTGACATGCAGAATCTTTCTTAAATTGTGGTTAATCACAGTGGAGGAGGAGAGGGGAAAAAGTCCCACAAATATTTTCAGCACCGTGTTTGCAAATCCACCCATAAGAGCACATTATATTCACTTTATACACCACCCTTCAAGGCTTGTGTTAAAGTGTCTTTTCTAACCAGTTATGAAAGAGAAAGAAAGCGTTGAAAAGGGTGAAGGAGGGAGCCTTAGTGACAGCTCTGCCTGTGGAGGTGAACAAGGGGCAGCAGCAACTAAGCATGTGATGCCTTAGGTTTTAACTTTTATATTTTTCAAATCCTGCACTGCCCAGTGTAACTCTGAAGTTCCCTGTAGCTCGTTAAGTGCTGTTCTCTTATGCTAAGATAGACATAATAAAACCTCTCTAGCATGCTCTCCAAGGACACCCAGACCAAGAACTGCAAACCTTCATCTTGGGGAGAGGGGGGCAAGCTTGGGGAAATTCCATCATTGGCTGGGTTCTGCTTGGTGAATTTATGCTGATATAAAAGCATAAGAACTGAATTTATGCTGATATAAAAGCATGTGAAGAACTTGTGACCTGGGTTGTCCATTTTGAGATCCATTGGAGCCCAGAGTGTACCTCTGAATGCCTTTCAAATAAATCCCTCCTTTATTCCTTTATTCCTGTCTAGTCTCTGTTTCTAGGTAGCCATTTAAGGCATCACATGAACAGAGAGCACAGGTTTGCCAGCACAGGCACTTCTGTTTCGTGCTCCGTGGTGTTATCCACCCTACTCAGATAATCCACACCTGGGATTACAATAGATGATTTACAGTTCCCTAACTATCTGTGAACCATAAGACTCTGCTGCTATGGAGAGCATGACTCAGGGGCTCCAGATCACTTTAGCAGCTCCAGACTGCAGCCATCCCAACCCCAAAGGAATTGATGCAAACTCCCATTTACATCAGAAGTAGAAAGGAACAGGGTGAGTTTCACCTGTTCTCTGTTTCTGTGCAAAAAAAGTACTCTGCTTCTTATTTTCAAAGAATCCTAATGTTAAAATATGAGACAGGCTGGTGCTAACATACAATAAAAAATATTTCAAGTTCAAGAACTAGTTCCTAACTTTGATAAACACTGGTTTCAATGTTAACATATTTTGCAAACATGTGCAATATCCTCTAAATTATATTATATTGTAATCTTATGTAAGTAATCACTGGAACTGAAAAAAAATTACAGGCATTAAAAAAAGAAACTAAAACTCCTTGGCATTTCTCAGTGATTTTGCATGTCTGTAATTTATCATTGTAATTGTATCACGGTTATGCCAATGACACTCAAGCCTGCTTTTCTATTTGTGGCAATATATCTTGCAAGACAGAATGTAAACTACCATCTTTTGGTTCTGAAGTTGTGATTGTCAAATAATTTTTTAATCCAGACACTGAAACCCCTGGATATGCCTTCCAGCTCTAGTTATTTTCCTTTTTTTTCTGATCATTTGAGCCACCATATCCTCAATTTGGGACAATAGTTAGATTAACCCTTCATTTAAAAAAAAAAAAAACACTAGAAATAATTAGTCCATAAACTGTCTTTTTATGCAGTCAAAGAGTCTCTCTTCTCCATCAACCCCATCATGTAAATTTGCAATAAATGTAAAATACAAGTAATTAAATTACAGTGCAAAAATCAGAAAGAGAAAACTGGCATAATAACTGGTTTAGACACCAAGATCCTAGGATAAATCTTATCAAAGATTATTTGCTCTTTTCCATCACCTTAATCTCAGGGACAATAGATATTTACCATCCATGTCCCTAAAAAAATACCATAATGCTTTAATCACTGAAACAGCATACTAAGTTCAAAGTTCATTTCCAAGATAAACACCCCAAACACAGAAAAAATAAATATGTTATATTTTGGTAAGATTGAAGCACTACTTCATTTTATGATAAAAATAAAACTTTTTTTTTTAAATAACTTAGATATAAAGAATCCTTAAAGGTTAATCCCATTCCCATGAAAGTTGATCTTAGTATATATTTGCAAACTTCTCTATCATGCTCCTTTAGGACTTCCCAAGGTATGCACCAAAAAGGAAGCAAAGACTTATTCACTGCACAGTCTTTTATTGACAAGACCTTTCTTTCTTTGCACAACACCTCTGCTGTGCTGCTTAATTTGTCTTCCAATAGCACTCCTTCAATTTGGTCTTTATATTTAAACAATAGCAAAGGAAAACATATTTTTTCATTTGTTTTCAAATTTTACAGGGCTACAGACTTTCTTTCAGAGTGCTTTGTGGGGTTTGGAAGACAGTACTTCTATTATCTTTTGGAGACCAACAGTTACTAAACTACTAATTTTTGAATCTAGATTAAGGAATATTAAATAAGCTTTGAAAATATATACATATTGCTTTATCTCTGTCAGTGGAAGATACTTGCTTTGTATATGTACTACAAACTAGCAGAGTAGAAGAGAGTAGAAGTTAAAGGAACTTAAAAATTAGGCACTTTGGTGCTATCATAGATAGTGAGAAATTTTATCAAACTCCTTGTGACAAAAACTCCTGAACGGTGAAGAGACCAAGATGCTGAGTTCATCAGTATGCCATCATTTAAGCACTTTTATGGCAGAACATGAGGAGATCAGGTTGTCACCAGCAAAGAGGCTGTTTCCTGCCTGTCTCCCTTTTGTTTCTGAAGGAAAGTAACAACAAAAACTGAGATGAAGTCACTTTCTTCAGAAGAAAACCAGTGAAACAGTGCCATGGGGTCTTAAGAGACAAAGAAGGAAAGGAGCACTGTGAGATATCAACCATTTGTTGTTGTTCTGGTGTTCTGGGTTCGTGGCTTGTTCTTGTTTTAAATTAAGTCAGTAGGAATTCTGCTTCCTGACAGTGGCAGAGCAGAATCAGTTTGTTAGCTTGCTGTATATCCTCTCACCAGGAGAGAACAGACCTGACTCTGCTAGAGCTGTGCTTAGAAGAGAAGATTAATAAGCTGTGGGAGAAAACAAAGCACAATGCAAGCACCTGTCATGGCTGTCCAGAAAAATCTCTTCTTGCTTTCTGCATGGGATTCCTTATATGCCAAATCAGTGGAGGTTTTCTTTGCCCACAAAACCAGAACTGTTCCTTCTCATAAAGTACCACCTGTAGGAGGGTCAGAGATGGCAAACCCTATTCCAGTACCAACACTGTATTCCCAACTGGAATTCAAAGCACCAGACCAACATAAAGCCTCTGAGTGAGTTCTATCACTCCTGAGAAGCAAAACAGTGTAAAAAACTCGCTTTGCTCCAGAAGTCACAGCACAAGAACATTTCTATCAATTTGCAGAATAGTATGAAGGAAGCCACTGAAAAAAAATCCCCACAATTTTGGGTGCTCTATACATTCTGTCCTGCTTCCCTCAGCCCACCCCTTTCTCTCAGCACACTTGGATCAAAACATGGCGCCTGTCTGCTTGTGGGCAGAAGAGTGAGAGCAGTGGGAAGTCAGCTATGTGAGTCTATCCATGCAAGACATTTCCATTTAACAGCAGTCTAACTGGGATTCAATCTTCCACCTGCACAGCTTCCTGTAAGTCTTTCTGTCAGAGATGGCTCCTAAAAACCCATTGATATCTAAGGCACCTCTCTATAAATAAAGAAAAGAACCAACCACGTCCAAATGGCACCAACAATTAAAGAAAGGAAGAACAGATGGGGGAAGAAAGAAGCCACTCTTAGAAGTTTACAATCTCCATCATACAAAACAAACCAAACTAAACAAACAAAAGAGAAAAGAAAACAAGCAACAGCTGAAACAATGTCTTCAATAAACAAAGATGGCTTAGCAACTGACTGTTCAGATCTCTCTTAATTTCCACCTCATTACCCCGGAGAGGTAGCAGAGAAGTTCGACACATATTAATGGTCCTCAGTACATTTGAACTCTTGCATCCAATTACAAAGCATCCTGCCTGGAGCTATTACATTAGCTCTTTGTCACAGGCACCTAAAAGCCCCCCCACTCTATATGAATTCATATGTGCTACTGTAGGATAATTATACATTCACTGGGAAGTCAATGTTAATCTTCCCAAGGACACTCCAAGGACTATCTGTGATAACCACCAATTACTTAAGAAACTCATAAATAAAACAGAAAAATGAGTCTTTGCAGCTTCTTCTTAAACTGGTAAACAGGCACAGAGAGTTTTGCCAAAGACAATAAAATATCCAGGCTTTTGGGGGTCGTGGGGGGTGTGTGTCTATCCCAGTCATATTTAGGAGTCTCCATAGCTTTTAGTGTATGTATCAAAGTTAACATTCCTTATTTTTTCATACAATGTACTGAAAGTTACTTCATCTAGTTTCTCCACAGTTTGACTCTTACTGTGTTTTGATTAGATTGCCAAAGGCTCCAGAGGTTATCAATAATTAAAATCAGAATTGCTCTTGTTGTGCATCCTATATTTTTAGGAGAATAAGAATAGATCCTCACGAAAGTTACATTTCCATATTCACCTGAGAAGCAACTCTGGCTGTCTGAACACAGAAAGGTGTTCCCACTGTATGAACAGAGTGAGCAAGTAAAATAAGGTGTTTGATGGATATTTAGGTACCACATAGATTCACACCACATATGAACTAAAACAGGCAGTGAGGTCAAGCTGCATCTGAAGATGTTTTGGAAAACAAAGAGGAGGGAGAGTTGCATGAGAAAATAACACAGAAGGAAATATGACATCCTGAGGTCCACTGCTCCTCCAGTGGACTATAAGAAACTCTTCGGAGAGCTTCCGGAGATGCTAATCAGCATTCTGTCCAAGCCATCCCAGCTGTAAAACCTGACACCTAACCTTTGAAGTTGAAAATACAGATCTAAATGTCTGCAGATTAAAGTGTGCAATAAATGCAGCCAGTAATCTTTTTTGTTAATGTGACAGTTAATATGAAAACACAGAACATAGCCGATGAAGAAATTCAGACTTTGCAACCTTCACAGCTGAAGGTACACTGGGCTTGTGGCATTACAAGGTTTTGCTTAAGAGGCCATGGCCAAACATATGTTGTATTCACAGTTCTTCTGAAAAGTAGAACCAGAAAACTTTACTGGACTTCTACTTGCAAGTCTTCACCAGCCAGACATCTGCTACATTAAAAGGGGCTCTCATTCCTGCCTTGTGCAAGCAAACCAAAACAAAGAACCAGAGAGATCCAGACTTTCTACATTCTTCAAATCATTGTGACAAAGATTGGTACAGGATCATCTATTTTTTTCTCTTCGTAGAAGTGCTCCAGTGCACTTCTGCTTCCAAAAAGAACAATTCACAATTCTTCACTTCAAAAAACATGAGGGTGCACCCAGATGGAAACTGAATGGACAAGCAAGATGAAAAAAAGAACCAAAGCATAGACATATCTCAAACTGACCAAGGCATTTTGTTGTCCTTCTTCTTCTAGTTTCTTGTCAAGACCAAAAGAAAAAGTAGCACCTCTTGCTTCAGCTGGACACAGAGAGAAAAGCTTAATCAATTTTAAAAAAATGGTGCCAATGCTCAGGTGCTTTCCTAAGCATTTATTTCCACACTGGTGGAGCACCATCCTTGGATCACAAACAATTTTCCTCTAACATTTGATTCTTTGACTCCCTCTCCTTCCTTGCCTGTGGAAGTATATTTAAGTGACTATTACTGCACACAATCCAGAGAGGCAAGAGCAGAGGTTCCAAGTCTGGACTGTTACAGTACTGGAGCATATCTAACTCCTGTAGACACAGCAAGTGCATGACACTTCCTCCTTACTGACTCCAGTGACAGGATCTGTACATTCTTGACTGTTTTGATAATGCCTGAAGCTTCCTGCAACATAAGCCATTCTCCTCAACCTGCCAAGTTTAGGAACTAACATTTAAAAAATGAGCAATGAGAACCTTGAAAAAGAGAAAATAGTTCCATTTTATCCTGAATCTTTTGCTGCTATTGGGAATCAACTTAATCTATGAAAGTAGAATTTAATTAGTTGTCTTATCTTAGTAGATGGCTACTCAAAATCTGCCATACTCAACCTCAAACCAACTTTTAAGAATTCTATGTACATGTCAATGTACATATTGGGGTTTTTTCTATCATATCTTGAAGTGACTTAGGCAAAGACCTGCTTCCCTCACATACTGTGCAATTTAAATCACATGAACACACCAATCTAAATTCTAATTCTGAACTGGGGGGGTGGGGTTGAGAATTGAAATAAATATCTTATTTTACTCAATGACACTAACTGGAACAAAATTCACCTATCAAGCATTAAGAAAAACTCACACATTAACTTCAGGAATAATATTTCCCATGGAAGCCTTTGAGGCTCCACTCAATTTATAAATCATGGAGAGCTGAAGTTCATTCACTGAGGAGATGATCATGGAACTGTCTCTCCCCAAATGTCTCCACTAGAAACCATGTCACTTAGCAGCTTTGAGACTTCAACTTATATTCTGAGAAGTATCTCCTAGCATGAGAAACTTCCGTGCCCTGAACTTTGCTTTCATAAATAAATAAATATTCAAGCCATGCATGGGACCAACTTATCTCCCTTACATTTCAAGCATTCTCTGGGTGTTGGTTGGAACTCCTAAAGTTAGTCAAGTGTGTTGGGAAGTTTCTTTCTCACCCAAGTAAAGCAAATGACAGAGAGCAATTCTGGGAGCTGGAAAGTGGTGAGAACAAACCTGGCAGGTCTAATTTACCCTTACAGGGATGCTGTGTGACAACAGCTGGATCTGTAGTGATCGTATTTAATTTGCCTGCAGTGCAGTTAAAGGCGTGGCTGTAGCTTTCAGTTGAATGTGAATCAGCATTCAAGTGAAAAACTCAAATACCAATTATGCTGTGACCAAGACAGACCAGCTGGAGAAAACCATGCTAAAGAAGCAGGGCACTGAGACCTCATAAGGTTTTTGTTGTTCTTGGTATCTGAGCTAATCACACAAAAAATTGGATGTGCCTTCAAAAGCCATGGTACAAAAAATCCTACTCCAAAGTGCATTTTTAGAAATATAGAGCCTTTCCCAGCCATTGACAAAAATGAATTACAACTAACTTACCAGATCAAACAAGTTCATCTAGTGGGTCTTAAAATATATACATATAATAGTCAAAATCACCTGAGCATTATCTGATTTTAATGCTGTCTCATTTCTGCGAATGGAGGCAGAGAGGGATTTGTCAGGAGTAGCTCTTCACAGCAGGCTCTCCTCCTGCTGCCTTCCAGGCTGACAGATCCTTGGCTTCTGGCTCCTTAACCCACAATTGTACCTGTTATTGTGTAAAAGTTTTCTCTATTTCTGGTGATTGCATGGGTGGATGACAACTTTTTCCTTCTGAGTCATTTATTTCCCCTTGAGCCTTTAAACTGCTCCTTTACAGCATAATCAGTCTCAGCACATGACTAGTAATTACCATGGTAAAACACACTTTTTCTAATGAAATAATTTTCAGGAATAGGCTGCCCAAAAACTAATTTTGCATAAAACCCCAAGCTTACTCCATTTTCTTCTGTACTCTAAGTGGAAAAGAGGGACAAACTTATTTTTATATTTTCTTTCACTATAACTTTACCCTAATTTAGAGGAGCTTTTCCCCCGCTTTCTACCCCTCACTCTGGACTCTGGTCTGGAAGGCCAAGGTGTTTCAGTGATGTCAAGTTCCCTCAGATTGTACATAAGAAACCACTCCTTTCCTAGAAGAAAATCAGTGAAAATATTCTTCAGAAAAAATGATTGCCATTGGTTTCCTAACTATAAGTTCTTCTTTGTCTAGAATATTTACAAGAGCACACAGTGACAGAACAAGAGGGAATGGCTTCACACGGAGACCAGGTTTAGATAAGATGCTAAGAAATAATTCTTTACTGTGAGGATGTGAGGCTCTGGAACAAATTGCCCAGACAGGTTGTGGACGGCCCCCATCCCAGGCATTGTCCTGAGTAGAAGGTGCCCCTGCCCATGCCAGGTGGGCTGGAACCAAATGTCCTTTGAGGTCCCTTCCAACCCAAACCATTCTGCAACTAACATGTCTTCTCTCCAAATCTACTGATGTGTAGGCATGAAATTAAAGGATGCCACTGCTGTTATATCACTCCAAAAAAATCAACACTTCAGCATTGCACCTCAGTATTCAGGTCCAGAGTCTTATTGGAAAATAAATATATTTATACACATAGAGAGTGGGATCTTGGGATTTCCTGAGGCTTCTCTCAGATAGTGTGACTCATAAAGCACCTCTCTGCCTCAGCGCAGAAATCACAACACACACAGAAGCTCCACAGAATTATTAAAAGTATTTGTACTGTATTATTGCTAGAAATCTCAACTCTGATTTGACTCCTTTTTTACAGTACTTGCAGACTAGTTTTGACGGTGATTGTCAATGCTCAAAAGCAGATAGGTAAAATAGGCAAATTGTAGAAGACAACACAAGACGTGGCAGAGCCAAAAAACAATCCATTCACAAGTATTCTTCTAATATTATATTCTACACACTAAGTTCTCTCATTCGTGTTATATATTTTCATTTTTTATCAAAGGCTTCCCACTGCTAACCAGTAATTTAGCAGAGAACTCAGTTCCAAACAGTTTTAAGGAATTACAGTCTTTAAAGGACACAGTCGTATGGAAGTGGTAAAACAATTTCATCTTGTAGTGCAGGCAACATTGACAGGCAGCTCTTCGGGACACCCTTTCAACACATTCTTAATCTACTACTTTATGCTTACCATGTTTGGGGATTTTGTTTGTTTTTAACCCACATTAAAGGGATTGGGCATTACTGCAGTTTAATATAGCAATATTTGATCACTTTCACAGAGTTAAATGGAGACAGTTTGCAACAGTTTCCAAAATCATCAGTGCAAATGTGAGCAGAGCTGACATGGCACATCAGTTACAGACAAGAAACACGGAGGATTCCAAAGGAAATGCAGAGTGCTTTGGCCCTCTGGAAGTCACCCCCTAGAGACAGAAAATATTAGGTGATCTTTCATTCTCTGGCAATACAATTTGTCTCTTTACACTGTAATTTGAGAACTGTCAAGGACTCCACCACTGAATGATCTTATCGACAACAGGTTAACAGCGAAGACTGATGGGCAGGTGTTAGACAGCCTCAAGAAAGTGCTCTGCTACAGGCAAGCACACAAGTCAACAGACTCAGTCCAAAACTTTGGATGCGGCATGGAGGATAAATAAATCTCTCCCAGCTCTTCAAAATATCTCTGAATCTGCTTTTATCCACAATAATTATTGGTTTCCACAAAGCAAACAAACTTAACCACTACAGAAAAATCAGGTACCATCCAAACTTTTCCTAATAAAGATTTATAGTTTCTGATAAACATAAAAGTATGAGAAAGAGTTTAACAAACATGTCAAATTATATTACTTATAAATACATTCACATGTACACACAGGTTCACATAAATAATCAAAAAATCCTCAAACACACTTTAAGAAGACATCTATGTGGCTACCTAACTTTAACAGAATTCATAATAACTGAAAAACTGAAAATCACAGGAATTGGTTCGATAAAGGTATGGGAAAACTGGGAGCATTGCTAAACAAAAGCAATTTTAAAATGCTTTTTAAAAATGGGAAAACAAAAGGCATAAAATAAATAATCCTTTGTAGTCAACATTTTTTGTTACTGTTCAGTCAATACTAATTACTGATTCAAACCATTTGAACTGGAACCTCCAAATTGGAAACAAAAACTTGAACTCATACAATGAAAACAAATTTTCTTCTGGGTTTTTTTGGTTGGTTTTTTAAGTAGTAAATATTCCAAACTGGGCAGAAATACATTGACAAACCTGTAGAAAGGGAATTGGCCTAGGTTTAATGCCATCTTTCATAAATACCTCATGTTATACTTCTGTATAGTAATTTCAAGAGTAATTTTCTCATTAAAAATAGAGTTAAAAAAAAAAGAGATTTTGAAGTCTAGCTGAACCAAGTCCCAGGCAATGCTGTTTTTCTAAAGGTGAAGATTATTACCATTTTATTAATAGCATAGAACATGCAAAACATAGTAAGGCCCTAGGGCTTGATATATGGAAAGGGCTCTTCAAAAAATACAATGGTTAAAAGGAAGTAAGTAAGGAAAACGATGTCAAAATGTTGGTAAAGTGTGCACAAAGTGTCTGTTTAATACAAAGATCAGTGCGCTGACTGAAGCTGTGCAGTACTGAAACACAAAGTGCCTGCCTGGCAACAAACAGAAAACTGGGCAGAAATAATTTCAGAGATAAAAGTAAACATTTTCCATTTATGTTTCAATTTAGCATTTCAAAAATACAGAAAAGCTCTAGAGATAAGTGAGATGCCTTCAAAACACCACTAATCATTACTGCTGTTCTGGGAAGGTCAACATCCAAAAAAAAAAAAAAAGGCATCTACATATTAAATTTATTTGGCCTTTTTCTCCCAAGTGTTTTCAGAAAGAGAGTATGCAAAAGAAATAATATTTACCTCTAACGAAAACTGCATCTGTTGAAATACTTTATTGCATACAATGACTCAAAATGTCCCAAAATAAATCAAAAATTAAGTAAAGTACAAGTGGTTTTATATTTTGAACTCATGATCAAGGTATTAAATTCTTTTCTTCACTAACCAAATAAGCCCAAGTGCCCAAAGTCTTTATCAGCAGCAGGTCTATATTGTCACTACAAAAACAGCATTTCTGGAGTTTCATCTCCCTGCTAATGTCTGAAGATAGCAGTGTCCCTGCATTTCTCATGGACAGGAATTACTACGAAAAACTATTTCTCACTTTTTATCTTTTGTGAAAGAAAAATATTAACAATTTTCAAGACACTTTGCAGCATAGAAACGACCCATACCTCAATCATTCTGCAATGCCTTGGAGTTGTCTTCTCACCAGCCCTAACCTGCAAGAAACATTACTGGATGTGGAGACCTGTCCTGTACCAATCCCCAAGCCCTGCCATGGTTACCACTGTGAAAGTGAGCAGCAGAACACATCCATTTGTGCTGCCAGTTTGCACCACAACCATCTGACAGAGGGGAGAAGAGCTATGGGAGGGACGTTTTTTTACCAAGATCTAGAGCCATTTTTCCATAACCTGGTCCCTGCTGTTTCGGTCTCCCAGCACTCCTTCTGGAGCCTTCTGACACTGCCCACTGTCCCAGAGCCAAACCCTTTTCCAGCACTCCAGAGTGCTGCCAGCAGTGGCATTCCACCTTTCATTCCCCAGGCATCAATGTATCCCCTACCGTCCAGGGATAATGCTGTTCAGAAGATTGTAATAAAGAAACCATCCTCCATAGTGCTATGAAACAACTCCAACCCCAATACACTCTTAAAATCAACAGACACAAAAACAATAGTCCTGCTCTCCTGGTGTCCCTTCTTGCCCCTTTTCACTGAGAGACATCTTCAGTAAAAAAAAAAAAAAATCTTTAATCATGAGAAGAAAATAGGAAGATTAATTAAACATTTGCTATCTATACACATCCTGCTCTCAAAAGGAAACCACCACTTTCATGCAGGAATCCTCTAGGTGTAAGCATATTAAACTTTCAATCATCAGTATACAAGGACATCAGAGGAAAAAAGCATTACCTAAGGCAGAATTACCTTCCAGTCGTAATGTTTGCCATACAAGCATCTGGGTACAATGAAACAGAGACCATTGTTGTACAATGAAACAATACAATGGGAACTCAAAATTAATATGGCATGATAGGACTGAGATTATGCAATTATTGCCATTTTAGTACACACTGGAAAGCAGAAACAAGCTCTCAATTATCATAATGTCTCAGGGAGTGGGAACTAGCATAGAAAGCCTCACTGCTGTATTACACTTACGTCTCTTCAGGCCAGTATACCTTTTGTCACTTGCCTTAATAGTGATATCAAACACTACACATGACAGAAGGAAAATTTTGAAGGGCTTTATTATCGATCATTTTAAGCTTCTAATGGCAAATAAGAGTGTTCAAGCAGGAAGACCAGCCAGCACAGCAAAGCAATGTCTCTCTGTGGTCTCCCAAGCACTCATTCTTTAACATATGGACATTCAGGTTGAAGCCCTTAAAAGTGTAATTAAATTCACACTAAGATATTCTACACTCTCACAATTTCAAACACCTTAACATCACATTTAATTTTTATCTTTTAATTTAATTTAAGAGATATGTTAATCCTTAAAAAAGTTCAATTTGTCCTTGAGACAAGTCCTTCAAGTAATTTTACTTCAGTCTCATGTAAGTTACAACATATTTTACCTTGGCTATCATCAGGATTTACAGCCAACCATCTCCAATATTTATCAGCTTGTCTGACTTTAATTATAATATGCATGGAGCCAATGGAGCTACTTTCCAACACCACATCTATCAGACTCAGTTCTCAGAAGCTCTCAGCAAAGCCTAAGTATGAATGCTAAGGTAACATGGATTTTCTTGAGCCTCCCAGTTTGTATCAGGCATTAATAACAGGGTTTTGACTGAACCAGGAGATGGCAGGGAGAAGACACTTCATACATCCAGTGTATGGTGAAGGCAGCTTTACCTTGGGAAGCCCTGGACAACAGAGTGCCTGGCACACACTGTGTGCTGTGATGGAAATCTTACACTTTCCATTTGATATACCAGAGAAAGAGAAAGACAATCAAGAAGAAAAGAAAATACTAAGAGGTAGTCAGCTCACAGCACTCAAATACACGAACTCCTCTGGGTTTGCCGTATACTTGGTGTTCACAAATCAACGTCACCTTACCTATGTAACCTGACCTTGCCAAAAATCACTCTCTCTTCGGGGACAGACAAAACACAACAAATTAAATCTGAAAAGGAAAATGGCAAAGAAAGCTAACAGGGTTACCTGGAAATAAAGTTGTAACTTCAAAACCTTCATGGCTCTAACAACTACAGGCAGGACTCATTACCAGTAGGTTCTGTGTTTGTTTTTTTAACACAGGCCTTTCCCTAGTCTTAAAATCAAAACTAAAACACTCTGTATGGGGAAAAGGGGTTTTTACCTTGGTATTTATTTTAGGATCCCGGGGTACAGCACTTCATCCAGGTGGAATGCCTTGAAAATGTATGTACTTCGACACATTGAAATACACACAATTATAGGCTTTGCAATATTATCAAAGATTCTCCAATGAGAGACTCGAGTGAACTCCCTGTTTTAAAGAACTCTCCCTCTTCGATGGGCCTATCTTAGTTTACAAAAATATGTTTTGGAGAGGACCTTGATGTCTGGGACTTCCAGACTGTTTGGTCTCCTGGTTTAATGGTGCCATGGGTCTCAGCTGAGTTATCAGACTTGGAAAGTTACAAGTATGTGGCTAAAAGCACTAAGAATACATAAAACTATAAAAGAGTATGTAAGAGGGATATAAAAGAAAAAGCAAGAAATCATTCTGGCATCATGTGCACTTGCAAAGATGAATAACAAATTCACATTTGTTCTCTGTGCACACAAAGGAAGTAGCATGAGGAATTGTGCAGTTTCAGTGAAAGCATGTTCCTACAAAGCCTGAATGCTATGCATTAGTTCCTACCCTCCAGCTTCATAAAACTGACTTGCTTGGGAGCCTGAAAAGCTAGGCGTTCCTTCGCAAAAAAAACAAAACAAAACAAAACAAACAAAAAAAAAACCACAAAACAAAAAAAACCACACACACACAAAAACCCACCAAAAAAAACCCCCAAAAAACCATCCCCCTCAAGAAACTTATATTTTTTTCCAATCTTTCTTCATGTCTCTAAATGGTATCAAACCAAACTACTATTCCTACAATTTTTTTCTTATTTATGCTACTGCCGTATTTAAAGCTCAGCTTCTAATTACAAGTTCCAGGTAAGTGACATTCATCAATACAAACACAAACTGTCTTTGCTCTTCATTTACACATAGTGTCTTTACACTGTTTACACATAGGCATACACATTTGAACATACAGTGCACACTCATATATAGTATAATAAGTGATCACACTTGGTGTCAGCATGAGGATATGAATACAAACACAAAAAATGGCCCCTTGAAATGGTCTCAGCGCATATATTCATGTGTGCCTGTGGGTTTATCCCATTTTTTTCCTATTCCTTAAATCACCAATCAGCCCCAGCAGCAGGTGGGCAACTGTAAGGACAAACACACCAAATCAACAGAGCTCTCCCAAAAAGCTGGCTCTGCTTTATTAGCTGCTGTGCCACTGCACAGGCAGCTGCTATGTCCCTAAGTGTGAAGACTGCAGGGAAAGGAAGACAACCAGCTCCTGATTAGCCCTCTGATTAATGTTACCCAAATGACTCCACAGCTTTTCACATGGTGAGGGAAAGCACACAACCAAAGGACAGAATCACAACCTAGTCCTCATAACTTGCATTCCAGTGAAGCCTCAGAAGCAGCTTGTGATCACGAAGGGAGAAAGGCAAACCATATCAAAGGCTCTGACTTGCAGCCTCAGCAAGTAAGTGAGATATAAGCCTCGCTGCATAGTGTGGCAGTAGTTATGGCTTTTTACCAATTACCTCTAATAGGGATGGTTCCATTTCCCCATTGCTGTGTGAAGCAAGGAGAGAGACAAAGCCTGTACCTTAAATAGAAACACTAACTGCAAAGTGCATGGCTGTCAGATGAACCACAAATGAACACAAGAAGCCACTTCAGACTTAATAAATACTGATCTAACTTCCTCACCCTTAATACAAGGAGAATGAAACTGCCTGCAAGTACAGTGAGGCCCTTCCTGAAGCTTGTAGGTTGGAAAAAAATCCCCATTGGTTCAATAATCTCTTGCCTAATTAAGCCCTTTGGGTCAAGGTGTCAAAGAGAGGAGGAAGTGCCTTCCCCAAAAGCAATGCTAACAAATACAATCCCTATTATAAAGCAATAATCAGAGTTTCTTTTCAAAACTAATGACAAAGTGGGGCACACCGCCTTTTTTTGAAAAGATTCACGTGAAAGGTATGAAAAACTAGGTTTTCAATTAGCTTCTATTATCAACATTTTTATAAGAAACATTGGGGTGGGACTTCAGCTGGACCCTCACCACAGCCATTAACTTCCTTTGTGACAAATGTTTGCTGCTTTTAAAAGAGCAAACAAATCTAAACCACACACACAACCTGTGACCTGAACATTTTGAAGAGAAAAGCTGTGGAAAAGCCAGAGAGATGCAAACACTGCTTGCATGTAACTGAAGGGTTATGGGCCACAAGTGTAAACCTGACTGATGAAGGCCAAGTACAAATTACTCTGATTGATAAGAACAAGATACATTAAATTCTCATTGACACATGGGGTCAGGCTCATTATGACTGATGAGGATATGTACATGCAATTGTGGTTGGAAGGAGTATTTATAAAATCTTTCTCCGTGAAGGCCTGCAGTCTCCAGACAGATTAAACTGATATATGTAAGATTCCCTTAAATTTCAGTAAAATTAAGTTTTGTCACATTTTTTAAAAAGGTCTTGGTAAAAACTTACTCAAAAGGCAAAATCATCTGTAGACCAAGCACTGAGATTGCTGTAAAGAGCCAATGAAAATTGGTCATCCCCCTGACACTGAAACTCCAAATACTTCTCCTTGGGAATTGAAGTTAAAAGCACAGAGAAGAAGAATCTTGTCAGCTTCTGTGGTCTTTAAGTTTAATGACTATTTTGGCTTAATTTTATTTTAAATGTATGATATTTCATATCAGTCAGTCAAGTTCTGTAAGAGACACCCCACCATGAGACAGGCTGTGGGCAGAGTCTGGTGTCTGACAACATGGCTACATCCTACACAAGATTTTTCTAATGAAAAACTTGCTTATGGATGCATTAACATGTTTCAAATAAATAAACTAGAAACTAACATCACACATTACCACTTCCATACAATTACCACAGTAATTAACAGCAATAAACATTAAATGTTCAAAATACATCTTTCAGATCATTATCAGAGTCTTTCATTTTCCTTACAATATATAAATAAAGATTTTTCCCCTAACGACACATCTCTTTAACACATAAAGAATTAGCTAAATAGAAAGCAGCCATCCTCCCACCCAAGACATATGGGAAAACAAAGCTATTTGCATATATCCCCACAGGTCTCCTTTTGCTTGCCAATTTCCAGTCTTAAAGCCATTATTAAGGAAAAAAGCATTTAGCTGCTTATTTTGGTTAGCGTGTTCAGCTAAAGAGAATACTCAAATCAATATTTTTTATCAATTTTTTTTTTTTTAAAGTGAGATGAGTAACATAAATAAGAACATTCAGGAGCATGTTGATCTAACCATCTTTAAAATCACTCACACTTACATGCAAAAACCATAGGTATTCTTACCTCCTCATTTTCTGATAAATCCATGACAAAAAAATGTGTCTCTACAGATTTCTGCTGAAGCAATATTTGAAAAGAAGCAGTGACCACAACTAGGAAGAAATTCAACTAGGCTTTTTTGTTTTCTAAACAATCATTCTGAATTCCCAAACGATTGTCCTGATTGTCTAACACTAACTTCCATCATGACTAAAAACTAAATATCTAATTATCTAGATAATATCTAATTATCTGTTTTGCTAGACAGCAAGGGTAACCCTCCTTCATACATTAATATTAAAAACCTGCTATGAAAATGCAATTCTCTCCTGCAAAGGGTCTCAGAGCTCCTCAAATACTCCCCCCTGCCTGAGGTGATTATTAGTTTTGTAAGGGTGTTCCTTTCCCTCGGGTGGCACTGCCAGCCCCTCTGCAGCAGAAGGGTCTCAAATTTGTTTGGTTTTACTATAAAGTTATTAATAAATTTCATAAAGTCCCAAGCAAAAGAAAAGTTCACATTCAGAAGAATTTAAAAATGTGAACAAGAGCAAGTTAGAATTTGCATTAACCATGATTAAATTAAAATATTTTTAGCAGATCCTAAACAAGCACAATAACTACTGTAGACACAGGTTTTTAGAACTCTTCTAGAGATTATTTACTCCATTCTGATCCATGATACAATATGAGAATAACAATGGATTTTCCTGACATCAGCTGAGGAAGATGAAACACAGAAGGTTAATTAACACACGAAAGGGATTAAACACTGGAACATTAGGAACAAACCCTTTCCTGAACAGCAGCACTCACTAGTCCTGTGACTTTGTGTCTGATGTTTGGATTACCTCATGTTTAACAATCCCCAACTAAAGCTTTTAGTACCCTTGGATATTGTATAAGACCCTTTTCTTTTGCAAACTCCTGAAGTCAAACCTAAGCAAGCACTTGCTGCTGCTGGGTTGATTCTTTGGTGTCTAAGAGTCTGCAATCAAGTTCACAGTGCAGCCTTTTGCACAGCAGGAGTTTGGAGCTCTCTCTTGCCTTGATCACCTATTTTTCCTAAACATATAGAAAAGGCTTAAAGCCTCTGCCATAACAGATTGATTTACGAGTGGTCAACAAGACCAGCATGATTCAGAACACAGGCAGGCTGACAGATAACCTCACACACAGAGTGCAATAACAGATGCTGTACTTTTTTCACCAAGTAAAACTCAACACAAACTGAACAATTCAGCCTTGGCATATGTGTGGACAGCCCATTCTGCAGTTTGGTGTGTTTCAGTTTGAGGTTATATTCAGCCTTTGCAGTCCCTCTACTCAGTCTGGAGATAGAGCACTTAGTACATGGATGTGTCCTGCAGGACAGGAGCACAAATTGCCTCATGGGCCTTCTGGCATGGATGGGATCAGGTTCTGTTGTTTAAAAGTGTCTCATGTAGGTGTTTCCTCACCTCTAATAGACCTTCCTGCAGCAGGACTTAAATTTAGGAGTCTGAGTATTTTGCTGCTATAAATTCTCCTATTCCCTTCCTGTGATTACCCATTTATATCTGGATTTCAAGGAGATTTTCACTCATTTTTCAAGTTAGTGGTAGATCAGCTCTTGCATAATTTGAGAAAAAGAAAGTAATAAATTTTGCATCTTTATTATTTAAACTGATTCAGTCCAAGTTCTTTAACTTAAACAATAAAATATATCTCAGTTTTAAAAACAAACTTCCTTCTCTCCTTCCCCCTCAAAGTGAAGTTTTTAGCTAATTTTTACACTGTTATTTTTTTTAAATAAAGTGCAGTGAAGTTGCTGAGTTAGTGAATTTAAGCCCTTCCATCATCTTTATTACAGCTAAGCCCACAAGGGAAAGCAGACAAATTTCGCTGCTAACTTTGTAGTTTTCTATCTTGCCACTTAAGTCTACTAAGTGGTTTGTTCTTTTTCAAGCATAGCACTTTTTAAACCATCAAACACCTTTTTGATGCATTTATCTGCATCAGAGACCCTAAACATCTTGCTGTTCTCTCGCATAACTAAGAAACATTCAAGATTTCTCTTACTCCTAATTTGTTAATTTTCTGTCTAAACCAGATCCAAAGAGAACTGAATAATAGGAATTTGAACAGGAAGAGGATGGTCTGAGATTCCCCTCAAAAGCACTTCCAACCCCTAGTGTCATCACTGCCATTATACCAACGTCACATCTCCTTGAAACCAGTATGTGATTACTGAGGGTTGCTGAACTTGCCAAACTCACTTGTCTCCAGGGTTGCAGGCTCTTCTTCTACCATAATTTGGAATTTTCTTTCTTTTCAAGGATTTAATTAGGATTTGAGAGAAAGAAAACTTAAATACACCTGTCATCAGTACTCAGTCAACCCCACTAATTGGCCAATAATCCAGCATTTAAAATGTTCTTCTTTCCTCACCTCCCACCCTTTCCCATTGCAAGGCTGCCCTTGTTATGTTTTAGTACCATAATATATTGTTTCACTTAATTACAGCTTGTCCAGACTTAGTGGCTGCACAAGATGGGAGAGAATAAAAGATAAACAGCACCACAAAGTCTCCCACAGATACTACATTATACAGCAGTGTGTCACCAAATGCTCCTTGCTAAATAGGGATAGTGCACTTCGGGTGGTCTAAACTACTTTTAAATAATTTGATGTACTCATATATGCGTCCATACATAAGGGAATCATAACAAAGCATCCTTAATGCAGAGCAACATGGAAAATCTTCACTGAAATTTAAAGCACGCTGCTGTTCCTTCAACCAAGATTTCTATTGCACCACGAGAGCCTGGTGGGGTGTCCAGTTAGGTGTTGGTGCTCAGGCTGCGCTGACTCATGAAAACAATGCCAGAATTTGACCTTTAATTATTCTTCCACAGCAGGAGGGATTATTATTCCTATGACAGAAATAAATGACAGTTCCTTCCTGTAAAGTTTCTGTCATTTGAAGGATAAAGGTGATTACAGAGAAATGTTGGTTCTAGTTAATGGATTATTCCTTTCTTAACAAAGTTCCCTTGACATTATTACATGGCTTTTGGAAGATGAGCTATGTCTTAATTCCTGTTAATGGCAATGTCAAATATTAATGCAAGTGGGCCAAAGCAAAATGACTTTCAGAATTACTGAGGAGCTGCATTAGGACAAGTGAGATCACTGGGTTATGGCCCGTTATGCAAGGAAGGCATTTTGTACTTCAGGCAGAGGATACTACTTGGTCTTTTGGTATAAACATAACTAACAACCATTCTTCCACAGCACAGTTTCTTTATTTCCCCGACTCCTCGTGGATGCTTTGCTAGGAAGATACTTTGCTGTTGATATAAGCAAACTGTGGCCAGAAGCAGAGCAGAGGAAATCAACTCTGACTTTGGAAATGAAATTCAAGCCAGCTGTAACACACACCAACGCTGAATCACTCTGCTGAATTCCCTTTCTCATCTGCTGCACAACAGCTGAAGATTTATCCACCCAAAGGTTTGAGAAGTGCTGATGGATGAGCTAGGGTGCTGGGAAGGTGCCAGGGAAGGCCATGGAGCAGGTCATTTTGAGTGCCGCGCTTACAGAACAACAAAGCTCATGCAGAGTCTGGAGCACAAGTCCTGTGAGGAGCATCTGGGGGAGCTGCAAGTGTTTAGCCTGGAGAAAAGGAGGCTCGGGGGAAACTTCTCTCTCCCTACAAACACCTGAAAGGAGGTTGCAGTGAGGTGGGGGGAAGGTCCATCTCTTCTACCAGGTAGCAAGTGGTAGAAGGGGAAATGGCCTCAAGTTGCATGAGGGGAGGTTTAGGTCGGATATTGGGAAAAACCACTGACAGGGACCTCAAGCCCTGGAACAGGCTGCCTAGGGAAGCAGTGGAGTTGGTGGAGTCACCATGCCTGGAGGTATTTAAAAGACATGGCACTGCAGACATGGCACTTAGGAACTGGGTTAATATTTGGACTTTATGATCTGAAAGATCTTTTCTAAACTAAATTATTCAATGAAGTGAGGACCGTCAATAGTTCCTGACCCCATAAGACATTCCAAACTGATGAACTCAACTACTGTCTTCAAATAGTGTTACAGCAGCTGTTTCCATTTAGTGCTCTCCCATTTCCCAGGGAATAATCAATGAAATTATTGCAAGGGATGCCCCAGCTCAATTTTTGTCTGTTTCTTGAAGCCCTTCTCCCGTATCGCTTTGTACAAAACAGTCTATTTGAGTCTTGGTTACTAAAGCAAGAAACACTAAAACAAAATATCCAGCATTAAAAAGGATCTCTGTAGGTCTCAATGTTCCCCAGTAGTGAGACTAATCCTATTTACTCAATTCGTCTACAAAAAAGAATGCATTATTTCCACTTAAACAAATGCTATAATAAGATGATGAATATTAAATCACTCTCCAAATAGAACTCAGACATTCAGATTACATTGGTAATGGGCTCTGACTCTGAAAAATCCAAACTTTGAAGCATTTTTTCCTCTGCTTTTTATTTAATTTTTACAGTCTAATGATGTGTTTTCTCCTGAAAGGATTGAAATAACTCTTAAAATATCTCCCAGAGCACCAGAGATCCAAACATTAAATACATGAGAAGGTAAATGCAGAAGGCATAAAGGGCCTGCACAGCACAAGTCAATGAAGAGCAAAACTCTGTCCCTTGGCACATGGGAGGGGCTGGGTGGGGATGCAGTGCAGCTATGGACAGTTACCTAACCAATAAAAACCATTTGGACAGGGTGCTGAAGAAAGCCAGCAAACCCAAAAAAAAAGGTTTGGCCATAAGAAAAATAAATAAATAAACCACAGGCTCTTAATACAAGAAATGTGAGAAGGAGAAGGAATGGGATTTGTGTCTCAATAAGGAAAACAGAAAGAAGTGATGGGAAGCCAGGTCAGTTCCTAACGGGCTAAAACAAACAAGAAACAATCTCCAAACAGGAAAGAACCCAAAGAAGGCCTGCTCAAGGTGGCATCAGAAAGATTATGGGGGGACCAGGCAAAGGCACAAAAGGAGCAGAGGAAATAGGTTTCCTTGATCCTGTATATGGACTCATGTACACATTTACACACAAGAGTGTACACATGCATGTATATAAATACACACGCTCCTTTACTCTTTTTTTTGAAATTCATACTTAAACATCTATCTATATATCTATATCTAAATCTATCCATATATATGTATGTGTGTTTGCTCAAATATGTATACACATAGATGACTCCTCTCCCATACCCTACTGCTTTCATAAAAGCCAACATGGACTGGGAACTTATTAAAGCTCATTGCAAATTGAGATATTGGAATATATTTTCTCAGAATGATGTCACTGCCTGAAGCCTTGCCTACATCCTCCAGAACAAACTTCTACCTCTTTCTGTTCAATTTCCAGCTATGCTTTTATCGAGCAATTTCTAAATGGATGTATAAACATTCAGTCCCTAACAAATGTGAACTAAAGAGACTTCCTTCAGGAATGGGTTCCTCAGGTTCCCTGCTCAAGTACACCAAATCATCCTTACATTTCTCCTCGTCCTTTTCACACACCTGAACAAACTGTTTAGCTTCATGTCACAGGTCAAAAATCAAGAGATTCAAACTACAATCAGTCAAGGAAAGAAAGTCAAGAACCTAGGACCTTCTGCAGATGACATTTACAATTTTCAAAGACCTCTCTGTCCAAAATGAATTAATTTGCACCCTCTGCTTCCGGGCTGCTGAACTCTACCCTTTCTTTAGACTGTGTGCTGTATCATCCTGCTTCAGAATCTGAAGTGGGGAAAAACAGACTCACCAATAGCCACTACTTTCTTCAATGTTGAGCCTGAAGACTGGTCACTAAAATGAAACAATGAGTTTAAAAAGAGACAGTAAAGAATGAAAAATGAAGGCTTTCAGTACTAGACGAATTGCCACTTTTAATCAGATGACTGAGCTGAAAAACTGGTGGAAAAGTGCTTTTAACAAAGCCTTTCATTTCTCTTTTTCATGAGCATCCACCTAGATTGAGACTTCCGAAATCTTTTAAGCTATCTAATTATTTTTAAAATATCTATTTTGAATACAGAGTGCAAGCCCTCTGTTCTGAAAACGTCAGTTGAGGGGATCTTGAATTTTTCAAAAGAACTTCCATCACCTCTTAGCAAAATATTTTTCCAACTATTTGAGAGGTCAGAATTATTTCCTGAACTTTCCTTGAATTTATGAGCGAGACAAGATGCCTGAAACTCCCCAAACTCTTGGTCCAGAGATCTCTGACTGGTTTTTGCTACAACTGAACTTACAGTTAAGCTGTGATAGTACACATTGAGAATAAAGGCTATACCATAACTGCAAGATTATTTGTGTATCACATCATGCATTGTCCTGGAAGCATTTAATAGCTTTTATGGGAAACAATCTCTGTCCATCCTCCCATACCTTGCTAAAAATTATGGGGGGGTTAGGCAGAAATCTTACTGCTGCTATTAGCACATACATCATATACAGTCATATACCTTAAAAATCAAAGTACTAAAAGAAATGTATAAGTAATAATTGGAAATGAAATTTACTTTCTTTAATTACATTTGGTGTTATATACTGTGATGCATTACTAAATAAAAAGAAATACTATCAGAAATGACAAAAATCCGTGCTTAATTTAAGCAGACCAATTACTTTAAGTGCTGCTAGAGTCAGAAAAGTGATTCAAGGATAAGTATGGGAACACACAATGCCATTTCTTCAATAGCTTCCAGATCAAATTCAATGTAAAAGTCAAAAGGTCAATTTTTTTCTCTCTATCCCATGGTATCACAAACTCCCTGTTGTACTTGGAGAACTTGGCTGAATTCTTTCTTTCTTGGCATTCTCTGCAGCAGCAATGATGATCGGATATTAAAAGACACAAACTTTTTACAGGAAAGTCTTCATTTTTTCCAGGTAGATTTTGTATTAGTCTGGAAACCAGACATCCAGTATGCAGCTATGCCTGAGCAACTAGGTAGTGCAGAAATTGTGTAGAATAAATACTCAAAGGATTCTGTTCCTTGTTGGGTGAAAAGGTGCTTAGCCTCAGTCTATCCTTCCCCTATATCATCTCATACAGGAGCACCAATGCAGAGATGCCCAAGGATTCCCTCCCTAGGTGATTGCTGTTGCAGATTGATGACCATAAAGAAGTTATATTTCTCTGCAGCTGGCTGATTGAAATCTATATATCTTACTATTCAAACAGCAATCTCAATTCAAGCTTCTCCACAACACTTCCAGCTGGGATGCACCAACCAGCTGGAAAAAAAAAACCAGATATTTTTAATAACACATGCAAACTCTATCACACAGCACATGCAGGGAAAGTCAGACACTTCCTGGTGGTGTCAGATTTGCTGAACGGGCACCTACCAATGCATGTGCAGTTGGCTCAACAGCTCAGGTGCCAGATTCCCTGGATTTACATTAAGCAAGGCGTGCTCACTGGAATATGGCAGCCCCAGTGATGCAGAAGTGGTTGTCTGAGAGCTGAAATCGTGACACAGAAAGCAGAAGACAACTTAGGTTATAAACAGACAAGGATAAAACAAAGCAGGTGAAGTGAAAGCAGCTCATGTGCAAGTGCTCCACATTGTTTCTTTTATATTGTGACAGCCAATGCTTCACATCACAAGTGATTTGCAGTGTTCCATGGGGACTGTGGAAATGCATGCATTTCTCAATTTTCATTACAATATTCCTCTGCAAATTAAATAATTGCAAGAGTAGCAGACTGCACAAAGGGATCTTGACAAAAGACAGAACATTCCAGGATCAATATCTTGTTGTAAAATTATTAATAGCACAATTCCTGTAATTCACAATCATGGCTGAGGCCCTTGACAGGCAGGACCCAGAAAGAAAACTGCCATATAATTGCTGTGGGAAAGGCAACTTCCCACAAAACCAGTCATATCGAAAATTAAGTTCTTTCCACATAGCAAGATTGATCAAGTAGCATTCAAAGTTAATGCAGCATCAATGAAAAAGAACAGACCTCTAATCCAAAAAAAAAAAAAAAAAAAAATTAAAAATAAAAAAATTGTGGCTTTGGGGTTTTTCTCCCATAGGAATCAAGCTCCATATATAGGTTTGGAAGGTCAAACGCTCTCCAAAAATTTCTTCTGCAAAACTTTATACAACACTTTTCTTCAGCAGACAACACTTACTTATTGACACCAAAACTTAAGAATAAAAATTTCAGAGGTCTAATACCATTTTCATCGACAAAGTGGACTCAAACCACCCCTATTTCATCTTACGTTTTGTAATATGGATGTGCAGACACATACGAAGGAAGGCAGAGACCTAATCTAACTACAGAGATAGAAAGTGTTTTTTAGTAGTAAGGTTAATCTAGAGAAAACACACATTTCTCTTCAGAAATATGACTTAATACATTGTTTTCATTTTCACATCCAGCCTCCAAAACCCTTCTCAAGTCCATCCCCTAACCACACATCTGTTTATTTGCTCACCCTGGAAGCACAGTTTCAACTGTTTATTTCCCAACTTCATCTTCTGGTGGGTGGCACCCACTGCTTTTAACTTATAGTCATTTTACAGCTTGGTAAGATTCTTTATGAAACTTGCCCCACTACCAATTTTTCTGTCAGAAAATTTGATTACTGATGCTTCTACATCCAGAAGGTCAGCAAATAAAACACTAAACTTCCCAGCAGGCCTGTACACATTGTTGCAATATATGGAGAGGCACAAAAGATGCTCCTGTAGATGAAAATGCAATTTGAAGCACATCAGCAGAACTGAAGCTTTTTAGGATGACACAACAGATCTGAATTGTGTTGCAAGTTCTTTTACAGCTGGGCAGATCTGGTTCCACAGAGCACCATCTGAGAGCCATGGACAAACTTAGAGTCCGCTTGGTTTTTTCCCCAAAAAATGAATGTCATTGTCAGCAACAGAAACCTCCCAGTGTGGTCAATGGGGAGCAGGTTTCTGTGCTTTGTGAAATTACACACAAACCATAAATGAGAGAAGTGGGAAAACAAGGGTTAAATTATGAAGATGCAATATCTGTATGAACTCCTATCTTTTCTTATATAAGCGCAGGAGAACTGAATAGATAATTATCAACCAACCTCTCCCCTGTTGGTACAGCTCAGCAGGAGAACAGTGTATCACTGAGGGGAGTTTGAGGGCTGCAGCTCTCAAGTTTGAGGTCTTTAAAAGGTCACTTGTTCAGAACCAAACCATTATCCATTTACCATGAGTGACAAAATCTAAGAGCTGACTTCTCATTAGGGAGGAGTGCCACAGTTTGCATCTTGCTTCTACAACCTCCACTTAGCCAACTTTTGACTAAAATTTCCATATCTTTTCAGTGGAATCTCTTAATTTCTTGTGGTAGACTTTAAGGCATTTTATTGTAAAGGACCATATCCTTTCACCAAATTTGTGCATACATTTTTAGCCATCATTTCAGTGTAAAACAAGGCATATTTTATTGTAACCACAAGTATATTAGGGGCTTGTTAGGCTGTTTAGAAACTATTCTGTGTTTCTAACAGCCAAGTCCAGTGCTGAAATTATAATTCAAAATGTATATCAGAAAAGGGACTAGTAATAATGTTTATAAATAACTTTCAGATTCAATCTAACACAGCATCGCTGTAAACATGGAACTTCTTTAATTGGACAATGCCATTTTGTCCTCAGAAAAAGGAGGACACCAAGGACTTTTAGAGACCAACAAATGAACAATTTAAAACACTACTCAAAGGAATGGTACAACTTTCAGCAATCAGGTAGAGAAGGACTACTTATTATAAAAAATCACAAAAGCCCAGTGCTGGAAACTCTGTAATCACAAACTCGTCACCTCCCTGATCAGGGAACTCCTGCCCACTGAGCAGGGAGGTGCAGCTGGAGAAGCAGGAGCAGGGCTCTGTGGAAGCTCCCTGCTGAGGAAAGGGCCATGCCCCGAGAGCCAGGCATCTCTTTTGGAGCTCAGCATGCAATATCCTGGGAACTGGGTTATTTATCCTCCATTCACTGATCCCCACCCAGAGCTGGCAAGGTTCAGTTGGCTTCTTTATGGGAACTCCTCCCACCAAATTCTTATGAAAACAATTATTCCAGTGGAATTAGCCTCAGATGGATGTCGCATCCATGAGGAAAAGGAGAGCAAACAGCACATGGGCAGCTGCAATGCACGCCACACTCTCCACTGGGAGGAGCAGAATTGCCTGTGGCAATTTTCCATAACCTTACTGTCTTACTGATACAGCCTGTGCTAAATGGAAAAGATAAATCTGACCATAACTGAATTTAGAGCTATCTGAATTAAGGGTTTCAGGATTTGCTGCTGAGATGTTAAGCCTTTGCAAGAAAAAAAAAGAAAAAAAGAAAAAAAAAGGCAAAGAAACACAGATGCATCACTGGAATAAGGGATACCATAGTTCAGTGAGCAGGTTGGCTAGCAGGGAAAATAGGCAATAGCAGTTTGCACACAGAGCATCTGGGGTGTTTCTAAGACATCCCAATAAGATTATTTTTTTCTCCTTCATTCTTGAAATAACCATTAGAACAATTTTGACTCTTTACACCCAATCCCGTGCTAAAGAGCAACTTTCTTATCACTAACAAAGGACCATCAATAGAACACCTACCACTTATCTTGTGACTTCTGCTTTCAAGGCATTCACTGTTCAAGCACTGCATGGGACAGTAATTACAGGGCAGTTTATTTGTTGGGTTACTAGATTTTTGAGTCTACAGATTAGCTCTACAAGCATCATGGAAGTCTTATGCTTAAAACAATGCTATATCATTAAAAGGATGTTACAGTCTCAGTTGATTTCCTACTTAAAACCATCCTCATCACCTTTGATGTTCCTGTTAAAGAAACAGCAAGTAACTATCTAGCAACTGAGAACAGAAATCTGTACCCAAGACTTTCAGAACTCTTTTAAACTCAGGATTGTTGTTTTTCCCTTTGTTGGATTTTGGGGATTTTTAAACCAGGACTAACCAAACTTCAAAAAAAAAAGATGCTATTTCTCTCTGACTTGCCACTGAAAATTTGATAGTGTATGGGGAGAATGCAACTAAAGATTTATTTTGCAATGGTTGAAGACTGTATAAAATCTAAACTATATGCATAGACACACATAAGATTATTTTTCCTACTGTGATTTAACCTTAAGTTTCCTTTTTTTATATTCTGTTCATGGTAAATCACCACATCAAAAAATTATGCATCACATTTTAAAGCAAAAGTGTTAGCAGGGTTTTAAAACATACCATAGAAAATTTATTTTCCCCATTACAGATCCTATATCTTAAGACAAGAGTGCTGAATATACCACAAATTAAACACATGGATCAGTGCTCATATCAGTTGAGCAGGGGTGGGGCAGTGGATATAAAAAAAATATACACAGTTCCCTTTCCCTCTGAGAGTCTAGCACAGTGAGAGATTTGGGGTTTTATAATTATTTACACCTGTCATAAGGTACCAAATTTGCTTGGGCAGAGACTCCTTTTCCTCAAGTTTCAGCCCAAAGTAAGAATTTTGCTGAAGGAAATGCATGAGATTTAGTGAAAATGCTGTGTCTACCTTTTGCTTTAATGTCAGGACCTAGATCACTGTGAAATTTAGTCCAGATACAGAATAGTGTGAGGAAGCACGTGAAAAAAGTAACAGTTATTGTGAAAATTAATTTTTAATGAGAACAGTACTCAGCTTTGATAGAAAGCATTTTCTGCAACAGGTAGAGACCATGCTGAACTTCCTTGCACACCTATGTGACCCCTGCCAATCAATGTCAACACTTTATTAATATTTTACTGAGAAAGTGTGAGATGATTCAAACTTTTTCTGTCTCGGTAGGTGTTGCTAAGCAACTTTGCTTCTTGTCTGAGAACTAGTCTTCACAGCAACCTTTTCTTCAAGCCAAAGACCTGCATCCACTTGAAACGCTTTCTCCTTTGTCAGTGAAAAACCCAGCAAGTCGTACTCCACCCTTCCCTTTACATTTCCCTCCCCACCTCCCAGTTAAGAAGGAATTACCGTAACAGAGTCCGAAACGCTGTCCTTTCCTTACCGTAATCGCTGTCGTAGAAGACGATGAACTTCTGCCAGCGCAGCTCGGTGACCAGCTTGAGCATGACGTCGTTGAGGCGCACGGGCGGGCGCGCGGCCAGCGTGTACTCCTCGTCCTCCAGGCTGGGGTTGAGCTGGCAGGCCGTGCGCGGAGAGCCGCCCGTGCTGCGCTGCACGAACAGGTGCGGGATGTGCATGGCGTCCGTCAGCGACTGCAGCGCGTTGGCCGACGCGCAGCCCGTGGACGTCACCAAGGCTAAGATCCCCAGGGTCATCAGGTCGCAGGCTGGGGAAGACAAGACGTAAAAGCAGGGTTTGAACAAGCTCAGCAACTCCTTCGGCCAACCTGGATGCTAAGAAAGGATCCAGGCGGGTTTTGCCCTTGCCATCAGGCTGAAATGATTTATGTTCCGCTATCAGCTGAAGCCTTTCAGACGTAGGTCCTGTACCTTTACAGCAAGAGACAATATCTGCAATCTATCCTGATATGCCAAAGTTGAGGACAGATAACGTAACTACTGTCAGTCCTTGAGACAGCAGCTGATGTGGATGGAGATTATGGCCCTCGCTTCAGGTCATTCCTGGTTCATGCAGGAACTGAATTCCCATTTTTTACAACTCACTTCCCTGCTTTAACCCCTTAATCCTTGTTGGGTACGCTGGATGAAGATTTCAGGCAATAAAGAACAACTTCTATTTAAAGGATTTACCTCACACAGCAGAGCTTTGAAGGATTTTTTAAATTGACAAAAAAAAAATTCACTGTGCGTCTCAGAGCAATGAAGAAACAACAAAGACATTCCTCAGAACCAAGACAACTCATGAATAACTAAACAGTTATTAGCAACAATGTAGCTGTTCTTAAAAAGAGCTAGAAAAGCTCATACCATTTGAAAACACAGCATATACATTTGACCCCATCTGTTTTTGAGAATGAAGCATTATTCTCATGCTGAGTTCGAAACACAGATTTTGGAGAGGCCTGGGCAGCCTGCTCTGCTGCCCAGGACATCCCACACGGTATGTTCTTCCCAGGACTTCTCCAGATACAGGAACCTTGTACTCAGCTGCAGTTAGAAAATGTTTCCAGCCAGAGCCCTCAGCAGCTATTCAGTCAGTAGTGGTGAAAAGACTATGTAAGACTATAAGGCAGCCAGTTTTTACTAATCCTCGTGAATAAGTGGCAGCAAAGTTAGCCCTGGGGGCTCAGCACAGGAGACCCTTGCAGGTTAGGCTGGCACCACCCCTGAGGGTCCCTCAGGGGCACTTGTAATTTCCTGCTCTGCCTTTGAAGAGCGCTGGGGGCAAGCTCAGGGGTTCAGCAGCTGTTTAAGACCCCATCACCTGCCCAAGCACAGCCTGCCCACAGGAAACCCGCAGCTCTGCTCCCCCAGCACAGCAAAGCCAGGCAGGATGGGGCTGGAGATGCTCCACAGCCCTGTGCACTCTCCACAAGCTCGTTTACAGTGCACAAACAGAAGAGCCTCCGGGCTGCAATTCAGAGCCCCTGGAACATGTAGGGAGCTGAGCAGGACCTTCAGCTTCCAGCTGGAGAGGGGAGGCTGCCCGTGCTGGTGCTGCGGGACTGCCAGCGCCGTGTCAGGGCTGGTGACCTGCAGCCACACTGCCACTGCTCCAGGGGAAATGCACCAAGGTGAAAGGCAGAAAAGAGAACACAATCTATTAAAAGCATTTCTTTATCCTCTGAACACTTTTAGGTATATCTCAACTTTAAGAGGCCAGAAAGTCAAAGGAAGTAGGTTATGAATAATAAATAGTAATTAACAATTAAGTATCAATTAATATTAATTACATAAAGCCTCCATAATTAAATATATAACTGTTTCTCACACAATCAATGAACCGCTCCACCAAAAATCTTCTTAGACCAGACAGAAAATAGATATATTTCACTTTGATATGGGATAACAGAAAGAAAATGTTTGATCTTCTCTAGGCACAGAATGTTCAACATGTAGCCCAATGCAACAAAAATGCAGAGCTTTTAAAATTATTTCCTTGATGGTCTTTACAATAAACATATGTCAGCTGCATTATCTAAATTTACTCTGTGTTGATTATAATTATATGAAATCGTCTTTGTTTTTCCTGAGAGCTGACCCGATTTAACAGCAGGGAGGCATTATATTTGCCAAATGGGAGACCCAGGTTCGGGAACAGATTTGATTTCCCAGGCTTCTTGCCAGAGAAAACTGAACATGTCATACAGGTAATTTATTTAGTCACAGCAGGGGAGGGAACAGAGAAGTGAGAACAGAGGGAGAGAACAGCAGAGCTGAGCCATAAACCCCTGCAGAGATCACCAGCCAGCAAGCTCTGCTGTCACCAAGGGTGAGAGCAGCAAGCCACACGGGGCTGTAGCAGGAACAATTTACTCGCAAAGCAGACGGAAGGAGACAAAAAACAAAGCTCTTTGTTTGATGGGAGGCTGCATTTGGAGAGTCACTTATTTGTGCAATACAGAACTGATCACCAGTTGCGTAACAAGAAAAACCTTCATTCCATGCTTGACACTAATCAAAAGCTGGTTATTAGCAGCAGAAAGACCAGAGAGGTGACAGATCACAGCAAATGGATGCCCTTATCTCCCAGCACAGCCCACCAAACACAGCTGAAATATCTCAGCAAAGACCATTTCAGCTGAGGCGTTTTCCCAGGGTTTTGTAGTTTGTGTCCATGGGTTAGATTGAAGAATTAGTCAATATGCTTCCACATTCTGATATTTTTGTTGATTGATTATGTTCTGCCTGAAAGCATATGCTACTTAGTAAGTGTTTTCTCCTCTTGCCTCTCTGTTTTGAGATAGCAGGCAATAAAAACTGGAATGACTAAGGAAAAAAAGTTTCATGTTTTCTGAATTGCTTTCTTTAGTCAAATTACAGAAGTGAAACTGAACATGTAATTTCTAATAGAAGACTTTCATTACACAAAAATACAATGGATTCCAAGAAGTTCAACCACTCCACAATTATTGCACTGAAGGGTAAGAATAAGCTTTGAGCACATAAAGAAGGAAAGTATTACTTTTTACATGAGTAACACAATGGGGAACAACAACACAACAGACTCTATAAAAAAATCTCATTAGCTCTTAAGGCATCTCAAAATTCCTTATCAAGGGAACATTCAATGATTATACAATCTCGGGAGAAAACTCTGATGGATCACTTTGGTTTTTTAAGGATTGCCCCCACATTCCTACAATTTCTTGCACAGAAAACTATCATTAGAAAAATATGTAATTTTCTGTTTAACTTCACACTAGCTATGGATTTGCAGCAACAATCAAACATCCCTGATTCTGTAACTGAGTAAACCACTAATTCTGTCTATCAGTTGCAGTTTCACAAGCATTCAAAAGAACCTGCAGTATTTGCATACAAATTTCATAATCCTGACCTTGATTTTCTTAGAGCTGAATACATTTGATTTTAAATGCTGTGGTCCCCTACTAACATAAGGGAAAGGGGAATCAAAACACCTTGAGAACTTCAGTGATCTTCAACTACTATAGTTATGGTTATATACATTTAATATTGTTATAACTAAAATGTTTCCATATTTATCTATCTTGCAGATGTATTTATTTAGATAGGCTTCAAGAAATAATCCTTTTAAAGTATTTGTTCCACAGCTGAAAAGACACAAATGTTCTGGTAATCCTGCCCCAGATCTGACTGCTATTTGAACAGCAATACTTATTAGTTTACTGTACTGAATTATTTCATCACCATCAAACTTAGTTTTAAGAAGATACTAACATCATACAAACCATACAGTAAGAAACATGCAGTCTAGCATGATGAAAACATGAACATCAGCATACCTGGAGAATAAATACTCATTAATCTATTTGAGCCAATTAAATCATGTCAAGGTGCTTGTTCAGTGTTGGCCTCCATGAACAGACCATCTCTCAAGCTTATTCTTGGATTTCATTGAAGTTTCCTAAATTATTAATTAACCTAGTTCATAAAGTTTTGGTGAAGTATCTTTCCTAACCTGTTCTTTTGAAGTCTGTTTTCAGAAACTCCTCTTTACACATCTGCTTGACATTCTACATCTTGAACTGTTATTTCCATCAAGGTGCTTCACAAGACACTGCTTTCTTCTCCATCTCTAATTTGACTCTCACATCATACCAATATATACAACACTCTCTCATTCTGTGACCCACATCTCTAACTCCAGACACATTCCATTAAGAACACAGTTAAGCCTGGAAAAGAAGCTATTAATTTTAGACTGAGCCTTATCCATATGACCTTTTTCATCAGTGGGACTCCTCACAGCACATGAGACAATGCAAGTCTTCGATTTTGCTGCAATCATGCTTCAGGTCTTACATTTCTACCACTGCTTCCTGTACTTCCTAATTCTGAAGACAGGTGCAGATGGCAAAGTCCTGATTTGGTACCATCTTCATGGGGATATTTGCATTAAGAGCTTTATCTCAGATCTCTGTAATTAAATCCCTCTCTCTCCAAACCCCTGGGAATTAAAATACTCCAAGAGAAACTGGAGTATTACTCCTGGCAATGTGACAACATGACCATCTCTCAGTCTCCCTTTCTGTGATTTCCTGTTATCAGAAAAGGGTAAAAACTTGTTCCTTTGTTTTCTCCATTAGCAATAGAGCAGCCACCAGTGTGATTTTGGCTCTAACAATACATCCACCTACTGGCATTCACACTGCCTCTTCAAACTTCAATGCCCTTCTGTCTCTCACGTCTGGGCATCATCATCCTTCCTGCTCTGGACATCCTCTCATATTTAACAAATCCTCTTCAAGCTTATAGCTGATTTTTTTTTTCTTCTTTTTCAGTTTGAGTAACCCTTAGGAACTCTTTACTCCACTGCAAATGGAGAAACATCCAAATCACAAATAACTTGAATTTTAAAAAAAATTCACTATCTGAAAATTGAGAGGCTGCTGCCTTTCTGCCTGGAAAGATTTTCAAAGGAAGGAAGATAACTTCAGACACACTCTACAACAAAGTGATTAACTAAGTTGGCACTTAAGTATCTGTGATTAGGTTTAAAAGCCACCTTCCTGCTGAGACAAGGGACTTCATGCTTGCCTCAGTACTACTGTCTCAGTCGATCTGGTAGAAAACTAATTTTTCACATTATTTATGTTGGAAAACCAATAGGGAAAAAAAAATATCATTAAGAGAAAGTACAGAGAACACAGCAGATTCTGGGGAAAAAATGAAACTATTTTTGGGAACCTAAATCCTAATATTCCATGAGATTATCAAGGCCTGTAATATCATCTGCTGAAAGTGCATAGTTAGCAGATCTACCAACTGAACTAGCAAGCAGATGCAGAATGTCATGTGCTATATACAAATGAACTATTACATTATTTGTGGGTACAAAATTTAATTAGCAGTTTGGTTCATTAGCCAATTTATATATAAACAGAGATACACATAAAATTTTGGGATGAAACACTAGAACAACCAAGAGTTAGGAGATAAAAATATATCCAAACTGTGTCTTGAATCAAGATGTAAGGTCTGTGGGAAACACACCCACAGAGGTATTCTCAAATTAAATGGAAAAAGCCCTTCTGGGAGGTTTGGTGGAGCACTGAAATGAGATAGAAAAGACAATGATGGAAGGAGAAAGACTGCATCCACCAAGCAATATTTCAAACTCAAGAGGATGATGATACAATTCTTTCAGGCAAAGCCAAAATAACACAATCCACAGAAGTGTTTTCACACATATCTAAGTAAAACCTGAATGTTTCTGCTGTAGTACATGAGAAACTTCCATGAAGTCAGGGCATAGGCCCACAGCTAATTCAGTCACACCAAAAAAAAAGGCAAAAAATCTATTAGCTTTCTATATTTTACTGCTCTTTAGGCCTCAAAAGGCCTTTAAAATTTAATGCGTTTGTGCAAAACCAGCTGATCAGGCAGAAAAAATTATATAATAATCTCATTTATATCACTGAGAATGCTTCTATTAAAAATATTGATCTATACAAAGATTCACTCCTATTACTGGTGTATTAAGAACAACATTAAAATTAGTTATCTAAGCACTTACTGAACCCTAAATGGGGTTTCTTCAAGAGTAATTTATTTCTTGCTTCACATTTTATGATGTTTCTTGCTTCTTTAACTGAAAAAGGCAATTCATAATGAATTTGCATCATTTGCACTTAGTGACATTCTATGCAGTTGTTCTTCCTTTGGATATTCAGCAATAAATGTATTTTTCTTTGTTTCATTTCTGTAGGCTTTTACTTTTTTTTTTATGTTCTATACTTACACTGTGTTCCTACAAATAACAAAGAATTTATTATTTTTATTATGAAATCTACATGAAGCTATAGTTACTTGTCACATAATGACTGATAATACAGAGAGAAGATAACAAATGTAGACAGCAAAAATCTTTTATGTAGCACTTTTATTGCTGTATCACCTTATAGGTAGTGAAGATGGATATTTCCTACTCCATTATCAAAACAAAATGGATCTTAGAAGAAGAAAGAATTCACAATTTCTCCTCTGTGGGTTGATTTAAAAAAAAAAAAAAAAGAAAGAAAATCAAGCCAACCGAAACCCCAAAGTACCTCAACTTAGATGTGTACACTTTTTGGCTAAAACATTTGAGAGCAATAAATACTCCCTGCCTCCTCTTCTTCTGTATCTGAGAAAGGGCAGGACAGAGTTGCAGCAGTACATTCATACGTTTGTGTGTGTACATAAGAGTTCACATAATCACTATGTCAGAATATCTCTGACAAAGCAGCATCTAAAAAACATCTCAAAAGCTAGGAAAGCATGAGATTTTGAAATGTTTACCAAGAAAACTTGGAAAAATTGCTTCTAAAGATCATCCCCCCATTTTGGGGCAGTGATTTTATTGTTTTTCCATTATTCAGGGAGGAGGAATAAGGGAATAAGCTGCCGGGGCCAGTGGCTGGCTCCATCCCTCTGGCCACAGCTCAGGGGACACTAACAGGGGCCTCATCACTGCTCAATGGCATCAGCTGCTCAGGAGAAGCAGTTTTTAGGTCTTCGGCTTCCTTTCAGTTCTATGTTTTATGATCTGATGTCTTGTGGGCCAATTCCAGCATGTATAAACTCAGAGATCCCCTGACATTACCACAAGCGTCCTTTATATCTAAATAATTGCCTTGTTTGCTCCATTACCCCCATAGTTCAGCATTTTCAGTACACCCTCATTGCTGGCTGGCACACACAAAGACAACCTTTGGTACAAAGGCTGCAAAATGCTTTCGCTCTACAGGACCTATGATGAGCACCAAAACTCCCAAGTCCTTTTCCCTAGCATGCACATTGACTGCAACAATTGGAGACTTAAAGCAATATCCCTGGAAAGACAAACCAAAAGCCATTTCAGCACATTAAAACTTTCTTTGTGTCAGTACTAACCCACTAAACCTTTAAGTACCATCCTTAAAAAATTAACCAGAAGCAAAAAGAGGAGCAGTCTAGACCACTCTTCTGTTTACATTTAAGCAAAGAAATTATTCCAAAATGGTAATATACAACAGAGAATAAAAAAAGCTATCAAAACTACAGTTGTGCCTTTCATTAATTTACGGCAGTGTATTAATAACTCCCTTCACTCTTTGATGGTCAAAATAAAACACCAAGCACAAGTAACATTGCTCTACTGACAATGCAATTTAGTTTCTGCACAACTGAGTGATGCCATCAAGTGGTCAACAAATGCACCGGTTGTTTTCCGAGTCAGGTTTTTGGGTTAATCTTCACTGAACATGCTGCATTTCGTGTGGAAAAGCTACTGCCATGAAATCAACAAAAAGCACACTCCACTGATAGAAGTGCGTCAATTGAGAGCACTAGTGACAGATAAGAGATGGCCTTGTTTTTCCAAAAGACAGCTCTAATACTGCTCTCTAGCTCCTCCTAAGAAGGTAAGAGTCTCTGAGAGCACAAACAGCTTTAGAACTGCTTTAGAGTTGATTTTTGCTTTTGGTTTAGCAGTTGGGTAGATCTGGAAGATCACATCAGGAAAGACTGCATATGTAGCTATTAAAAGTATTTTAAAATTCTTTTGAAAACAATTTAGCATTGTGAGAGGTTAAGGATGTGCAACATCCCAGAGTTCAAACCTTTTCTAGTTTTTCTCAATTAATAATAAAAAGATCCTTAAAGCAACTAGATAGAACATTGGTGGTACATAAATTCTGCAGAATAACTGTACTTCTGTTTTCTCAAAAAAATGTAACTCCAATAGTGAAGATCTTCTCTCGGACTTTTAGCTTGGCATGATGTTTAAAAATGTGAATAAGCATTTCTGGTAATTTTGAATAGTGCATGGTTCTACAGAGCTACACATTAATCACAATGGCATCAGTACTATTTTAAGGCACTAGGTGGAACTGAATCAACTTTGACTTTTTTTTCTTTTTCCCCTTCAACACAAGTTCTGAGGTAGAATTAACTGCAAACCATCTCAATTATTCACAGGACATAACTGCTTTTCTGAACACTGCATATTTGATCTCTGTTCTTTGCAAGTTCTTCAATAATTATGTTTTCTTTTACCCTTCAACACAGAATGAGCTGCACTTTCTCACCCTCTGCTTTTTTCACCTGCCTTTCATGACGAATCAATGACACAGAAGTATTTTTTACACCCTCATTAACATTCTGCAGGGATGCTTGACTTTGTCGCCTCCTTTGGGACTATTTTACTTGTACACGCTGAGTATTATTTTAATGTCAGTGTGGCTCAGGCTCAGTTTGGGACACGCACAAAAGGAGAACATTCTTCTGCCATCTACAAAAAGCAGTCAAACACAGCAATTCCAGATAAGCTGATAAAACCTCCCATTCTTTGGCACTGAGGAAGACATTTGGATTGGGAGCAGTATTGACAACCAAGGAACACATTAGCCCTGCTTGCCTATCTAAAGGTATCTATGCACAAATAGAGCCAAGAAAAACTTCCATTTGGGGGGAGGCTTAAATTCCTCCCTTTGCATCATGCCTTAAGCTGAAAGCAGGGGGTATGAGCATCAGCCTAAGCCTTCCAAGATTTCTTCTGCACTACCTACAAAAGATTGCTGTTGTTTCCCCAGCACACTAGGAACACGTGCCACTCGCTGCACACTCCCACTCACACAGACATTTTAAGCAAACCAAAACACTGACGCGTGATCTCCTTTCCAATCTGCCATTGCGCTCAGTAAAACGCCTACTTGAAGACAACGAAGTCAAATAACCCCAAACATTGCTCCAAGGCAGCACTTTACATCTCCAGGCTTTAAGGAAGACTCTGGAGCACGCATAAAGCTATCAGGGCTGCTGCATCACCAGAAACAAAATGTTATGAAGCTCCAGGTAAGTTCACAAAAGCTACCATTGTCTCATGCACAGACAGCAAGTTCCATACTCCAACAAGCAGCTCCAGAAATGCACAACCCTAAAACTTATCCTTATTGTCCTATGATTTTCCTCCTCCCACAGCTGTTACTTCTACCAGCAAAGGGGGTAGCGATATTGCATAAGGCAGAGGAGACACCAGAAATCATCACACAGCCAGGGAAGCACAGCCGTGGTGAAGGAGCCCACTTATCTAAACAGCATTCATTTATTTATGCCAACTGCTGAAAGACTTGTAGTGTTTATGAATCTAGTTGTGACTCAGTACGTATTTATAGCATATATTTATCGACAAGCTTTAGGGGTTGATCTATTGAAAGATCTCTGCAATGTATCACATACTTACAACTGCACTCAAAGATTATGCAAATATCCTAAGCCTAGCAACAGTCTAAAGCTGCTATGTCATTTTCTAAAATCAACTTTAAAAGGAACACTTTCTCCTTCCCTCACTCATGAAAGACATAACAAATGCCAAAATTATTTTTGCTCATTACTAAGGAAAAGTTCCTGTCCTCACTCAGCACTAGTATTCGTGATATAACAACCACTTTGCTTGCAGATCTCAAATCCCCATGACCATCAAGTGCTATAAACTGAGTGGCATTAAAATACTGCAAATCTGCATTCTCCAGTTTTCCTTATAGCAGTTGCCACTGAGTAACTTCAGACACCGCACATAACTTTTTTAACACCTACTAAAGCTACTTTAAATTATTGGAGTATTACTCTGAATTTCTCTCTCCTCTTCAGGTCTGCATGAGACAAATCAGGGGAAAACATCAAAACTCACATATTGTCAGGAGTTCTCATCTGAATACACGAAATTAGCCAGTTGTTCAAATGTGTTTAACACCCGATAGTTCCCACTGTGATCCTGAGGGCAGACTTTCAAAAAGTCTCAACATTTCCGCACTTCTTTGCCAGAGGCTGCTGCAAGACCAGGCCTCTTGTTTTGATGTTTAAATGAGACGTGACTTCTTGAAAGTTGTTCCCATTTTCAGCTAGACCTTTACTTTCTTTTAACCATGTCAACCTCTGTCTCTGGGGATAAATAGATATTACACTGAGGATAAGCAGGCTTAACTCCAACCAGTACAAATGTAGACTATTTCTTTGATACCCTATTATTAAAAATTGTTTAAAATCAGCCTAATTACAACTTGCACCTAAGGTTTCTCTCCACATGAAAGTCATTCTACGTTAGACACTAATTCAAACTAATCTAGAAGAAACCACCTAGAAGAGATCTGCTTTAAAACACCACACATTCCACTGAAAGATATTGTTTCACTTAAAGGTTCTACTTTCAGCTGTTGTACAATTCCTACAAATGCACCTGATTTCAGTAACTACATTATAGGAAATTGTCAGAGTGGATAGATAATACAGGATAACTCAAGCCCTGTGGCAGGATCTATACAGAAATATCGTATTACAACTTCTCATTAGGTGCTACTTAGGCTTTATTACTAAGAAGGCTTAACTGGCTGTTATGTTTTATATTTGCATTCATATAATCTCATTATACAACACCTTCAGGTAGCTTCCTTTAGTCACAGACTAAAACCAAAATATTTTATCCCTGTCCTCTTACCATTGCATTTGAGTGTATTCTACAGAAGGCCAATGAAGTCCTACTGCACTGTGGTCAGAGGAACAGACAGTTACTAAGGCATTACCAAGTGGGGACAAGTAAGAAATTCAATATCACACCTTCCTGAATTTTTTTCTACAGGGCTATGTAACACCAATAACCAGTGCTTGTGCAGAGAGTTAAACATGGATAGAAGGAAAATGCTTAAACTAACAAGATAAACCTCATTACAAAGAAGGTAGTGCCTAATTCCAAGCTGGGCACACAGAGATATTGGTTTAAGGAAAGGAAAAGATGCACTTCAAATACAGACACAGAAAGAGTAGGTCAGAGAAGGTTCCTGCTTTCAAATACCAAATCTTTTTACCAGTTAAAAAAAATTATAAGTGATTTATTACAAAAGTGAATTTCTAAAGAGAAATACCAGTACAAATGAGGAATTTTTGTTTGTTTGTTCATAGGTCAGCAGCTTCTCACTAAAGGCATTCATTATTGGATCATACAGATTTTCTGAAAATATGTATTATGGTTGTATGCTCAAATCATAGGGCAAGTAAAAAAAATTCAAACGTTAGAAAGCCACAGCATGCAGAGCCTTTGTGCAATCCTCACACTGTCCCAAGCACTACAGAATTTTATTGCGAGAAACTCAAGACTGACAAAAACATTACAGCAGGATGCACAGTATCAGCTCAAGAGTCTGGGCAGCCCGACAATAACCATGGCATTCCCTGCAGGGCTGAGGTGGGCTTGTTTCAGTCATCATTATATGACTGTTATCCTCTGATTTCTTCTCTTTTTACTGCACATCATCTTTATAAAATCACTGTCTCATCCAGAACATATGCTATATACACCAGCTAAATTGTCACATTCTTCATATCATCTATTCTTTGCTCATAATCACTGAATTGTTTTCATAAAGCAACCCGACTATAAGTTACAGGGCTGCAGGGAATCAATACCCAAGCCTGGCAGTACATTACCCTCTTGTCTGGCTTATTATAACCTGCACAATTGACACTGTGTGCTTTTTAAGTTTCCCAAATCTCTCCAAAGTGAGGCATTGCCTTCTGAGGTTAAATCTCTAGACACACCATGAAGGTATAGCCTCTGAGAACTCTAAGACCGCAGCCTGGTTTTGCAGACTCAATGGTTACTATTAGCTCTCCAACCTTCCCAATTTACTTTGAACAACCACTTCCCAAAGATCCAATTTCCTGAGCATTAGGCCAGAAGACATTTTTTCATTCAAGGATCTCTAACAGTCTAAATACAGACCACAGATATAGAAAACACCTTGCCCCTCCCCACATCACCTAAGGTGAGTTCTACACAGCTCTTGAGCATTTTCTACAGCATTTATTACACCTGCAGTACTAGGAACGACTTGTATTCTGGACCTGAGTCATCTCAGCAAGTAACTACTTTGAAATAAAACTAATATATTTCCTCACAGGCTGAAAATATTTTGTGCAACCAGGAAAACTGCCTCCTGGATAGACATGTCAGCTGATTTCTCAGGGGTGCTGTTGTCACAGAGGCTCTTCATTTTCACATGCTAAGAATATTTTGATGTAGTCCAAATCTACATCTTGAGACTGTCTGGCAGACAACGACCTTGCACGTTTATTAGTACTGGAAACTCCATGGAGACCACTCTTATTTTTTATATATACACTTAGACTGACAACCATTTCTCAGTTCTACAAGAGAAAAGTGATGAGTTTATTTTGCTATGATAACAGGTTTCCTCGGCTGTAGAATCCAAGGCACAATATGTTATCCTTGTCCACAGTACCAATGGAAGGTATTAATGAAGCCTCAGACTGGAGCAGGGTTAAAGTTTGGGGGAAATTTGGCTCTTTCTTGTACACTTTACACAATTCCATCTAGGTGTAAAGAAGGCATGTACCAGATGCTCCTTCCTCACAGCCCTCTCCTAGTGCAGGGTGGCTGTACATTTCAGACACAGTCTGGACACCCCGGAGATCAAGGCCAGCACCCACTATAGGGACAAATTGCTTCCTCTGTTCTCTGAGCTACAGCAAAACACACAACCTGGGCAGTTAGAGAAAAGCATTTTTTCTCACTTCCACTCCAAGTCCCTTCCAGTCTAAAACACATTTCTGTGCAATGTAACAAAAGGCAACTTCTCACTTAAGACTTTCCCAATCTCTTTGGGCCTCTCTGCATGCAGGAGACTGCATTGTACACTTGTTTATATTAGGAAAAAGCAGTTTTAAATGGCAGAAGTGCCTATCATTTTTTCCCCAGTTTAATGATACATTTGATTAACTGCACTGACCACACCTAATCAGATAACTCACAGGACTTAACTGTCTTTGAACATCATAACTGGATATAAAGATTTTTGTGAGCAATGACCAAATACATCAGCTAAGCTGTCAGAAAGACTACAGAATAGAAAGGTAGGTAATGTTCAATTGTAGACTAATTTTAGAACACATAGAAACGCATAATGAAAAGAAAGGCAGTGTTTCCTACCAATGCTCTCAGACACTTTTATCTCTGTTTTGCATTATCTGGAAGACAACTTTCACATTTTGTGAATATACCCTTTCTAAAATTCTGCACAAGATGCTCAGAATCCAACCAGCTGAACTGCACCAAGGCCCAGGAGCCAACAGAGACTTCTAATCAGGGACCTGGGTGCACAGAGAGTCCTATGACACAAGCAGCTAAAACATCTCATTGTGCCCCACAATGTGCTGATTCACTGGGAAGCAAATGTGATCCAAAAAGAGCAGGTATTTTGAAGCAACAAGTTTCTTGCCCACTGGCCCTTACTGAAGTAATTTAAATATAAAGCTCTACAAAGCAAAAGATCAACCACAAGAAGTTTTATATGAAGAACATATGAAACTTTTTTAAACAAAGGTTAAATGATTAAATCTAACCTTGACATTTCAACCCAGATAATGCCTTTTTTTCGAATTTATTTTACAACCTAAATACTTGGGGGAAAAAGAAAACAAAAATGCATTTTTAATACCAAAATTGAAAATCAGCTGAAGTTCAATGCAGCAGGCACTCCTATCACCACCATCATCTCCCATTCCTGCCTCCCCACTTCCCTCAAGACAGGACTAGGTTGAACATTCAGGTTCTGAGCCACACTTACCATTACCCTGAGCAGGAGATCCCAGGTCTCAGCTGCAGTTAAATAACCAGTGCCCTCACCTGACACTTCATAAGCCCATGTGCAACTTCACCCCACAAAAGTCACTTTTCCCAAGGGTCTGAAAGCCAAAAAACTTTGGGAACTGATTGGCCTCTATAAGCTCCACTTGGGGTGAGCATCAGCTGGCAACTTCTTGCTTCAGTTCTTTGCTATGAAAAGTCTGAGATCTCAAGGGCAAGTTATACAAAGCCTCCAGCATAAAGCATAAAGCTTTCCTGTACACCTTGGGTACATATCAGCTAAGATGGGGACTGAATCTGTGGAACACAATGCCCAATTTCCATCACTCAGAAACCCTAACCAAAAGCAATAGGCTTTCTCCTTCACCAAGAATGCCAGTGTTTGTTTAGAGTGCAGTGAGTGCCACAATAAGCACAACACTTTATGTCACTCACACAAATCAGGAGAGACTAAACTTCTGTTATCTTCAGGGTCAATTGGATTTAGCTGGGAAACTCCATTTCTGATCTCTGCACATTTGACAGAAGGCAAGGAGTCACATGGATAATTTACACAGACAAATGAATGATAGCAAGGTCTAATTTCATTTGTGTGGTCATTTGCTTATTTCTTTTATTTGTGTTCTTCCTGAAGTACTTGCACGAAGCATGCAATTGCATTCTGTTGGAGTGGTTAATACAGCATGAAGGGAAATACATACTTGTCATGTCATTTCAGGCCCTGCACAGCAGAATCACATGTTAAATTATCTTTGGCTACTGAAAGCAAAGCAGTGCAGATGCTACAAAAAGCAAATGTCCAGAAATCTGAATTCCTTTAAACGATTTTTAATGTAAATAACTGTCCATGTATCCCTTGTGCAGTCCAGGATCAGCTCTCTTCTATTACAAAGTATGATACAACATGTGTTTGCAGCCATCTGTCACAGTTCCACTGAAAGGCTAGGGGTGAAGGTTTTTTGAGACAAACTTTTGGGGCCATTTTGTGAACATTTGTTATCCCCCAATTGTTCCCCTGTCAGAGTTCAATTTTGCCCTTGTGTAAGCAACACCTTCACTAAAGGTAAATATAATATTGAATCTATCATATTAGCTAGCTTGGCTTGTCTAGGCCAGTGTCTTTTCCATATCTGTCACTGACACCACACCAGTCTCTCTAAAGCTTTTAAAATCTTCGGCAGACATATACAAAACCAAATTCCTATAATAAAATACTCTTCAGAATATTGTCATATTCATTGGCTTTTGTGCTGAAGCACGAGGATTTAAATTCTTTATAATTTCTTAATCCTATCAAGTATACTTGTGCATTTTCTAATTATCTGTATAGAGTCTAATCCTTAACAAAAAAAAGAAAAAGAAAAAAGTCCTACTAAGATTCTTAGCACTCAGAATGTTAACTCTGAGTCCACAAAGTTCTTGCTGGTTTTAAGCTTTGACACTGCCTCTTACGGAGTTGAAATAAAGTCCCTCTTGCTCTCTCTTTGCATCACCATTTTCCCTCCTCCAACTATGATTTTTTTAACAGCTCCAAGTCTCTGCTCTTTTCCACATCTTTAGCCACCTTTCGCTTCCATTTGAATACTTGTGTGTTATATATATCTTCACAAAACACAGTCACCATGGCATTTCTAACCCATTCCCATTGATCTCTCTCCAGCAACACTTGAGCCCTTTCTTGCATAAAGCTCAATACAGCTGTGAAACTCCTTATTTCCCACCCTTGCCAGCCTCAGCAGGGAGTTTCAGCTGCCATTACAGTGCACACTAACCTACTCTTGGAGTCACTGAGGTACTGCCTTCCCTAGCCGGGATGGGTGTCACCCACACAAAATTATTCTTCCCAAATCCAGACTAGAGACAAGAATGTTGAACACTATTTCTAGCATAGAACTTATGGGTCCTTAGCATTAGCTTTTTGCTGTGGTAACCATTCATGTTCACTTGCTTTCACAGAGCTTTTGAATTACAACAGCTTCCCACCTCCATTCTCTCCAGAACTGCTTAGATATTCTGCTGGCTTCTGCAAGCATTTGCCAGAGCATGATTTTTCCATATGGTAACCCATTGACCTATAATAGTTTTGTCTGAACATTCTGAAAAAAAAAGTATACCTTAGAGCAAGTGTTTCCATCTTTGGTGAAGATCACATTGTCTTATAACCCCGTGTTTAATTGGGTATTGCTTTGGGAAATCATGTTGCAGCTTCAGCAAAAGCCACAAGCTGTCTCATAGGATCTGAAAGGTATTGTAGCTGTCCTATTTTAATGAGATTGCACTTGCAGTGTTGCAGCAAAACATCTCATACATCTCATTCTGGCCCCTTGAAGAGATAATAAACAAAACCAAAAGAATAGTGAGCTGATTCTAAAGCTACCCCTGCTTTTTTTGGGATTGAGTAGGACCGAACATGTTGCCGTCTCTGGAAAGACATGGAAAGCCAAACCAACGCAACCTACAAATGGACTTGACATTTTTTCTACACTGTGAAGTTCACAGCTGCACGAGCTACTAGTACATGAGCTAGGTCATTTTGAAGTCACACAGAAGGTTTTTCTGTGCTACAGTGCACTGAGAAGTGCAGACAAGCTCTTAAGAGACACATCTCACAAATGCAAAGTAGGGCAGAAGGTCTGACGTTCTGGGTAAGTCCCACGTGTTTCTGACGAACGCGGTGCAGTTGTTGTACTACAATGGTTTCCTCTATCAAAAAATCTCGCAAAATATGATTGAAATCAAGATTCAACAGGGATGCAGAACCCACCCTAGAAGCCTACAGCATCTGAGGAAATGATACCACAAAAAAGGAATGATTCGGTGTTGAACTGGATCTAGTTTGCAGTTATCCTTGCTCTGGAATTCACAGGCTGAACATATGACCCAAAAAATATTTCAAAATCGCGTACGGAACTTTTCAACAAGGTCTTCACCCCATTATATGGCTGAGATGTAAGGCATTGTTATTCATCCCAGTACAAATTTCTCTATGCAAATCCCATTGGATTTAGTACTTAGAAGTAGAAATGAGGGATCCTTCTCATGGCTGAGGTGCAAGAAATTACCACATGCTGCTTCTTGTCAGCAGCACAATCCTTATGACTCATTTCTTTGTCCTCATAAGACACTTTAAATGGAAACAAAATTTCAGGATGTATGGATAACCCTTTTAACAGGGTGAATGAGATATTATACCACTGGGAACATTCCCAGTGCTGTTACTGGTTTTAGAGGAATTTTAACTTACATTTCACTTGGATCATGACTGTGCTGAATTTTCAATTTGTAATATTTGTTGTAGTTCAATAAAACATGTTCAGATATCTGCATGGCACATACATTAGTATTCTACCACAATACACTACAGAAGAACACTAACAACTTGAACTGCACTTTTAAGAATAAACTTCAAGGAGATTAAAAACAAACAAACAAAAAAAGAATTGAAGGTTTTTTTTTAACCAAAGAGCAGAATCATGGTCAGTTTTCATTTACTGCCTCCACAAGCATCAATTAAAATTGCTGGGTTCACAGACCATTGGATTAAACAACAAGCAAATAACAGATAGAGAGCCTTGCTACAGCATCAAGTGTTCCTTTGAAGAGGAGCCTCAGAGTTTGCAGTGCTGATTCTGCTCTGTTTGATCTCCCACACACTAGCTTGCACTAAAGTATTCACTTACCCCTGACAAAACACTCTTCTGTTTGCATTATCTTTGCTGGACTGTCATAATGCCCTCTCCACTTTGGAACCTCTGAGAACACAGAGCAGAAATTCAGACTCAATTTATCTTACAGCAGTGAAGACAGGTCTACTATTGAGAGCTGGAATAAGAGACACCAGATTGGAATAAAAACAGGACTTTGTATTAAAATATTTATATATGTATGTGTGCATGTACATGCACATTTTCAAGTCAACTGACTTGCATAATGCTCTTCTGTGACCCCGAATAATTGACTTATTCTTTGTGGGCTCTGCACTCAGCTACAATCCAGCTATGAACATCCAAGAGACACAATGGCACTGTCAACAATTACAAACAAAGAAACTAAAGTCCAACAAACCCTGCTACTCCCTCTTTGACACAGAGAAGTACCACGTACAGAAGGCACCACTTTTACTGTTTTTAGATCAGAAAAATAAAACAATATCTGCCTCTTAGGTCTTACAGCTAAAAACTAAGAGACATGCATCACAGAAGAACCACACTCAGTGAACACAGAAATGACTACACTAAAAGGGAATAAGAAATCACCTATCCTAATAGTACCTTCCTCTTTTTTCCCTTAGTGAATTAACTACACGAAGCAGAGCATGTATGGTGTGACCCTCCCGTCTGTACACTGACAGCAGTTCCAGCAGCTTAATAGAACTAACCTGAGTTAGAGCTGGCTTCCAATCCACTCTTTGGACTGGATATAGCCTACAAAGAATTATTTTTGATGAATATTCTCGAATTTTAAGTCCTTTATAATTTGTTATCCTTCATACTGTGTGGTAGCAAGCTCTGCAATTTAATTGTGCTTTCCATGAAAAAGGACTTATTTTAAACTATCTATTTTCATTGGACACTCTTTAGATCCCATATTACACCATGCAGATCATTCTTACTCCCTACCCTTATTTCTCTCCCATCCACATTTTTATATTTATACTATTATACTATTATCATATCTTTTCATGCAGCAATCCTAATCTATTGTGTTTCTCCTCCTGTACAGGCAGCTCCACAACTTTAACCATTCTTCTTGTCCTTCTTCTAGATTTTATCAGTTTTACCGTGACCTTTAAGAGATAGGACCATCAGATCTGCACACAGAATCTGAGATACAGAAGTACACTTGAAAAATGAGGTTGATTTGTCCTCCATTCCTTTCCTAAAAATCCCTAAGATTTATTTGTCGTTTCTTCCTGTCACCAAGCATTCAAGTAGTGGCTTTTGAGAAATATCCACAATAGACACAAGATCTCTTTTCTGAATGGTAATAACAGTCTTCAAATTTACTACTGTGTACGTGAACACATATATTCTGTGAGGAAACACACACATAGCATACTGCAGCAGAAAATGTTTCTTGACAGACCCACAATGCTAAGAAAACAAAATGCCCAGGAAAAAAAAAAGAAAACAACAAACAATCTGTCATACCAGATCAAAATAATTACTGAACTATATGCATCTTCCCATCGCTAGGTCCGCTTCCCCAAAAAATTATTATTATTTACAAAAGCAGACAGCCTGAAAAACAGGAGAACACACATTTGGCATTTGGCCAGTGTTCAAACTGAAGTCAAACGCAGGTATGTCCTCACCAGCTAGCACACAGATCACCATCACGAGCTCTTCCCACCACACAGTACGTGTTGCAGGGGGTTGTCACGTAGCCAGGAATCTGTCACTGCTCTCAGACAGCTCAAACAGAGGCAGCCCCTCAGCCCAGGGGTAAATAAGCTGCTCTGTTGGCTGTTACGAAGCCTGCCCAGCACAGGGACTGCAGGACTAAGGCACAGCCTGATGTAGAGTACCCCCAGCCCACTGAGAGTGGCTGTGCAAGAGATTTTGACCTCGAGGTCATTGCGGGGCAGTGCAGGGAGCAGCTGGGCGTGGGCTGTCACACTGACCTCCTGGCCCTGCAGGGCAATGCGTGGGGGTGCCCACACACACACTCCCACCTCAGCACAGGATTCTTTTCGACCATCTTCACACGCACCTTTAATACATCCACCTGTACCAGCAGGAAAACTGGAGCACACAGGACAGTGGGGATGAACACATCTAATAACAACCACTAGATAGATACACCACGGAGAGCAGGCCCGAATGTGTTTGTTAGGAAAGAAAAAAGATATCCTGTAGAAACCAGAACAGTCAAATTCTCTCAATCTCTAGTAACTGCAAGTAAATATGACTCTGTTCCTTCAGAAATGGCTTTCTGTGCTACATACAAATTCATATTTTTCAGAAAATATCGAGAACATCTTTACCTGCCTCAGCAAAGTCAATGAGCATATTTTGAAGAACCAGAAGGTATTTCCTTGACAGGTTTTCTATTTGTGTTTTCTGACAGTCTGGGTGTTTTTTCATTTGCACCCAACTGAGCACTGCTACATCACTAGCTCTTTTGTTCTGGCCTGCTCATCTGCTGCAATAACTTTTTTGTTTTCCAGTTGGTAATTCCATCTTCTAGCATATATCATCCTGTTTGCCCACTTTATTCAATTTTATGAAGTTGCCACTGTAAATTATTTGCACAAATGGAGAGTGATTTCTTTTTACATTAGCTCTCCTCTGCTCCAGACTTGCTCCAGCAATGCATTGGGCAATGCTGGGGTAAATGTTGGAAAGGAATGGCACAACCGCAAACTGGAATAACTGAATTTAGGTGCTGAAAGAGAACCACACAGTGGCAAAATATTCATTTCATAAGGCACAGGGAACCAAGAGAGCTTATCTTACTTCAAATCATCTTGGAAAAATATATCCTTAAAGTATTTTCTGATCTATACAAGCAGCATAAATCTGCCTTTATCCATAGTTATTTTAAAGGAGAGAAAAGAATAGTGAGAAGCTTCATGTTGTTTTAAATAAGTGAAAAATTACACTGCAGCAGCAAATAACAACAGAGCCTGTTCTTAACATCAGAAAGATGCACAATCCTAACAGGATCTAAAGAATAGGATATATGTAATCTTTCTGTCTTCAATTTCTGCTCATCAATTGAAGCACTCCTATTAAATGGCCTTTATATGCTCCCTAATTCAAAAAATGTCAAGAATTTAATTTAATCCTCAAAGCAGATACTATCAGAAGTGTGTCTAGTGCTGTAAACAGATAATAGAAAAAGCAGCTTAAATTCAGGAACAGAAAATTTCGGGTTTTTTCCATAACATTAACTTCCTACGCTTGCACACATCTCTTTTGTACATCTTACACACTTTCTAAGCAGCACAAAAATTCATTCTCTAACACGGCTGGAGGCCTGGCAGACAAAAAGTATCCCCAGCCAACTTTTTAACCTTAACCATGTATCGCCCTTGGTTTTAGGAGTCTAAAATTTTACTTTTTGAAACACTTCCTCATTTGTTTCAGAAGTCTGAATTGCTCCACATCAAAAAGTTTAGGAAAGCTAAACTCTCACTCTGAGCACCATGATCTATATACATATGTTTATTTTTCCCCATTGAAATAACATTTCGAGAGCACTTGGCTCAACGCACTTGTTGCCCATCAGGGGTCAGCCTGATTCATCTCACAAACTGATTATATCCCTGTACTTACTTCAACGCTGTTTCAAACAGGGTAAGATGGCAAGCAGAATGAAAACAGCCTTTGTCTTCCAGGGGCTGCATTTGTCAGAGGTATCTTAACAACAATAGGCTGAGGCTTTATTACTCTATTGCTCACAGGAGACACCTGCCCAGAGGGTTACAACAGATGCAACTGCAGGAAAAAGGACAGCAGGACCTGGAGGAGCAGCAGGTAGGTAGAGACAGGCTGAATTATGGCTCCTATGCAGGGAGGGGTGAAGATTGCACAGGCGATGCCCACGGGACACAGGGGTCACACAGATCCCAGATGCTGGGCAATAAAACACCCTCATGCACAGCTGTGCCAGGCTGCACTCGAGAAAACACACAGCTGCATTTTCAACTCATTGTGTCTTTGCACATACATAGCAATCTGTCTCATACCAATATTTAGAAAGTTTATTCACAAAATCGTTCATTTTTACATCCTGATGATGTTAGTCCTAGTCAGTGGTTTTCTTTCTTTGTGAGAAGGCTTTCCAGTGGAGGGATGGGAGACTGGAAATTCCACAGATGGCAGCACAGCGAGGGTCACCACCTCCCTTCTCCACCTCCTCTAAAAGGCTGAGCAGTCCTTGAGGGCCCTGCTAGAGCCTGGGGACAGTTGACTAAAATAGTCATGCAAGATTTTTTTCCTAATTCAGGGAAATGGTATGGAAGTGACAGCAACAATTACAGGATGAATGCACTGTTAAGTGGTCTACAGTGAACAGGAGTGGAATCATAGAATAAATTAGAATGATATTACAAGAAACACTTTGAAAACCATATTAAATTAGTTTGGCTTGAAAAAATCTTTCATTTCAGTATTCAAAAGTTTTTAATATCTGGAATAAGTCTTGCATGAATAATATTTAAAATGTATTTTAATCTTTTTGTAATGATTACATATCATGAACAATATTTGATAATGCTTACCTATTACATATTTTAAATTACTGTTTTAAAATATATATAATAAAGTTGGGGGTGTTGGGTTTTTTACCCCCCAAAAAAGTCAGTATCTTTCTGTTTCTGGGCATACTTTAGCTCAAAAAAAACTAAAATGAGGATGTAATATATCTTGAGGAATCACTCTTCTTGATTCTCAGTCATTCCAATTGCAAGACTCTACTGCCAATTGCAGAGCAGAAATCATCTTATTAATAAATCCATAAGTGTAATACCTGTGCAAATAAAAATTTACAGCAACACTTTCAGAAATGTGTAGCTTTAGGTGTGCAATTAGATCCACCACAAAAAGCAGGTAATATTCAGGCAGGAGGTCATCTGCACGTTTTTAAAATGAGATTTTTGCACACCAAGTCTGAAAAGCAACAGTCTAAGGGGCAGGTGCACTTAAAGGCCTCTGGGGATATTCCCAGCTCACAAATGTGCCCAGAAGAATGCTCTGGGCAGCAGCAGCAGCTATCCCAGAGCCCCACGTGCCACCCAAGGGTCAGACAGGGCTGTTATCAGTGCAAAGCTGGCACAAGCACAGCCCCACTTCCTGCGCTCTCCACAGAGATGGCACACTTCAGCACACCTCTTTTCCAACCAAAAATGCAAGTTTAAGCCACGGTAACAGGCGAAAATTCCAGCAGATCTAGGAAAAGGGTACATGCCATTGTTCTTAGCTTTTAAAACATAAAACACCTGGCAGAAAAAATTTTAAAACTACACTTGGGTGGGGGGTGGGAATCTCTGGCTGTTGTAGGCAGCTGGTCAGAGGCAATGACCAGTGAGACACTGCTGATATTATTACAAGAAGATTATGGTATGCCCTTCCAGACTTCACAATAGCAATCTTGAACTCAATAATATTTATATATGCCAAAATAAGCTACATTAAATTTACCACCATGTCAATATTGCAGCTGTCACTGATCACTTGGAAAAATCAAATAGAGACAATAACATAAAAACAATGATAATAATACTTCACCCTTCAAACACCTGACATCTTCATTTCACTGGCTAGAAATTACAATAAAAAATACAAAGTTTCATATGTTTAAGGCCATTAGATTTGATTTCAGTCATTAAGTCTGAGGTTCTGTACCATATTGCTATGAAGTGTTATCAAATGACCCTCACATCAAATCTAGAGCTTCTTCAATTCACCACATGCTCAGCTTCAGTGATCCAACATTTTATCACTTACTGTTTCAGAATGTGTGGTTTGTTCCAGCCTCATTTTTTCCCAATATCAGTTTCTCTATTTTGTTAAGACTTTTTTTTTTTTTTTTCCCCATGAGTATGGAGCAACTTACTACCAGAAATAATGTCTCAGAGTCATCACAGGAAGATTGTCAAACTTTCTTTTTCTGAACTAGGCGAACCTTTTTTAAGTTCTCAGAGCACCAGAAACAGATGTCAGCTCAGCCTTGTAGTTCTTGTCAGCTCAGGCTTGTCGTTCTCAGCACAGTGACTTCCTCATATCCTCCATAAAGCCCACACAACTGAGAAAAGCTGTATTTTAAGACTGCTTACTGTAACAGTGGTACTACTGCTATTAATCAATATTCTGCACTCATATCTGCCATGAATCCTTAAAAGCTCATGTTTAGAAGTCACAGAAGATAATGACTCATATTGTTTACTAAGTCAAAATACACCCCTGTGTTATGCAAGTATGATACACACCCTGCATGCCTAGAATGAGTTCACTTAATATGTACTTAATATGATTACGGGACTGAAATGCTCTTTGCAATAACAGGAAATAACTAAATATCAGCCCAAGTTACAAATGTTTATTTAGCATAGTTGTAGACATTTCCCATGTAATTTACCTGAAAATTGACTTGGTTACTCCTTAATGATTCCTCTTTACTGAGATATTAAAAATTATTCATGTTCAAAGAAACTACAGTTGGTTGATACCCTCAAAACTCCTAAGCAGGGTGTTAGGTTCAGGTAGGCATATGACTTATTGAAAACATAAGTTGCTATTTTTCCCACTCTATGCCTACGTTTATGCATATCTAGACTTCAAATACTGATTCCCTTCATCTTACAGCAACAGCAGCATCCATCAGTTAGAGGGAAATCATGTGAGAGAAATGCCAAGCTCAGTTTGCCCATAGTTCAGAAGGGATGTGAACAGAAATTCTAATCCATAGGATGATCAAAGACCTCCAAACCCTCAGAGGTAAGGTTACACGTTCCTCAAATCACTGCTCAGCAGGTCTGCCTGCACTAATTAGGATACAACACCAGAAAAGGTCAACTTCATAAAATACCCAGAGAATTAATACACAGTGACCTTGCCATTTCCTTTGATGTGATTACATGTGCACTGCCAGAGGAAGACTTCATGGGTTGCATTTTATTCATACCCACTTTTGTCAAACAGCTCTTATAGAAAAATTTTTCCTCTCAAGATGCATCTATTCAGACAAAAACCTTAAAAATTAAGTTATTGCTAACGGGCTCTTATGTTTTGTTTTAATAACAGTTTTCTTGTTTCTATTTTTTTCCATGCTTCACATGCCTCATAGTGACAAACTGATTAATGGGATTTTAAAAAATAAGTTTTACAAATAGCATTTTAGTCTTTGAAGTCACACTTTCATGGATAGCATCCCTTTCTTCCAAACAGTAGTCTGCTAGGTGATAAATCCTGCAAGAACTCTTGAGCAGACTCTTAGCAGAGTATAACTACACCTCTCTTAGCATATTTTAGTGATGCTGGATGTGGTTTTTTGTAGGAGTTGATTGCCTTTTTACCTAACAAAGACATGTCCCACAGAAAAGCTTTTTTAACCTTCAATTAATCTGAGTTAACTAGAAAAGGACAAATCTATTTCATGAGGTTCACTGTTTTGTTCTGAATTTTGTTATGCATTATTCTTCCCTTCAGCCATGATTCAGATTATGTTTTTCAACATTCATCTTCCTATTTTTCATCCTCATTTCCAATAATTCTCAATAGTCTTTTGCATTATTTAACTATTTTCCTCTATATTGGAGATATTCATGGTTCAGTACCTCCACAGAATTTAGTTTATATACTTCATTTTCTGTGCTACTAACAGAGATATTAAACATTAGAACACATATAGCATTATTCCCCAGGCTTTTTCAGAGGCTTTTTCAAAGGCTCCAGCTTCATCCATTTAAAATTATTCTTCGTTTACACTTGCCCTGCCAACTCTTCGATCATATGGCAGTATCTCCATCACAGTAAATTTGAATCAATATTTTCAAGTAAGATTTCATGAAGCAGATTATCATGAAGCATTATTAATGCTTTACTTAAGTCCAAATCCATTACATTTCTTGAATTCTCTTCATTCACCAGATTTTCAACTCTATCAGAAAGGTAATCAAGTTTGATATGCCTTTCACATCATACTTTTAACTTCCCCATTTTCTAGCCAAAACACATTCATCACACTGTCCTTGTAAAATACAGAACCACCACACATGCAAAGCTGAAAAGAAATAGTTTTGTGGGTTTAGAGGTGGAGCCAGCTCTGGTGAGCAGAGAATGAATTTGTTCAGCTCTCATCTCCCATGTAAGAAAACTGACCTCTCATTAAGACTCAGCACAAGCACAAATAAATCTAGGGCAATTAAGTTGCCTTTGATACGATTTGTGCAATTGTATATAGCTCCAAAATCCAAATCAGAGTTGTATGCAATCAGCATCAATACCCACTTGGCTCTGCATCCTGTTAATTCTAGACAACAAATGTGTCCTTAAATCAACAAACATACAGAACGTAGGGGTTTTTCCTTCCAAAGCCAGATATGATAGCTGCTTCTGAGGTCAAGCTGTGAAAACTGTGGAAGCAAGACAAATTATGGATGGCTGTTCTCTCATCTGCTGGCTTCCCTCATTCTTGGCTCTGAAATGCATGTTATAATGGCTAGGGAATCACCCTCACTCAGCTTGCACCTGGAGGTTCCTGTATCCATTCAAATACAGAAATACATACAATTACTTTTCAGCATGTATTTTGCACTGTAAAAGCAACAGGCTACCACAACTGGACAAAGGCACAGGCTGGTTGCTGCTATGCAGGACTTTCATCAATATATCCCCCACTTCCTTCTCAATGACACCAGGAGGGACCACCTTATTTCCAAAAATTTAAAAAGAGCTGCATAAAGAGCACAAGCCAAAGATAATTGTTTTCTGAAAGCAGACAGCTTTCCATGTAAACAAACCAAACTGGGCTTCAGGTCCCACTAAGTGAAGTGGATCCCCACATAGGCAGATTACAATGTACACATTACTGGGTCTTTGTGCCAATAAAAATAAAATAGCAAAATTTCCTGTGAGAATACAGTAGCCTTTATCCAGAGCACTCTGGGCTCTCTGTCCCACTCTGCCCTAGCTGCTTTCTTTTTGATCTCTACATCCAAGTGTCCTTAGTGAGAGAATCATCTCCGACCCACCAGTGGGACATCAATCCCTTGTGAGAAGTTCATGCTCAAAGAAATGCAAAGCACACTGTGATGTGTCAGCTTCTCCCTGCAGCACAATCAGATTTACACAAAAATAAAAACAACATTTTCACTGGCCTTTAAAATAGATTCCTCCTAAACCACCAACAACAACCAAGTGCAACACAACCAGACCAAGATAATAACCTATTATAGGATTTCCTTTTACCTTTACTGCTGTGAATCCTTTGGGAATTTCTTCTGCCACGCTGCTCGGTGGGAGTCACTTGTCCTCTCTGAAGAGCCACTACTACACTGCCACAGAGAGGTGAGCCACTCCTTGGGACACTCTGGGCTGTGTGGCTGGGACAAAGCCTCATGCAAGTGCCACCACTCCACCTGACTGAGACCTCCTGCACAGCACACTCCACTCCGTGCAAGCACTCCTGCACTCCCATCCTGTCCCACTTGAGCAGAGGGGCCAGAATCCAAAGCAGGATGTCAGACTTCCTTCATCCTCACCAGCAACAGGCTAAACTTTAGATCACCAGCAGCCTTTTCTCTGACAGCTCCAACACAACACATGCACTCTGCAATGCTCATGCACCAGGCTGCAGCACAAGGCTCCTGGCATTCAGAAAGGCCTTTCATTGATTACTTCAAATTAAAGATCCAAAGCTCTTTTCAAACTAGAAACAGATCTGTCTCAAGGATACAATTCCATTTCTCTGCTTTTAAAACATTCACCAACAAGTATCTTTATGTTTTGGAGTACAGATGATTAAGGAAGAAAACAACAAAATTTATTTCATATACTTGGCATTGGTATGCAGACTGACTACAGAGGTAGATCTAGCAGGAAGAAAATCTTTGTAAACAAACTGCCAGTCATAAAAATAAAAGCATTTTAAAACGATGCACTGGCTGTATTCAGCCAGATTAGTAATATTACAATTAAGGAACTTACAACGAATACAGTTTAAATAACAATGAGAACCCTTATTAAAAGTATACTCAAAACAATTATTTTCAAAAGCTTTAGCATCAGCCTCTGTACAGGGCAATCCACATCAGCTGGCTATTGCCAAGCACTTTTCAAAGGTTCAGTATTCAACCAAGGACAAGCCGAATTAGCTTAAGTCAGAACCATCAGTGGCTACAGAGAGAAACAAGCTATACCCAAAATGAACTGTTGTCTAGCTAACTTATACACAAAACCTGTATTTTAAAAAATAAAACAAGGAAAAACAAGGTTTATCCATTGAAAAGCATGCATTTCCTGCAGAGATACAGCCCAGATAGCTAAAAAGACAAAAACAACAGGATGCTGATCAATGCTGTGGTGCCCAGGAGTGCAGTAGCAAAGAAGTACAAACCTCCATCATCTCAGTCTTAATCACAGTTTGGTACATTCGGACTGAGCCAGCCTTACACCTCCTCACTGGCACACGGCCACTTCTGTGAATGGAGCTGTTGATCTCATTACAGTTTCTAGTAAATTATAGTAGACACATCAATAGCTATCAGCACTACTGTGACATTCTGAAAGGAAGTTAAGGGTTGGAAAGCTCTGGCCCCCAAGCAGCCCTTTTTCCCCCAGAAGAGTTCCCATCACATCAAAGTTGGTAAATACTGCTAGATGGGGTAATAGCAACAGACACTGACAGATTCAATTCTGTTTTGATGGCAATCCAAAATCTCTATCAGGAAATTAATTCATGCTAAAGAAATAAATCTACTCTCTTTAAGAGGTCACTTTATAATTAATTATACTCCAGCTTTTAAAGCATTTTTCAGACTGCAGTTCTCTCTAACATAATTATCTTACCGGCTGCATTTTATGGCAAATCTGAACTGAGAACTCTAGTCTGGAATGCCAGGAGTGAGATTACTTTAATATGAAGCTTCAGTAGGTGTTTATAACAAGTATTGGAAAAGCAGGTAATATAATATTACACAGCCTTGAGACAAAAGTTAATGAGACAATAAACAGCAAGAAATTAAGAAGCTGGCATGTATTCTGTTCCAGAAGCAGAAATGACACAATCAGTTGTCTCTGAACACTACCTTTCATACTGACTGTAATGTTCCATACCTTGTTCAGACATCTGAATTATCAGACCTGGCCTCCCACAACAGAGCTCCTCAGTGCCCATTGCATGGCCCTCTCCAGCCCAGGCACAGCAGTACCAAGTTCTTCTGTAGGCAGCTCCCTGTGCCCAGCACTGCCCCTCGTGCCTCCAGCACCGTCCCAACAACCCCAGGTGACACACTCACCACTGCCACTGCCTCCCAGTACAGTGACACCACCACTGCCACTGTGTCCCAGCACTGTGGAAGGCACCATCCATCTCCTTGGGGAATATGGGGCCATTTCCCTCTACAGAAGGCTGCATGTACAGCTCACGCAGAGATTTATCCACACCTGAGTCCTGCTCAGGGCTGGGCTCACACCATGGGAGATTGGTACCAGCTCGCCTGGGAAGGGTGTTAAAAACCAAGCAACAGGTCCTTCCACAGCACACTGGGCAATCCTCCCCATCTAAGACATTCTCACTCCTCTTCCCCATCACCCTCTTTTGTCTTCACCTCTACAACCTGAGCTTTTGGTCATCTTTTTTTCACCCATTCTCCTTCAATATTTTCTCCCTACCTCATTCCTCTTGGCCAGATTCTCTCTTTTTTCCTCTCCTCCAAAAGGTTATTTTGCTCCACTTTCCCCTGGAATAATCTGAAATGTTCCTTTCTCTCAGAGATGCACAGCTCAAAGCAATTAGCAATCACTCAAGACTAGAATAAGAGTTCAACTTAAATCTTTGAGAAATTCAAGACAGATTTTCTTTCACTGGAATTCCATTTCTCCTTCACATTATGTTAAAAGGTCCTGCCCTGTTTTACAGGTACAAGTAAATTGGAAATAACAAGACTGAAAATATATTTTTCATTCTATATGAAATCCTGACATTTCAGATCATCTTTTCTAAATCAGTACAAAAGACTAAAGGTCTAAGACTGCTAAATCACATGCATTTCACAGCATTACAATGATAGAGTAAAATGGTAAATCAAAATCTCAAACATGAATTATCTAAATTATTTTCAAAAATGCACGTCATAATTAAAATAAGCAAAACAATGTAACATAAATCACAATAATTTATTATTATCAGAAGCAAAATTTAAAGATTTTTTTCATCAAAATATAAATGTTCCCACGATGCATTTTTAGTAGAACTGCCTTTATCCTCCACCCCAGTTTTACAGGCCAAAAGGCACTGCACAGTTTTGAAAAGCTTTGTGGGTGTCTCCAGATTTCAGGGTACTCTAATGCACCCACAGCATTACAGTCACTACACAGAGAAGGTGAGTGTCCCTCACAGCAGCCAAATGAGACCTTTCCACCATGCACCTCACCCAGGAGGGCTCTGCATGTCCCAGCCAATTTTCTGAATTTGAATTCAACATCTATTGGAGATGTAAATTAGTTTCTAGCCAGATTACAGATTTCATAAAAGACAAAAAGAAAAAGTTTTCTAAGTGATTTTTATCGATAATGAAAAATTTTTCAGTGAAGGTAATAGCAATGTAAACAAGAACATCTTGGCAGTGCCCAACCCACTCTCAAACACTATTTCTTAATACAGCAATTAATACTAAGTGCCATTTGTTAAGTATTAATTCACACTGGCAGTCTGCAGGATGACACAACCCCTGAGTTATTTTTGTGAGCAGTATTTAACCTATACTTACCTAACTATTGAAATAAATATGGCAGCCAGGTTTTAAATGATGAACCAACAAGTATAAGACTACATTGTTTTTTAAAGGCACTTTAGAACAACTTATATTATTATTAGAAATTCCACTGATTCTGGGAAAAAAAAGCCAGCTGCAGTACAGAATCCATGGTTTCAAAATGTAATTTCAGAAAAATACTGACTACAATCTGAATCTAATTTTATTTTCTATATTCAAATTTGGATGAATAGATGCTATGTGCATTGTCTATTAAAAAGCCTATACAACAGTTTTCTATATATCTCATTTGCAATTCTTCTCTATCATTGAGAATTTCTAATACTGCAGCTGCAAAGGCTGCTGTATCTGCCTGGCTTTCTGACCACTTGCAGTTACACACAAAAATATGTGTGCTGCTCAATTCCTTCAGTTATATTTCTGCTACATTACAGACACTTGTGCTCAGTCCCCCACTCCCTTTCTCACTGTTGGGGCATTAGGTTATGTAACAGGCTGTGATATAACACAGTAATATGAAATAAAACCAGATACAACAGGAAAAAAAAAGGTCTTATCAGTTTCCAATGGTGCAAAGGATATTCTCTGGATGATGTTTGGTCTGTCCTCATGTGCCCATAGGTTGCAATATGTTTGATAAAAATACACGGAAATGTTTTATAAAAGATGTTTCACTAACACAACTATAATCTCTTCTGCTCTGCTTCTTTAATCCCTGAAGATCTTTTTTAATAAGCCTCTCCCACAGAAACTGATTAAAATCCACATCTTTCATATCTTCTGAATACAAGAAATAGCACAAAGAGTAGTTCATATCCAGTGTTAGTAATTATGCTGAAAGTGCACTTTAACAGACTGTTTCCTTTGATTTATTTATTTCTGGATATCCGTGAATGAGCATAGTAGGCCATTAAATGACAATATTTCAGCAACAACAGGAAATCACAGGTATATAATTTACTGGATGACAATTCTAGTATGGGGGAAAAAAAGAAATCAACTCTATTGGTGTTATTAATTACAAAGGAAATTACTTTGGTGCAATCTGTAATTCACTTAAAAGCATGAATATTTGCTGCTTATTGTAGGTAAAGCCATAACTCCCCCCATTTCAGGCCTTAGTTCAAAAATTTAACAATTCCATATTAAACTTAACGTGAATCGTCTGTATTTAAGAGTAGAACAGACTTCTCCACGATGGGCCATCTTAGCTTTCTATTAAAGCAACTGCAAGGTCTATTCTGGCCCTTTTGCATGAAATCAGTCATTAAAAGTTAGGTTTTAACTACATGCTTTGCAGTCTCTGCTTCAGTTTAGCAAACTCCCACAGTGGGCTGGCTGCAGAATGGGAACTGTCAGGCAGCAGCACAGCCAGAAGAGTGGGAAGGGACTTCTCCTGTGCCCTGCTGAGGCTTATAAGAGACTATCTATGAATTAAAATGACAAGGAAGGAGCCCTTGCAACAAGGAGTGATAACAAAGAAAAACCCTGCCCTTTGCTGTATCTATTATTTCCCAAGGCCGCCTGAAATCACAGTCTCCGAACAGAAGCTACATATATAGGAAAAAGTTGCCAAAACCAGAGTTTAAATTCCTCCTGAAGTGCAGAAGCAGTGCCTTGCTCCAGAGGAAGATGAATACCCCAGCCGACACTCGGACCTGAATGTACACGCTGCCGAAGCATCAGGGAGACGTGGCAGACAGCACTGAAAACATTCACTCAGAACGCATCATTTACTGTACAATTCCTCTGTATTTATAGCTATGGAAAAACTACAAGGGAACAAGTTAACATCAGCAGCCTTCCCCGCTGTGGCCTTCCCCTTTGTTGTGTGAGCAGGGCCAATCCAGCTTCTCCCAGCACTCCAGAGAAATGTCACCTTGAAGGGCACCTTTGGAGGGCCTTATTTCCTGTGCAGCAAAACAAGCCTCAAACGGGTACGATTTAACATTAAACTGAAAAAGATTGAAAATCATAAATTCTAAGTGCGTACAGAGTAAAACAAGATCACAATGCACACTAGGGATTATTAACTCTCACTTCCTTGGTTCAACAACTCAAAAGGATGAAATCTCACAATGGAACCCACTGCTAATTATCTGAAACCAAACAGGAGCTTAATATGGTCCAGGCTGCTCCAACTTCCAGCACCCCATGTCTTGTTAGGATTGCATGGACTCTAGTATAAATTGCTCTAATACAAACACACTGCAGAATGAGGACTTGATTCCCTTCTCTGGTTCCAAGGCAAGCCCTTCAACTTCACTGGGTAGGCAGAAGAGAGCAGTACTAGCATAATTACACACACAATGTAGAGTTATCTGCAAAAAACACAAACCTTTGCACAACAAGTTCTGGGTATCTGTGGGTACTCTTGAGAGAAGTCCATCACACAAACACTTCACCAATAGTTTCCCAATCTCTGACCCTCATCACCAGCTCCCTCACGCCCAAGAGGGAATTCTGTTGCTTTCCCTGGCTTTGTGCCAGTTATCTGACAACATCAAAAAAAAAAGGATTTTTAAAGATGTTGAATTCATGCGCATGAAAATGTCTCTTCTTTCCATGGTTTACAGCTCAATTTTTGATGAAAGAATAGGATTTTGAATAATTCTAACAACTCTAAATCTACACATGAATAACTCATGGAGAGGGCTGCCTGACCAGCCGCGCCTGTCTCCAAAGAGCAGCTCTGTGGTACCCTGCTGAAGTGTGAGAAGCCATATCTTACATCACAACCAGCAAAAAGGGAAAGTGACCCGCAGCTTTGTGACCTTGTCTTATAGCTAGGTGAAGGGTAAATTCTATCAGGTTTACTCCTGGTAAACCTTTGTAAAAAACCATGATACGATTAAATTTCAGGTGGTCTGAAATTCTATGCATTTGTAAATTTAATATTCTTTCCATGCTTAATCAAAACTAACAGAATTTTTGGGTGAATTCATTTGCAAACAGCTGATGTCAAAATAGTAAGTTTGTGACCCTATTCACAAAGTGAGGTGATAAATATTTGTGCCTTGTTATGAATTGCTGACCTATTCTACACACTATTTCCTCACAGTTATCCACATGATTGTTCCTATTTAATACTTGACTTCTCTTGTGAGACTACCACTGAAGCTGTCAGGGTTACAAGGTTTGTACAGATGTCCTGTAAAAACTAACAAGCAGAATGAAATGCCTACCACCTTTCTTACAAGCCACCTAACGGCTTTACAGGGTGGTTAAAATTTGCCTGATGTGATCAAATTGAAACCTCTGACCTAGTGTGGAGGAGGCTCTCACTCTCATTAACAGTCCCTGGGAACAGCTCCTTACTAGAAAAACAATTTGGTCAGTGCCCTGTTTCTCAAACAGTTTTGTCACTGAGTAGGATATTCCCACCAATACAATGTGATGCTGAAATAACTCAGTGAGGGAGAAGCCCAGAAGAAAACAAAACCAGACTCAATGGGCCCTGCAAAAAAGGCTGCAACTTATGAATAAAATTCTCCACTAATGAGTTTCCAAGTCTCTATAAAATCCCAATATTTGGCAAAAAGCATTCCATTTCCCATTTTAAGATCCTCTGGCATAAACTGTCATGCTTTAATTAAACACAGAATGCAAATCACATCCTCAGGAGATGATGCCTCTAGCTGCTTAAGAAAGTCAGTGTGGAAATCAACTACAACAATAAAACATCACAGAGACCAGGGCAACTGTGCAGCCCCTGGGGCTGAGCTGCCCAAATGCCACTCCAAGGGGCAACTCCTGAAGAGCTCCTGGAAACATTGCTTCCAGACAGGCTCCTTGGCAGGCAGCAAGCTGTCCATCTCTGCTGCTGCCCTCCAGATCGATAGGCTGCATCACTGGCAAACACAACAATGAGCTAGGCTGGTCTCACACACATCACATTGCCTTATGCTGCAAGGAAAAAAGTCTCTGCTCCAAGGCCTTGTCCACCCTGCAGTTCCCAATGAGAAAGCCCCTGCCAAAGCTGGGAAATTAGGAGAGCTATTTTACACAGGGCAAGGAGTGGACAACGTTTTGTTCACCTGCCATTTGAAATTACCCTTTGGAGACAGCAGCATGCAAGAATTGCACACCCATCAAAACCCCTTTTGTCCAGTCACTGACTACCTCTCTGTTAGGTAACTAAGAAAAATACAGACACTATAGGAAACCCATGAAATCAGACGGGCAGAGAAATATTGTGTACTTCCAAATACCGCATCAGGACATTCCATATATGTTCACTTTCTCTCCCCCTCAAATCCACCAGCTCATGATAATCAGACATGTTTTCATAATAAATGAAACCTGGGCATGGAAACAGAACTAAATTGTGTTTAGCTTATCACACATGGAATGAAAAACAATTCTCCCAAAGCAGTTTTTAAAAATAAATGATAAATAGATGCAGCTTTCACAGAGACAAGATTTGTTGTGTACATCTTAGGGAAGTATCTAAAAACAGCTAATTCAAATATCAGGGTGTAAGTATATAACACTATTCCCAATACTGGGAATCCACTGTTAAGGAGTCTTCTTTGACTCCAAACATGATATATCATACTTAGGAACTCTGTACTATAGCAGGAAAAATCCTTAAGAGTCTTGCTTATGAAAAGAGTTTGTCCAAGGTGAGTGACCAAAGTGAGAAAAGTACAGCTTATCCTACAGCCCACACCACGGGAAAGAGCCAGACACGGGGTATATGCATGCATTTTAAAATTCTAGAATGCATTTACTATTTGAATTTTAAAAATGAAGCAAGGAGAGTCTACTCCACACCCACGTCCTTCTAGACTGATTGATACTCAGAGTCAGTATCCTCTGCTGTAGAGCTACAACACGCCTGACTCCCCCAGCATCGTCAGGAATTCTTTTTAAACCAATATTCTGTAACTAGGGTCTTGCATGACATATGTGAATGCATAAACCCTCAATTAAGATCTCCCAGGGTGGCCAGAGCCACGAGGTAATTCAGTGTCTGACTCCCTGCAGCCATTCAGACCTAGTTAAAGCTGTTGGTTAACTTGGTCTTTGCACTGAAACATTTCACTGATGCTGTCAGCACCACCTTGCCTGAGACAGACATGCAGTACCACAGCCAGTAAATGGAGAGTGAGGGAAAGACAAGCTCTGGAGGAAGCATCAATTTCACATGAAAAATAAACTGATTCCTCTAACAGAGATAAAAAGATGTGAAATGTTAGATGTCTTTCATCCTGAGTTGGAGAAATAAAGACATTTTCAATTAGGTATTGCACAAGGTTCAAAAGTTGAGGAAATATCACAAGTTCAATCTTTAATAAAAAAATCATGAACATTTATTATTGATGATCCTTAGTGGTAAATATCTTCATCTAAAAGTCTTAACTGATAGGGACTTTTCAGAATTTTTTCACAGGGCAGCATGAGGAATTTCACTCGGGCATCTGTGGCTGTGTGCACCTTCCCTCTCAGCAGGGAAAAGATTATACAGTTAAAGTAAAATACAAAAGAAAACCTCTATGTTTAGACAGGTATGACTGTGAATGTTAAATAGGGAGGGGGCTCTGAAGCTGGTGAAGTTCTTGGAATTTCCACACTGGTCATGCAGCATGACATCAGCCCAATATTAATGGCCAGAATAAGAAGACTCGAGTGCCCATTTGTCTGAGCTTCCTTTAATGACTCAGCAATAGAACTGTTCTTCAGATCAGGATTCTTTTCAGGCTAACAATCAGCAAAACTTGAATTTCTAAAGATATTAAGTTCTTTCTTGTTGTTGTTGTTGGGCTTTTTTGGTGGTCCAAATGATATAGTGTGATTGATATATCCAGGATCTGAACTGCTGTGATTCTAAGCAAAATATTACAGTTTAAATCACAGTGCAGTTATCAATACTGGAAAATACACACATTTACCTTTCTGCATGTGATTTGGGGAGATTCTGAGCCAAAAAAGCTGTTGAGAATTTCGGTAAAGTTGCAGATATTTTGCTCCTCAGGGCAGGGGGATGACAGGACAGAACACACAACAGCAACCTCATCTAGAGACAATAAATTTCAGATCCCCTCCATGAATCCTTTGGCCTTATATAATAGGAATGAAAATCACTTTATTTATTTCTTAAGTTTTTTTTTTCTTTCACCTTCATTAAGGTCTTATTTCCCTGGAAAGCAAAAGAACCACCAATTACTGCAAACCAAAATATTTGCAAATGCTAGCTGTTCAGGCACTCCACTAGAACAAACAAGGATGTATCTTCTCCAAGCACATCCAAAATCCCTTTTGGGTGATTAGCAACACAACTTTGCTTTAGTGAGTCATCAAAAGAGACCAGTTTTGTTGATTCCAAACTGCCACTGGTACACACATGCACTACTTTGGGCAAATAAATGCTATTTCAATATTTAACTGGAAAGATTATACACTTGTTCTTACAGATTTTGATCTACCTTAGAATTTTCCTAGCTAAAGCAAAGATGTTCTGCACATGTGCATGCACTTTTTACATAAATGTAATTTTTTAAAAAAATTATCATTATTATATTGTAATAAAATACCCAGACTTATTCTCTTCAAGTATTGAATGCAACTTTGAAAGAAAACTAGAAAAGGCATTAATGTTAAGTCAGGTCCTGGGGCTCTATTTTATGCAGCCCCAGCTAAAATCCAAAAGAAAAAGATGGCATGTTGCTTATTAAAGCCATTTACTGTTCAGTTCATTCTCTCTTTATTTGTTCACATTGTGCTGTCACATTATGGAGACCTTGCTAGATAATTACTTAAATTTATCTCAGAACAAAATAAAAATAAAAACTCATGTTTTACTTTGTTTTTATGAATATATATGTCTCAAAGCAAAAAAAAAAATAAAATTGAAGGGAAAAAAAGTATTTTCCTCTCTCAGATTTGGCTTTTTTCCTACCTGCTTGCTATTGCAAAATACTTAGCTTCTAATCAAAATAATGAAACCAGGGCTTCTGTGCTCAGAGGTTTTCATTTGAATAAGCAAGGCAATTTCCATTTCAAATATATGTTCTGCCATGCTTTCACAAAACAATAGTGTGTCATTTCTCATTTAATGCAGATGCCAGGTTATTGAGATTCTTACACCCCTCCAGAAAAACATAAAACCATCTCAGCCCACTGCTCAGCACAGCAAGATTCTGCATCCAGCCTAAGGTTTGACTGCAAAGTTTAAATGTAAAGCCTGCCCAAATCGTGGTTTCTATTCTTAAGTCTGACTTGGCATAGGAATTTTCTTGTGTTGCTGCATCTCAGTTTCTCCTCTCATTTATTTCCTTACTCACTCAGGGGCATTTATGACCTGAAGTTGGACAGAGACTTTGATATACCCAGATAAAAGATGTCGAGTACTGTTCTCATGGAACCAAGCTATGCACAAGACAGCACTGTCTGTTGTGGAAGGTCTTCTCCATCGGCTCATCTTGTTGGAAGAAATAATGCAGACATTAAAGTGAAACTGCAGATCAAAATTTCAGGCTGAAATTCATTTTTACTAGAAATCTCCTAAGAAAATAACTTCTTTAAACAGCTGAAGCAACTTGGCAAAGAGTGATTGATAATTCGCTTTGTTTCATGGTGTAAATCTTTAATTTCATTTGCTGCCCTTGTTACTCTGACCCTAGAAATAGTCCATAAATATTTAGGTAGCTTTCGACCAACATGCTTTCAGCTTTTGAATACTAATGCTAGCTGCAGTGAAGAAGAAAAGGAATTGCTGTAATGGACCACGGAACTAGCTGTGAATATCTAACCTGCTGTTTGTAAGGCATCCTGTTTGCTGGAATTAAAGCAGTCATTACCAGCACACAGGAGCCCGTCACATTCTTAATGAATTGTGAGGCTGTCTTGGGAAAATAACAAATATCTTTACCTGAATAAGCATTAATGTTGTAACAACCAGGAAAAAAAAAAAAAAAAAAAAATAAAAAAACGTAAAAAACCCNAAAAATCAATAGCTGTATAAAGCCCAAGGCTAAGAACAGAAAAACAAGACCGACATGCATACAGATAACCTTACCAGTGAAGAAATCAAAGAGATTCTGGTTTACTCTGCATCTCATCATGCTGCCTGACAGATTATCAACAACTTTAAAGGTATCCTTTGATATAAGTACAGTCAAGGCCCATGGACATGACCTTTTACCAGCCAAATTCCCCCATTTCACAACACCCCAAGCTTATTAGACTTCAAAGAGAGGGCTTGACAGGACCACTCTCGGCAAGGGGTAGTGTGCAATAGTGTGGTGAGCCTTCCCCCTGCTCCAGCCAGGAGAAATGCAAGACAGAGTCACAGAAACCCCCTGTTCCCCTGGTCAGTGAATGAAGCACCCACACTGTCTCCAAGGGGACAGAGTCATTCAATCCATGAGGAGGTACTTCCAGCTGGCCGCATCTCTCAGAGACACCAGATGTAGAAGCAATCATTTGCCATTCCCAGCAAAGAGGGGTGCTGAGCATAAGTAACCATTACTGCTGAAAGAGCAGCCATGGAAAAGTTGCCAAAATTCATCTTTACCTTGTTCCCAGCTCCTGCTAGAAGCCTCATCTAGGCTTTAATTCCTTCTTGCTTCCACTACTGAAATTGCCTTTAAAATTATCTTGTTACATTTCTATGCTTTCAGAACTGCAGAAGGGAATTTAGAACACTGCAGCACAGCTCTCCTTGCTCTGGAAAGCTCTTATCACTTCCTCTTGAAAATAAAAACTACCGTCCTAAGTTTTAGATGCCATCCTTGTACTTCTCTGTGCATGTAGACATTGCTCCTTAAATTCTCTTTTCTTATGCTCTGCTTCTTTCCATAGGGACTTATACAGAGCAAAGAATCAAGTGCCGAGGACTTGCCTCTCTTTGAAAGCCACTAGAATTCAGTGACAGTGAAACCTCACCTTTTCCTTTTTTGATAATTCTAAGGCTAAATGGAGCCAGGAATTGGGGTCTGCCTTACACCATAGCAGAAGGGGAGTAGAGTCTAACATTTGCCTTTAGAGTCACTGGAACAAACTATGTTGGTGCAGGTCCTCCCAGGTCCTCCATTTGGTTTTTCCCTGGACTGAAAACTGAAAACTCTGGCTGCTAAAAATGCATGAGCAACAGCAAAGCAACAAGTCTACCACTAAATCAACAAGTAAAATGAAACTATTTTCTCCATTTCGCATTAAGCATATGCACATGTAGAAATTACTCGGCAAACAACATTTGTACTGAGCTCCAGTCTGGCCTATGCTAAAAGGCTCAACAAGTGACTTGGCTTGACTAACCCACACCCCCCACAGCCCCCCAAGCCCATTCCTTTTCTCAAATGCAGAATGTATTTGTTTGCAGCTTAAGAAAAGGCATAAAAATCTGTAAATTCGGTTTCCAACTCCTCTTCCAAATTGACTTAGCAGGTTTCTGCAATATAGGAGTTGGGATTGTAGTTACTAGTAAGATGATGATTCCCTAAACTCTTAAGAATTACAGTTTTTTCTCACTTTACACAACTGTTTCCTGTTTAGACTGCATTTTACACAACTCTCCCAAGCCCACTCCCAGCAGCCCAGCATGCCATAGTGGGGTACCATTTTATCCTTTGAGTTCTGCTGCATGAAAGGCAGCAAAGCATTCAGCAGAGCTCGCAAACAGCGTGGCTCACAATAAAGAAAAGTAGGCTATCTTTACCATAAATTTCAGGCACTGCTGAGATAACAAGGACCCACTGAGTGGGGCAAAGAGCACATTAGTAGGTTGGAAGTTTCATTTTCCTGTTCAAGTATAGGAGCTCTGTTTTTACTGCTGCTGGTTTGCAAGTTCTCTTTTATAGACAGTTTAACAGTAAATGTGAACAGCTGTTATTTGCTAGCAAGTTGCTACTAAAAGGATTTTCATTAAAAGATAGTTTTTTTCTTGTAGAATGAAAAATCACTTACGTACTATTTCTCAGAACACATTGATCCAGCAAAGCACAAGTCCTAAACAGACCAGAGGTGAAGAATCATGACACACATTTTAGAACATAAGCCTCTAATATTTGAGCAGAAAATCACCTTCAGTGATCTTCCTAACAGTATTTACACCTAAAATCAGGGTCTGATACCCACTGTTGTCAGAAGAAAAATTCTTTCTAATATTAACACTGACACAAGGCTCCAGGATCTCTTTAAGGCACAAATTATCAACGGAGACTAAAACTAACATGTCAATACATGCAACCACTAAAGAAATTGATAAAGTAATCAGTTATTACTGAATCACATGCCAATTTCTTTAAATACCACCCATTTAAGCAGTTTTCAAGATTTACTGACATACTGGGAAGAGTTAATAGTGAGAATTTTTTCACCTTGAAATGCCTAAGAAAGAAGACAGTAATAGTGTCAAGCCATTAATAATGTCATTCAAAAGCACTCAGCCCAATTGTTTTCAATCTTTGCTTTCAGAAGTAACCAAGTTATTTTCAGGCCCACACAAAGTTCCCAGCAAAGCATCTATAATATAAAAACATATCTCTATGCAAAGCAGTACAGCTTTACTAATTTAGGTGCTTGAACCCACTCCACAAAGCAAATATGTAACAAGTGGGTGCACACACGTACACATCACCTAGACATGGCATTTTTTAAAGCAAAGTTTGGTCATTCAGTATTAGACCCCTTTGTTCTGAGCACACATCTCTGCCTTAAACTTTCTTTGTTCAAAATCAACAGGGTTTAAACCCCCCCCCAGTATGCTGCCATTTCTCTTATAAAAAGATTTTTGTGGTTTGCTGTTGCTAATGTAGCCTGAACATCCTTTCAGTGCCACATTCTGAGCACGGAGTTGGCAGAGTGAACTGTAAGCCAAGCCTGCAAGTACTGTTATCCAAAAAACCATACATGTGATACAAAGAAGTTTATCCAAGGAAGAGTGTCTTTCAAGCCAGTTTCCTTTTACCCACAATTCTTCAAGTTTAGGAACCCAGCAGTGTGGGTAGAGAGTGTATTAAGCACTTAATCAACATCATCAGCTCAGAGATGTCAAAAGTCTGGTTGAACTAGAAGGGAATTGTATGTGGAAATCCTCACAAAAACCTGCACTTAAAGTACTCCTGCTGGTGCACTACACAGCATGGGGAAGTTGCACAGCTTAGAAGTGCTGCCTTTCAGGTAAGTACTTACAAGGTTTCTTTTGCTTACCTCTAGAGACTTTTAAAGAGAAATTAAGGACTCTACGACTCTTTTAAAAATGTGCAGAGGGAGTTAATCATTATGTACTAGCCAACACAGCCTCTTTCAATAAAATGATACCATTAGCCATAGCTTTAGCTATTGCTAACGCTCTAATAGCTGCTGGGATTTGTCATGACCAGTGCAATGCTACTACTTAGCTTTTCATTTTGGACAGAGCTTTAGGACACTTTGGGGACCTCAAAAACTACACAACCAATCCCACCAGTGCCTTATGTAGTGCTCACTAGGTTAACACCTGTAAACTAGAAAGGGAAAACACTGAGCCTGGCAGCCCTGGCTGGTAGCTGTGGCTGTCTGACAGACACCTGCACTCTTCTACAGCTTTCCTGCCCTTACTGCTGCATTCCACGGGGCAGTTCACTTTATTCTGCTGCCCAGCACACAGGTAATACTGGCACCTGTGTTGTTTACATCTAGAAGTAAAAGAACTCACTGTGTGGGAGCTGACATTTTCTCAGAGGCTTCTGAGCCAGCCCTGGGAACATGCCAGAATTCACCCATTATTCATGGGAAGGCACAATTAATATATCCAGGACAGACACTGTCTTGTGTCATTTGCTCTGCCAGACTATTCTGGAGCTGGAGTTAAATAACTGATTCACCAAAAAGTAATCTCAGTCCACATATTCCTCACAAAAACAATGAGTTTACGGAATTCACTCTCTTACTATAGCCTGATCAGATGATTACATTCAGGGAGGCAATCTTCAAAGATTTTTTCTATGACAGCTTGGAAAAGAAGTTGTTTCAATGTTTCCCTTGCCAGCATGAACTTTTAATGAAAGTAAATCAAATTTCCCTCAGAGCTCTAAGTATCTGAACTGCCAATGATGGTCTAAAAATGTTCAGTTCCACAACCAGTTTTCTTAAAAAGAAGAGCTGTTTTCCCACCTTATCATTCTCAACCTACATCCCACTGCCAAAACTGCCCCAGGAGAACCAGGTTTGCTTTGTCTTTCAATTCACCAGCTGCATCTCCAAGCTCTCTGTAGCTGCTCTGTTAGGCTTGCACAGCCACAGAGGGCGACATCTTTCTTCACAAGCAGCCTGTGCTCCTTGCCTGCTCGGGGATTTGATCACTGGTCTGCAGCCAACTACGACTCTTAACAAGGCAAAGAGCATTTAGATTTATAGCCTGCTACATACCAGCACTCGTGACCAGATTCTGTATCAAATACTTCATTAAAAGCAAACAACATAACAACATGCTCAGCAGATTTGTCTTGTGCTTAGATCAGGCCAGGCAGACTAACCCCAAGTGTGTAATCCCCCAGGTGTAGGATTAGGGTCACTATCAATTCTGTGAACTACTGCCTTCTAAATTCAGAGACTTAAGTTTACCATTCTATTTTTCCCCCAAAAGACCTGTAAAACCTTAGACATCAAATACAGTTTTAGCATCAGAAGCAAAGGCGCTGTAAAAGTCACTTGTGTCAGTAAAGTGACATTGCAATACAAAGTCAATAAAATACTTGCTAGTATGTTTTTAAACTTCTCTCATCTTTTTTTGCCAGAAGCTCCCTGACTCCACACAGAAAACAACATGACAGTCAGATCAGACACATACACGACATTATAACATAAAGGCACCTTCCAGCTACTTTACAATGATCTAATACCCCTGAAATGGTGTGGTAAGTGACCTTCCCAGTTACCTTTTGGATCTGATTTTGCTCACCATTGTGTACATGCAGCTGCTCTAGTCCCTCAAAGGCGTTTTTTCGACTGTGTTTGTCCTTTGTGGTTTTGCACAGCGACATCACATGGAACAGATACTGTGATCTGCATCTGTGCTCTGCTAGATATGAGACAAGAGGAGCTACAATTCTATTAAACTGATCTTTTATCTACGAGTTTCCAAACACATGGTGCTAGAAGATTGCATTTAAATTCAGCACTTAATTCCCTTAAGTCAGCGTTTAAATTCTTTAAGGTGTGAATGAGGTGTTAACTCCATTGCTGAATTGTTCCATATGATAGGAATATATTTTTGAAGTAATTGAATTTCATAATGGGCTAGTTCTTGGGGAGTAAGAATCCAGTTAGCCTGAAATATGTTTGAATTACTAGGTTTCAAAGCAGCTGTACCTAAAATCAAGCATGACACATGAAGTAAAAGAAAAGCACATTGTCAAGGTATTTTACTGAATAAAAGCTGTAAATTACAGATTAAGTAACTACCTTAAGACTCTACAGAAACAAGTATGCGATCAAAAATGAACCCATATCTTTAGGATACAAATTTGTTTTCAAGCTGAAAAATAATTAAAATTGAAGAATAATTATTTTGTTTCAAGTATTGCTTTTAAAGCAGGCACGAATCAGGCTGACTTCAAAGCCTGAATTGGTTTTTTCCCCCGCTGGATGATTACTCTTAATATTTCCCCATTGTTTTTATTGGATTTGTTCCAGTCGAGACAAAATTCACCCCTGAAAAACAAGTTTAATTATTTTGTACCTTCTTTATCCAAGTTGAAAAATAATTTCATAAGTTTAATGTAATATATTCACACATCAGACGCCTTTGCTAGGTGACTACACATGCAGAAAAGCCACCCAGCTCTATGAAGATGCACTGCAGGCAGGTAACTCCATCTAGCCACAGAGCCAGAGAGGAGGCTGCAATCTCAAGCAAAAACCAGTAACAATCTCACAGGGGTAAAAAGAATTCTATTTGTGCTTTAAAACCTGCTTCATGTGACAGCATGGTTAAACCTCGCCGTTCCAAAGGTTCATGCCTTACACCCACCTGCCTTTTACTAAAGTTAAACTTATACAATGCTCAGCACAAGTCTTGAAGGAAAGGCCATCCTGTGGCATATCTTGATGTTGAGCATAAAACTGTCCTGCTAAAATTTCTGAATATTAAAATGAAAAATAATAATTTGCTTTCCACTTCCCAGATGTTTATATTCAGCTACGTAGCCTGGTTTACACCATCTTTATTTCTAATCTATCAGTACGAGCAGAGCTTTCTTGCAGCTCCTGCATAAAAATTTCTGAATAAAGAAAGAAGTTGACAGTGATGTTTTCAGATCATGAAAATATTCAAATTGACATCCAGCTACATTTTTCAAAATAGACCCGTAGCTGTACCAATGCAAATCACTTCTGTACCCAATCGGTCTATTATATTCATACAAGTTATTTGTTTTATAGACTTGAAATCCCTCTGTGGTGGATTTTATTATTTGTTCATTGTTACATTAGCACTGTTCTGCCCTTGGAAATACCCATGGCATTAGTTGCTGAAGCTTTTTCGTGTTATCAGTTTCAACAAGAAGAAAACATATTGTTTTTCCTGTACCTCTTGAAAATAACAATAATATGGATACAGAAAAGAAGATTTATACAAAATATGGTGAAGGAGGAGAAGGAAAAACTGAACACTCAGAATTAGAAATTCAGATAAATAACTGAACTTCAAGGTTTTAATAAGCATGTAATGAAGTCACAATTCAGATTTAGATCTAGATTTAGAATGAGCTTCAATTGGCAACAAAAAGGTGGTGTGCTCTGCCATGAAATTTACCTCTCCCATAACTTAAACCAAGATACATTTCAGTGGTTTTGTGGTGAATAGCTGATAGAGAATAGGCACACAGATCACCTTGATGGAGACACATGACTTTGGTCAGGCAGTAAGTAAAAAATTTGAGACATAATGAGTCCTATTATTTTCATGTAAACAGAGGGGTATTTTAGAACTCGCTACAAGCTGACAAATGAAAGACCATTTTAAAAAATTTTGATCAGTTCCTTATGATAATAAAGGCTGTTACAAAAAAGGGCTTTTAATCTGAAAACATCAAGGAAGGTCCCTTAAGGCAGGTCAATGTTCAATGGCAAACCCATCTCAATTTTTAAAATTTAGTAAAGATCCCGATAAGTACAGAGAAAAAAAAAGTTTTAGCTATTTTTCTACAATCTTCTCTTTAAAAATCTACGAGAAATATTCACATTGTGCAGACTGATTTACATGCTTCAGAAAGCATTTTCTAGAAACCTTAAACTGTGCAAACAAATTACCAAATCCAATGAATTTTTATTTTCATGTACAGGGGGATTTTTTAAAGCATAATAAAATTCAGCATTAAAGAAGTGGTGTCATTCATTTCAGAGTTCCCTGGTACATACCCTCAAGAACAAAGGCTCCTCTAATGCTAATTCAAAGCACAGAAGCAAACAAAAGTCACCTCTATTAAGTTCATGTTGTTAATCATAAGACAAATTTGACTCCACAAAATTTCATGGCCACCCTAAATAGAAGACAGATCGATTCACCTCTTTGAACTGTGAAAGAAAGATTATGGGCAAAATCCAATCCTCTCAAAGTTATCCCTTAGGGCAAATTCCAGTTAATTCCAGAGAGTGACATAGTGGCTGAGGCGGGAAGTCCACCCACACATACACTCCAGAGGATCAGCAACAGCAGGTTGCTCAGGACCATTAGAGTAGAAAATCTGTGAGAATCACTCTTCAGGATAAAAGACCTCAAGTTTTGGGAGGAAAACTAAAACAACCACTTGATTTAATTCTAAAGAGTTTGCAGAGGAAACTCTGTACTGTGCTGCTGCTTTCACTCCCACCAAATTCTCAAACTCCCCTTGTTAGATATTATCCAAAACAAACACAACAATTTTATTAAAAAGCATATTTCTCAGTAGGAGTTCTCTCACACAGATTGTTACACAATATATTGACAAAATCCAGAGAGCTTAGGTTTTCTTAGTCATTTAACATAATTCCATTTTTAAAGCAAACCAGACCCCGTTAATCTTTATGTACCTCATGTTTTACACTGTTCAGAGGGCAAAGACTCGGCTGAAACACTGTGCACTATTTTCTCTCTTGGGGGAACATACATGGAAAGGATTGTGCTGAAATTGGAAACTGAAGCACACATAGATAAAAGTTTGTTATCACAGGATTATATCCAATAATTTTATACACGTTCTCAACTATCCAAATGACGTTATATGGAATCAAATTACCAACTAAACACACTAAAACAAAACATTTAAGATGAAACTGGAAAAATTTTTTCAAGGTGCTTACTGCTATTTGGTGACTACTAACATGCAGAACTCTCATTGGGTAAGATTTAATTCTTGGAAATAAAGCTCAGTATTTCCCAGCATCAAATAGCAAATCAGTTTATTTTAATAATCAGATCCCCCAAACCAATTAAATTCAAAAATTAGAAATCCATTCACAAAATAAAATAAAAGCAACTAGAATATGCAAGGCAAAAGAAGGAATGAGAGACATGGACAGAAAGTCAACTGCATAAATACAAGCTACAATTGAAGGTCCATGTGCTTAGCTCAAAAGGGATATTTGGCTATTTAATAGTCCAGAAATGGCTCGAGAAGCAGCAAACCGTATGTTAGGGGACATGAGTCAGTAGAAGAGTAATTGTCTGTTAAGAGTAATAATGACGGAGACGTTCTATCCATGACTTCTCCAATACAGATTAAATGAGATAGATACTATGAACAAGAAATTGTACTTTCTGCAGCCTAAAATTCACTTACATACTTTGCTGTTATACTAACCAAGACAATATTGCTATGGTTTAATCTAACCTTGATCATAAATCTTCATCTTTGGCAGAATTTATAACTGCAGATTAGACTTAATATGCATATCCTTAGCTAGGATACAAGGAGATTTTTTCAAGGACATTTCCCAAAATGAATCATTTTCAGGGAGGAGAAGCTCTTTTCACTTATTGCACTAGTAAAGATATCTGGAATTTGAAAATACTGCCATTTAGAAGATTGTTAGATAATGGATTGAGATAGTGCTTACCACTGCTATAAGTAACATAGGTTGAGCTAAAGAATTCTGTGCATGTACATTTTATGCCCTGCTGAACCAAATTTTAACAAATTTCATAACATATTGAGTGGATCTACCTTCTTATTTGCAGAGATGTTCCACATCCAGTTCAAGAACGTATTTAAGTTTCTAGATTTCAAAGGAATGGTAGTGTGCAACTTTGATTCCTTGGGGAACAGTTTGAGTTGGTTTCATAACGTTCATTTCATTGACTCAGTTCAACTTCCAAACTGCATGTCTATACATGGCTCCTCTATGATATTAACAGAAACTGCTCTGAAATCCTTTGCATCTCCTAACCTAGTCCACACATACATTTCAACAATTACAGAGTATATTTAGAACAATCCAATTTTAAATACACATTTTATGGCAACAAATTACTTTTAATGTACAGGTCCCAAGTTACTGCTCTTACATGTGGTAATTCAAAATACCACATGACAGGCTCCTCTGCGGTACTGGTCTTGCTCCTATTAGTGTTTCTAGGGTAACCTACATTGTGCTCGAGTCTATACAGTGCAGCCACTGTCTTGAGAGACCTCATGCCTGTACCTCAAACAGATGAGTATTTAATGTGCTAAAGTCTAGCTCCAATTCACAATTTATGGGGTTTTTGTTAAAAAAAAAATCCCAAAACCCAAATACAACAAAAACCACCAACCTCTGCAATCTGTAGGATTCATGCTGGAATTCCACAACAGAAGTCAAGAACAATCTCCACCCTTATCACATTTTTTCCTCTGTCCCCTTTCTCCCCCCTGTCCTCAGCTTCCCCCCAACTAAAAAAATTTTATAAAATAAAAAGGGTTTATTTTTTAAGGCATGTTTACCTTTGTCAGATAATCTGGATGCTGTTCCTCACCAGGGCAGAAAGAGGTGGGTTTCAATGCAAACAACTGAAGGTGAAGAACCAGTTTACAAGCTTGGACTTATCCGTGCCTCACCTCAATTAGTTGTTGTGAGCACAGATAACACATACTGGCTTCAGAAGTCTGGTCCTAAATGGTTCATGGCCTCTTTAACACAAGCAACAACTCTCAGACAAAAAAAAAAAAAAAAAAAAAAAAAAAAAAAAAAAGAAAAACCTACAAGTCAGAGATCACTTGCTTGTCAGCTCTTTGAAGCACCAAGATGCATTAGCTACTACAGAAAACAAACTCATTTGATCTCCCAACAAACAAGATGAAACTGAGCTCAGCCAGAAGCACAAAGACTTCATATGTCATTATTCAACCCAAATGCACTGCTTTGCAAGACCATGTTCAAGGCATGGCCACTTGACTAGATCTCTTCAGGCTGTTCAAGCCGAGCACATTTTGAGAACTAGGTTTATCTCACTGCTAAGAGTAGCAGATTCCTCCCAAAAGAATGGGGTTACAAATGAAATATGCCCATTAAACAGCATTTCTGGGCAATAAAACAAAGGAGAAGCAGGCCACTTCCCCCATACGCAGCCACATATTTTGTAAAAGACTTCAGTGCTCCCCAAAATGCTCCTGAAGCAAACGTGAGGTCATTCTGCACGAGAAGAGTTCAGAGAAAGGATCATCAGTAACAAAAGTGAATGAAGATGCTGAAACCCTCCAGCCTGTAGCTGGCTCCTCTGCTCATTGTTCACTCGGGTTACAGAGCCTGCAGGACAGCAAACCCTCCAAACCAAATTAGAACATTTGCTTTGCACAATACAGCGGGGAAAAACAAAGAAAGAAAAAGCAGGTGAAATGCAACACCAGGATCTACTGCGAGTAAGATACTGCACAAGTGCACAAGGAAGAACAGCCAAGGCAGGGAACTTTGCTATTTGAAATAGCAGCTTATTAAACACAAATTTAATGTCTTTCAAGAAATTGCTTTGGCTGTTTCAAAAACACTTGGTTTTTTCCTGAGGTCTGGCTTTCCATGATAGCTGTAGCACTAAGATAGCCTTTATTAAAACTGTTCTGCACTGTTGTTTCATTTGTGAGAAAACGGCAGACATAAACACCTAGAAATCAGAAATCACTTCTGCAAGAACTAGGATCCTATATGGTGAGTTCTTTGGCTTATCTCCCAAATGCAGTGTGCTAACATGTATGTATATACAATTCTTATATTTAAAACTATAGTCAAGGCTAGACATAGTTAGAAGACAAAAAAGAGCAAATCTGTTGGTAATTATTTAGCAGAGGCTTAGTTACTATGGTGATGAGTTTCCTATAAGTACTATAGTCAGAGACACAGCACCACACATTTTTGACACTGTATCTTTATTTTTCAATTATGTTTACAAATATCTTCATCCTGCCCTAATGCTTTTAAAACCGACCAAAGTATAAAAAGCATTTAAATAGACAGATTTGACAGGTGGGAAGTGCCGAGTAGAAAAGGGTTCCAAAGAAAAAAAATTTCTGATTTTTCTAATGTTTCAACAAATGAATATTAAGCAAATACACTACTGAATTAAACATCAACACTGATCTGTTTATTAGAAGTAAATGTCAACGGAAATGAAACACAGGTGAGAGAGTAGATTTTAATATTAACTAAAATGAGCACTCATGCTCTTTACAATCACATGCTCTAAATTTTATTACCAATACTTATTATGACATAGGTACAATTTTGATTTTTAGTTCAAGTCCAGTACATAGGCCTGCACTGAAGGGAACTTTTGGACTAGACTAGTGCTCAAAATCTCTAGAGGTTAGGGACATTTGAAATTTTCTTTGCAACTGGTGGTTTGAAAGACATGTGAGACCATGGGGAGATATTTCCAGCTGGCCCAAAGGTGGCAGCATCAGCTCTGAACAGCTCTCCTGTCAGTCCTACCCAGTTAGCCATTTCAAAGTCTACACAGGGCTCTGAAGTGGGTTTTCCTAAAGGTTTGGGTGGGATGGAGATATCTGACTGCCAGTTATGCAGGCAAACCCCCTTCCTAATAACAAAGCAAGCTAGAGCCTGAGAAGTAGCACTTCCCACCTACCTACCTATCTCCCAACTCTTCAATGCTGCTTTGTACAACTTCATTTTCAGAAGTCTTTAACCTTCGTATTCAAATTCAGACATGGCCAGATAAGTTAAATCTGGGGGATTGGGGCAGGTGTTTTCTTTGTTTTTTAATGGTATTACTTTCATCCCTTGCAAACTCCCTTTCCACATATGGATGATGATGGATAGGGTTGTCTGTCAAACGAGACATGCATTGATTGAGACAAACAAATACTCAACACAGTACTTGTCCACTAGACCACATAGCAACTGTATTTTGTGAGGGGGTCAGCTGTCCTTTACTCATACTTCCTAGAAAAAGAAATAAAATAAATAGAAGCAGGAAAAGCTGTTTGCAGAGGGCACAGAGGTTCTGAGCACCCCGAGCTGCAGTTGCCGTGGCTGGGCCGGCAGGATCCAGCCCCACGTTCTAATATTAGAATGGATTATACTCGCTGCACCGACACTCTGCTTTACTCATCTCATTGAGACAGACACTTGGCATCAGAAGCAACATACTAGCTCAAGCATGTGCACATCACCATAACAAACTGGCATATGGCTATTTTCAGAAAATCTGCATTTGGCACACGAGGTGAATAATGTTTCCGGATTCTAGCATGTGACCTTTCTGACACTGGAATGAGGGAACATGGTCCTGTCCTCCTACTGAGGACTGACTGTAACCACCTGGGAACAGTAAAAGGTTTCAAATACTGTAACAAATGAAGCTGATTCCCTCCCACTCTCCCTCAGTATTTTGCTAAATTCAAAAGCAATGTGTAAAAATACATGGTCCTGTTCTTGCTGCCTGCAATGAGCTGTTCCATGCATCCTCTTTACAAAGGTGAGGAACCCTTACATACATATTTTTTTAAAAGATGAATAATCATTTACTGCTTCTAATTGTTCATGTGTGAGCATTTTGACATCCTTTTAATATGAGATTATTCTGCTATAATGTAAAAGGCAAAACTACACATAGATAAAGGAAAAAAAAAGCAGTGGCCATGGCAAGTGGTTTTGCATTCTCTTGCCATCCCCCAGCTGTGTGGGGTGTAAGGCACCAAATGCAGCTGACCCATTTAACATCACCTACTTACAACCTCTGTCCTCAGAACCTTACTTACCTAAATCCTCAATGACAGGATGGTGTTACTGACCAATATCATCACTGGAGTTTTAATGAAGATTCTCAAATGTCAGCCTGCTGATATGCTACTAATTAATGCTCTTTGCAGATCATTTTAGAGAAGCCAAGAACTCAGCTGATCCAGCTTAGCTCCTATTAGAGCTGGCTTTTCCAGGCAAGCTTGACATTGCCTGGTATTGGAACCTTTAAACCATTTCTGGCTGCTTGGTACATGAAGGACTGTATTTGCCAGGACTCATTTCACCATTAATTAGAGAACATGATATCTTTTTCTGCATATTGATGTAACTCGAATCCAAGCTATGAAAATACCCAACATGACCAAGGCACTGGGAACGTTACACTTCCTCTTCCCCCAAACCACAGTCACACTGGGTTTGTTGCTAACAAAGGAGCAATTTTAGCTGGAATTTACTCTCTTGTCAAACTCAGAAGGCAAAACAGATCCTCTCACTGAAGGAGGGCTTCTCAGGTTAGCAGCCAGCTCAGTGAGCTGTGCTACTAAGCACTGGAATTGAGACCATCCAGACGTGAACCTGAAGTGAGGGAGAGGGGAACAGCTCATCTTTTTCTGATTTAATTAAGTACAGGAAGCATAGCTCCCAGGAGAAGGGCCAGCAATAACAGGGAGCACAGCTTGGTGAAAGCATTATTGAGCCGCCAGCTCAGGAAATGGCTATGATTTGGAAGCCAGTCTTACTCAGCTGGACCGAACTGCCTCCACAACACAGACCACATTCCAGGCAAAGAAATGGATAAGCTAGTTTAATATCAAAATATAATTTTTCTTTTATCATCAATTATCATCATTTTACATTTTGTAATAAGTGACACATTTTTCCAGATATTCTGTGTCCAGGATATTTGGCCTGTCCCATGCTTGGCATTTCAAATTAATTCTCAACACTATACAGGTTACTGGTCACAGAAAAAGCTATCATTGCTTCTAAAACCATACCCTCAGTGTACACTGGCATTTTTAAAACTCATTTCCTTACTTATTAAATGCCTCTCTACCAACTCTACTAAAGTATTTCCTAATCGCTGGTTGTCATTTGTCATTCCTACAACACAAAAATGACACCCTCATATAAAACAGTCTTTTGCCTGTCTCAGAAATATGAAAGAACTTTGCCCAAGATTTATCCTTTTATTTGATGCACTGAATCAGAATTATTTCAAGGGTTGTTTGCCAGTTGAATGGTTATTTTGCAGAAGTTAAATCAGATCATGTAATTGCAATCTAATTACATTGCTCTTATCAGTCTTCAAGAAAGTTCCACTGATTCAACTTTATCACAAAACACAACCAAAACAAGAAAAAACACAAAAAAAAAATCCAGATTTTTTCAGGTTACATAGAAGTATTTTTCAGTTCTAAAAAAAATGAAGAGAAAAACATTCCACCATAACCAGTCAGATTTTGGCTGCAACAGCATTGTCAGGCAATGCTGACACCAGGGCTAGGGAACAGCCCTGGCTCTGCCATTGTTTGTTGGCTGCACTATCAACACAGATCAGTTTCAGGGATCTCTAACACTCTAACTTCCAGAAGAGAGCAAATTATTAGCAGTGAGGGACAGAAAGGAATAGATTTGGAAAGAAATCCAGAAGTTTTAAGAGAGAAGTATGGAAAGCACCCAGTGGGCAGGAAATGCATGGCTGGCAAAGTTAAAGCATAGAGGGTATGAGAAGGAACAAGTGTCTGGCCCAGCTTTGTTGAAACAGAATTCAAATTGCAAAAGGTGATTTGTTCATCCCTGGAAGATATCTCTGCTTCTTTAGTGCTGACAAAGCCTCCACTACTTTGACTTAATCTGATTACTACGTCCATCTAAAAGAAAATTTTATGAGGACAATATTGGCCCTCACAGGGCTGAGACAAGAGAAAAAGTTGTTCTAATTTTTTCTACAATTTGTTTTTACAATTTGTACAATTGTAATTTTGTATTCAATTTGCCATTTATATTCTTCTTTATTAGTGTTGCCAATAATGAGAATTGAGAAAAAGACAACTGCAAGTGCTCACCTAGTTCATTTGAAATCACTGAAGCAGCTGTCACAAAATACTGAAATATCTTTCTTTTCTTTCACTCGGTCTACAACCAACATTATGCAACAGGAAGACTACACAGAACATCCAGTGGGGTTTAAAACAGCAGCACAGGTGACACCCAAAGATTTTACAATCTGGTTTGTGAGTGGTACTGTTAATGACACTAGACTTTGTGCAGGCTTTAAAAAGACAACTCCCATTTACAGCTCTTATGCTGTACTCACTTCTCTTCTTCCACTATGTCTTAATACTGAAATGGAAAATTTGAACTGGCTTTTAAAGTGATTTATTGTGAAGAAACAAGCATAAGCTAAGCAACCATAAGATTAACTATGTGAATATAAGACAAATTCATCTTCTCCCTCTTTTCACATTTTCCTTAGAAGAACTGTCATTAAAACAATGCAAAAGAGGCAAATAGTATCGTTTAAGTAGTCACCAAAACCTGAAGAGATGACAGATCTTCATCAACATGTAAAGGCAATATTAAGTCTCCTGATGAACTTAATTAAATAACCTCCTAAGCACACATTGATATCCAAATACTTATAGCTCTTCGTTCTGCATTTCTAAGTGTTTTCTAAACAATCTACATTGCAATCAACAATAAAATCACAGCAAGTAGAGCAGCTGCATTGTGTGCAATACAGGATGTGCCCTGCGTACACAAATCGCTATTGCTACCATGTAAAATAAATGCATGATTTATTTCACATATAGAACACAGCTGAGCGAGCCACGGCGAGACACTGGAGCCCACTCAGCTTTGTCTTCCTTTTTCACCCCCAGCAGGCCTTCAGTACCCCAAACACCAAGTACCTACAGCAAGAATTAATGATTCGTGGTCATGCACCAGCTCAACTTCATCTCACAGCCACACCCCCCTCTCTGCCCACCTGGGGAGCTGCAGGAGAAAGGCTGAGCATGGGGCAAGAGGCTCCCATCACAGGCCACACTCCTTTTGACTGCAGCAGTTGGGTTTCTTGTCCATGCCCTGCATCCACACAGAACGTATAAATTCGCATGTTCCTGTGCACACATGCAGGCAAGTCTGTTTTCCTGTCAAATCATTTTTTAAATTGTGCACTCGCTAAGCAAACCTGTGTAAACAATCAAATCCCTAAGTGCCAGAAGAGGAAACACCACCCATGTACCAAATGGAGGGAACTGGGATCCTGCCTGGAATAAGCCCAAACCTCCTCCTTCCTTTTCTATATTTATAACGGGTGCTATGTGTAAGAAAAGGAATTAATCTGTCAACTTGCTTCTACGCCTTTTGATGCTCAAAGAACTGCAAACAAAACGCAAGCAACCACTGCCCATCGATTGCTTCAGTCCTTTGATTTTCTTGCTTTTCCCCACCATGAATGAGGTGGTCATGCACCAGCTCATTATTTACGCCAGGGCAAACCCAAAAATCAGCATCAGGACTTTCCTGACATAGCTGCTCTCATGTTAGCTAGCTGTCAGCTATAGAAAAAAAATTAATTGACAGGGGACTGCTAAGCCACATTCACTGGTGACTCCATCATGAGAGCCTGGAGAAACCACTATCAGGTTCTGCATGTCAAACTGTCCTGGAAATGCTCCTGTATTCCACCCTTACACTGTATGGGATGGGGGTCTTGTGATTGTTAGCCACAATACAATTTAGCACATGGCCACAAAAGCTGGCCACAGTCAGTCCATGCAATTCACTGACACTGTCCCCTCCACTTGTCTTTAATAGTTCAGACCGTGCTCCATACTGGCCCAGTTAGGCTCAGTAATTTCACACATGATGTTTCCAAATCTGTCAAATGACAACTAGAACAAAAACGGCAAATATCTAACAAGTATAAATACTGACATGGACAAAGATGATAACAGACTAAAATTTCAACTACCAACCCGATAAACTTCAGTCTTTGTAAGCAGTTCACAAGAGGAAGTCAGCCCTTAACCAACTCATCAAAACCAGGAAGTCCATTCCTAAAACTAAAACCCATTTTCTTCTGATTTATTGTACGAAGAACCAAATAGATACACACATTCAAATACACATGCACATGTGACGCATATAAAGAGGATTTTTTTAACATGTATGTGTATACACACATACAAACAAGGCAAATATTTGGAGATGCAATTCATGCACTAAAGAAACAAGCTCACCAAAGTCAGCTGGTTCTTCTAGAGGGACAAAGGGCCTGGATAAATTTTTTACTCTGTCTCTCCCCCTCTCTGAGCATTTAGTATTCCAGAAAACTTTATATAGACTAGCAATGAGTTCTTAGTGCCTTTTGTATCTATTCAAATTCTAAGGGTTATACAGTGTATGATCAAAGACAAGACATTCAGGATGAATAAAAAGAGCATCCTTAAACAAGTCACTTCTGATTCTAGTGTTTGTTTTGGTCCAATAAATTGAAATGTTAATTCTCCCATTTTTAAAAATCTCTAACATGGTGATAATTTGAGGCTGTGTCTAGTCACGAAGGTCAAAACTTAGTTTCTGGATTTTAGTGCAGTCAAAATACACCGGAGGTCTTTTGAGCAAACGACCAAGGTTGTACAATTTTCTAGGCTGATTTTCACTTTTCTATGATAAACTCAGTTATGTTCTGCCACCATGTCCTTCACTGGTTCAGAAAAAACTCCTTCATGCATATCCCCTAAATGCCTCATATTCCACAAAGTTTGTTCAGCCTGAATTGTGCTTCACATTTTATCACTTTTCATCAAGAACCTTTCCTAAAAGAGAAGAAACTCCTTCCTCCCACAGAATAATTATAAGGCAGTGAAAACCTGGCTCTAAAGGACAAAAGAGAAATAAACACCCTTTACCTGCTTTCTTTTTTGTTGTTTTAGAAATTACATGGTCTACCTTAACCCTGCATGGTAAATCTGTATTTGCATAGTTTGTAATGCCAGAGATAATGCTATGGTCTCTGGGGTGTCTCTGGTTTAATGCAAGATATCAGAGAATGGTATGAATTATCTCTGCAGTGATTTCATGCTGAATTTGCAGTGATATGTAACAAACAAAAAAAAAATGGACACACACACACAATATTTTATCTTCCTTCCAGAAAAATAAATAGCAGTAACATTTGTAATATGCTCACAGACAGAACCCTAGGCTTAGAAGAGAAGTCTTACAACAAAGTACTTAACTAAGATGGAAAATAGTATAATTTGTGTTGAAATCAAAATGAGCGTTTTGTCCCCGACAGTCAAAAAAAAAGTCATTAGTTACATAACGTTACAATGAAAACTGCAAATTATATTCTTTAGTAAATATATTTACCTTAGCTATAAAAACAAGCAACATTAAGTTCTTTGTATCTGATGATTCTGTGCAGATACAAAGCACTATTGTGTTTAGCCAATATAGGAAAGGGAGTGATATTTAGTGTTTCAGAAAGCTGTTTGTGTCTCATTTATAATCAATTTTTCTCTGAAATGAAAGAGAAATATGAATCTGCTTTATGCTTTCTCTCCTACTCTTGTTTCGCTCCCCTTTCTTTTTATACTCTTTTTTATTTAATCCTTTGTTTGGGATGTTTGCTTCATGAGGCAGAATAGATGACAAGGGAAAGAGACACATACAGTGCAATGAGCTGTTGCACTGTTTCCACTATTTCATATGTAATAGAGTCAGTGCTCTCAAGATCAGAAATTATTTGCAAAATAAACTTGTTTTGGCAACAACCTAAGATGAGGGGGGGGGAAACAAAGAAATCAAATAATTCATTTTTAAAAATTAATTAGAGTTAGCCTAGGATCACAGGCACATTAACACCATTATCAAAAACCTACCAGAAAATTCCAGGAATTCTGACCAAGAAGTAACTGAGTATGACTTCACTTAGAAAAGTGAACATCGTTGGAGCATCTTGGACATGTTTGGAGCATAGCCTTATCCATTCTGCTTTGGGTTATTTGCCACTTAGGCTGCTTCACCTAAACTCTAGTAACCCCAAACCAGGCCTTGATTCAAGCTCAATATGTTTATTTTGGTATGACAGAAATACAAGTTAGTTGATGTATCTTGCTACCATGTGCATAAGTCAGAGGCAAGAATTTTTAAGGAATTAGTAACAGTTTCTCTTTATTGCATGTTATTAATACAAATTTAGATTACAGCCTGGTTAATGATACAAAACTATTAACAACCCTCTTTAGATATTCTTCTCTACCACCTGAAGTGCTACTTGTACTGAGCAAGTATAGATGCCCAAAAGAAGTCAAGATAACCAACTGTGAGGACCATGTTCTCCTTCTGAAATATTAGTCTTTCAACATTTCAGGACAGCTTCTAACTAAAAAATGATATTTTGCAAATTAACAAGTGGGACTAAGAGAAAAAAAGTTTTTACTTAATCCATCATGTATTTCTGAGAAAATCACTGAAAATTCACTGACGGCAGGTTTGAATCAAACTTCCCAGGTTAAGGCTCTTAGATGGTTTCTTTAATTCACAGAGGAGCCAGAGTCCCTCGTGGGAATGCACTATCTAAATCCACTCTCTCTGCTATCTGCAGAGGCTTTTGCTCCTCACAGCAGTTTAGTTCTGATGATCTGTTTTCCAGCCAGTAACACCCATCAAGATTGGGCTGGTTCAGGAAAATACAGGATGAACAAGACAGTTGGCTGCAGGAGGAAAATAGAGATGATGACACTATGCAAGAGAGAAGTATATTCTCCTTGAGCTTTCCCAACTCCAGCAAGCAGAAGGACTAGCCACAACAATCTCCAGAAACTAAAGCAGAGGATCTTTGTAACAAAAATTACAAAAAAACCTAAACTTAAAAAAACATGGACACTTGGGAGTATTCTGAGAAGTAAGCACTATATAATTTAATTGTGATTTGAGGCACCAGTAAAGCCCCCCGCTGATGCCAGTAATGAGCTTTAGGCACAGTAGAGCCCAGCACTTTATTTTCCTGTGCCTGAGTATATGTCTTACTTTACTGTTTCTCTTCTCAGGTAAAATTTTGGCAAATACAGTTATTTCTACAAGGAGTTGGCTCTGAAGATTCAGGAAACATTTTTAAACCTTCTACCTTCTGTTTTTAATGTTTATCTGGTAAGTGTAACCTAAATTACCTAAGATCTTATAAGCACCTCATGTAGAAATGGTCTTTCAACTTCCAATCCAGCAAGTTTATCATCTATTTACTTTTAAAAATGTATCTGTAAAGCACAAAAAAATTTAGAACCAGAAGAAAAGGCCATCTGTAGCAGGTAATCTTCTATCATCAGACTATACTAAAAGAAATCTCTATTTTAAAATGAAGATTCCTGTCCGTTAGACTTATTTCATCATTACTTTAGTAAGACCAGTATTTGTGAAGTGAAATCTAGTTCTTCTGTTGAAGCAATTAAGGCTGAGGTGTTCTGAGAAATGACAAATCAAGTTCTGTAACGCTCAAATCCACATTATGCCATTTTTTAAGAGCACAGAGGTTTGGAAAACAGCTACTATCACAGAACCAACACAACATTACATTGCTTTGGGTTTTTGTTGGCTATTTCTTTCCTCAAATGAAATTAAATTTGGACTGCTGACTACGGAAGCAAAACAAGACAAACAACCACACAAATCTTCCATTCAGCTAGGAAGGGCAATAAAAATCATCAGGAGCCAGAACTTTCCCTGTTAATGAAGTACACACATGCAGTTCACAGAAGCTCACAATGACAATAAAAATACATGTATAACCTGGAATACTGCTTGGGAAAGTTACAAATGAATTTTTGGTTTTTTAACACACACACTCCCACCTGCAGCACAAAATATCACAGGAAAAAAAAGCAAAGAAAAAGAAGCAAAGAAGTGTTATTAAAAAGGCTTATTGTTATTAAAAACACTCTGAGGCCTTTCCTGATGGTTACATAAGTACTGTAAAAGCAAGATGTTCTTGGCAATCAGCAGAGCTTCACTGTGCTTGCTACACTGGTTTCATTAACTATTACATCATGCTTAATTTTCATAATTGGCTTCAACTTCACTTTATAAGCTAGTCTAATTTAGTTTTTATGCATATTTTAATTTAATACAGTTTGTTCTTCACTGTAAACCCTTCATGGGCCACATATTCATCCTGTACTACCTCATTTAGAGCTTTCCCTAAGAGCAAAACTAAAAGGACAAAGACCACAGTGTCTAGGAAGTGACCTTTTCTTTCAGCTCTGACAGTTAAAACTCTCATCCAGGCCCCCATCACACAGATCTTTGACCAGGAAAACCTTCTCATTTTGTGCACTCAAGACATAAGGACACACTCCCTTCCCCCCCAAAAAAAAAAATTACAGCTATTCCTGTAAATTACTCTATTCTTTCACGAATCTAGGTCTCTCTACTAATTCCCTTTTCTTCACACACAAGAAAGTTAGGTTTTTTAGCCTTAACCTTCTTGGCTTCTCTGTATTTTTAAGTACATTTTCACTCTTTCATCCAGATCCACAGTTAAACATGATCAAATATTCAGGGAATTGGGATTTGGCACATCAGACTCCACAGGGCACCCGCTTCTCCCATAAAAAACCCCTCCACTTCTTTTCCCCAGTGTCACTCTTCAGCTACCCTCACCATACCCATCTGCTCTGCTTTCCTGATTCACCTCTCCTCCAGATCCACTTTTATGCTGACAGCTGTAATGATGAGCTAACAAAGGTCATTCATTCTTTTATGTACTTTTCCTTCTACCCGCTCCACTTTTACTGAGTAAATTCAGAATGTTTACTGATCTAATACATCCAGTTCTCACCTTCTTTCCCCATCTCTACTTCTGTTATACCCTGTTTTCAAATGTCTAAAATTAGAGTGATATCTCCTGAGGGAAGAGCACACACTTTGTTAGCTGAAGCCTGACAACTTTGGTAGCACATCTTTTGCAGATACAACATCATCCACAACACTCTCACATATATAATAAGTAAAAACGTGACACTAACGTAATACAGAGCCCAACAGACACTTCCCAGCCATTGCCTCTCAAAACACAAGTGCACACTGACCTAGAAAGGGAGGAATTATTTGGATGGCTTTGCTATCCACTATGTATCAAACCTTACTTAAAAGACACAGATGCTGTCTATGCTGGGGAAATGTTTACTTTACTAACATGATTAAGCTTAGTAGTTACTCAGAGTTAAATTCTCAGCATAACTAGGCCTACAGCTGCTAGTTGCATTAAAGTAATGGGTACTTGCCTCCTTCTCCAGTGGCCTAATGAAAACACAGTGGAAGAAATTGCCACGTTAACAAGCAATTCCTGTGCACCTCTCTCCATTTGAGTGATGCAGAACCTGGAGATGCTCACCAGATCGAGAACAAAAGTCTTGGTCTTTAGTAGGAATTCGATTTTCATGAACCCTCAGAACCTTCGGAGGCTCAAATTGTTAGTAGCTTATTAGCCTCTACAAAGTAGCCAAATATTTAAAAAATAATACAAAAAAGAGAAGCTTGTGATGACTAAGAATAAAATTACATTATGTATCAACTTTCAGAAAAAAAAAATCTTTATTCTCAGACTGAATGTGATCCAGCCACAACAATTTAATATTCCCCAGTAATCCTCTAAATCTTAGATTTGTACATCACGCAACCCACAGCACTTCCCAAATCGTTCTGAAAATAAATAGGTCAGGAGTCATATTTATCTGTTAATATGATATTATAAGGCTCAGATTAGGGCAGGGACATTGGGAAACTGGCCACAGAGTCACTCTTTGCCATAAGCCAATAACCCATGAGCAGTGACACGCACAGCTGACTGAGCTGGCTTGGGGAGCCCAGGAGCAGAGTTGTGGCAGGTTTCTGAGCACTCAGGGACCATCCTGGTCTGTCAGTAGAATGCCATAATGATGGGAGATGCAGGGATGTTTCACACACTGTCCCAGTGTCCAACTATTTTTTGGAAGAGGGAAAATTAATATAAAGTTTAGTGACTGAATTCCCATATAAGATTTCTACCAATTTTGGTTCTGATAAAATATGTAAGCAGTTTTAAAGGGGTAATTCTGAGAAGGTATGAGCCACACAGTATGGGTCTAGACTTGAAAAACCTTGCATAAACTTTATCTATACCCTCCTGAACTAATTAGAGTAAATTTACTCACCAGCGTTAGTGGCTTTACAGGGGCCTGATTTACAAGTGGTCAACAGAATACAAAGAGCTGCTGAGCTCTCATAGCAGTTCTAAATTATTTCCCATGACAAGATCATTTCTTCTTCCATCTCCTCCCCTCCCTCAAGTACTTATTAACCAAAGGTTTGAAGCTGAAGATATTCCACCAAGTAATAGAACCTTAAAGCAGTTTTTTTATCCCATTTTTATCCTCACTAAACTTTCATAATGCCTAAAGCCCTTCACAAGTCAGTACATATTCTGTTGTGTTTGTCACAGATGTAAGGGTCCCTAGAGGGAACGGCAAACAACTCTGGAACAAGAAAGACATTAAATCACAACAAAAATCATCAGAATACATTAGACTGAGACTTCCAGGCTATTTCTGCAGCATCAGAGAAGCACATCCTCCTGTTCCCAATACAAAAGCCCACACCAAAGGGGTTTTCCCCCTCAGAAATATAAAAGCCTTTAAGTAATTTATAGGTACAAAGACTTTTGCCTGGATCCAGTTCAACAGAGCGGTAATTCCTCAATCTGAGTTAAGTGGGTTCCTTTCTCATCACCAGCAACAGACTCTGCTCATTGTGGCTTCTGCACAGCAGGAGCTTCCTGTCCTAGATTTTGGCAGAGGGAGCTGCATTCTGACAGGATTTATGCCACTTTTGTAGGAGTTGACGTTCAGACATTGCAGCACATCAGATACCAAACAGAGCCCTTAGACAAGAAACTTAAAAGCTCCAAAGTCTCTTCTCTGCCACGGAGTCAGGTACTTCATTCTAGTGCGTGTTTTACTTTCTTTCTAAATCACAAGTGTCCACTTGGCAACACTGGACACTTTATCCACTGTCAGTTTTTGAGTGCTCCCGAAAACAGAGATACCCTTTATGAGCCAGTTATTTCTTGGGCACAGTACATAACTCGTTAGAGCATACAGCACCTTGGGAGACCAGCAGCTATAAGATTTTCTGATTTGCTGAAGGTAATAGTCAAATGACAGCTCCAAACCCCGAGCAAGCAGCAGGGTGCTTCGTGCCAAGCTCTTGGACAGGCTCCAAGATGCGTTCCCTGTGCCTCAGGTCAGCCCTTACCTGCTTATCCCTCTGTTATCTCACTCTCAGCCTCTCCAAACCTGAGGCAGCCACGTGAGCCAAACAGGAGTGAGCTGTGAAGTAGGGTAAGGCACAACCTGAAAACAACTTCCACTTCCACAGTAAAATCAGGCACAAGCAGCTAGAGGGGAAAGGCTGCTGTGCACACTTACGTAGCTGCCAAGGGCCTATCAACCCTCAGACTATTTTATCAAAGGCAAAAGTAGATTCTCCAGAACTTTTAAATCTCAGAACGGCTATTTTTTTTTCCCCGCAATTGCTGCCTACTTCAAGAGGATACAAAGTTGAGCCTGGGTGAGATCTTTCAGTTCAGGCTTTGCTCTCCACTCAGAAAAGGAAAAGGATGTAGGAGTAACAGCAGGATTTGGAAATACAGTGATAAATGAAGTTTTTAAGATTTGCCTTCATAAAATCAAACCGTCTGCACATTTTTTAAGGCAAAGTATTGCTGATGCTTCTAGCAAAGCATTTCAATTTTCAATTGGTTTTTAGTCCTTTATGTTGATTTTTTTAACCCTTTTGTTGATTTGAAGCCCTACATTTCATGGATTTTAAAGCAATAAAAGTTCCATTTACAGTGCATTACATCTGCTGACATAGGTTTAATACATCAATATTATGAAACTATTACTTGAGCCAAGCAAATGTTTTGTTCAACCCTAAAGACTTTTTCTGCTGTTTAAAATCCTTTAAAAAAAAATCCTGTTTTTTCCTCCATTTTCAGAATTGCTAAAGTTAGCTAATAATAATTTAAAAAAACAGTACAACATTCATATATTCTGTATATCAATAGGTTCTTGTAAAGGAGAGATTCCTACCTAGACTTTCCAGCCACCTAAAGCAATGTGTGGTTGGAGTTTTTTGTTTGTTTGTACATAAATACCTCCCCCATAGTCTTTAACTGTGCTTGAGAAAAGGCAGAATCACACAGGACAAAGCAAGTTGGAAAATGGATTCATTTGCATACTGGGATATCCTTATAGGTCTATGGGTACCCTATGTTGGCTTTTGTCATCAATGACATCAAGAAATTAAAATTTAACTTTTAAAATAAAGCATTTTGAGCTTCACATTATATAAAATAATATAAAATTTAAAAATATACAAAGTGTTACATACCTTGTATAGTTTAATACTATGTATTGAAATGCGTGCATTAAGCTAATTGTACAAGTATAGTATAGAAAACTATAAAATACAGTACTCAAACCTAGAAATTACAGGGAAAGCTACTGCAATGATCATGGCCAAAAATAGTAGAAGACTACTTGGTTACTATTTGGAATTACTGCCTTGGGAGTTATGGCTATGAGTCAAAAACTGAGGGAATTTCTCCATGTAGTGGCTTACCTTGTGTCATTAAATTACCTTTGGAAAAAATGTGTAATTGACTCCTATTGTTCAATTGTTATTGAACAATATTCACTTATAAAATCACCACATGGTTTAATTAATGTTTATAAACTACCCACTGCTTTTTCTTTGCACACATCTCCACAAACACCCCCACATCCCCACAAACACCCCTGCATAAAAAGGTTACTTACACAGCACAGATTGCCTAAGCAGGCTTGGTTCAGTCTTGTTTGCATTGTTATGTAATCGTTAATTCTGTGATCCCACTTCCCCCCACAAGCCTTACCAAGCCATCCAAGGCACTGAGGAGAAATAGAATTCACCAAGCAGACTGAATAATAAAAATATTTTCTATATCTAGCTCTTGTTTTCCAGTTTTACCTTCCAAAACAGATGTTTACCAGGATTTGTCTACGCTGTTGGGTTTTTTCAGTGTTTGGATGCTTAATAAAATTATGTCACTCATTGCACCAGTTCTGCACATGGGATGGTGAGCATGAAAACATGCAAAACATTGAAAAACCTTTCAAAACCAGTAAAATCAGTCCAGATATGGATGCTCAGTATTACCTATGGCATAGACGAGCTCAGTTTCCACCCATATTTCTCACATCTGTTGATGATCAGGAGTCTTGCAAAGCAAACTAAGGCATCATGACAAGTCAGATGAAATTAGCAACCTGGAGAAAGTTTGGCTTAGGGAATTTGCTTAGTATTATGCTGGAGTTTTCCTTCAAATGCACTAAAAAGGCTTCACAAACAGTTTTATCCTTTTGAAACCTCAATACAAATCATTCCCCCATTCAAAGTCAAGGGCTCTTCAGAGCTTTTTGTGGTTCAGTGTTCGGGGTTGGGTTTTTTTAGTTTGCTTGTTTGAGGGGGTTTTTTGGTTTGTTAGTTTTCTGGTTGTGATTTTGTTAAGGTTTTTCTCTTTCTGGATTTTTCTCTTTTGAGCGGAAAAGCTGATTTTGTTGAGGTTTTTTTCCTCCATTCTGAAGCAGCTAAGAGCTGTTTTAAGCTTTGAAAGAGCAACAAAATTGAGATCTCTTATCTTGGATCTAAGTCAAGAAGCTTGTGGATACCAGGAGCGTGATAGCACCCGAGGTTATCAGCCAGAGCAACCATGCCTTGGCAGCCAATACAGAGCTTGCACTGAATCCATGGAATCCAACCTCTACCCGATTATTACACACTTGAGCAACTCATTTTGGTTGCTGCCATAATGTCACCAGAAGGTGACTCCTGCTCTGGTGCTCTCCCACTCCACAGGTCTGCAAGCCACATTCAGCATGCTGGCACATCCAGTGAGCTGCCAGCACACAGATGATGATGCTCTTTTTGATGAGCAGTCCGAATCTCCCTACAACACACTACCCTTCACACATGCCTCACAGAAGGAGATAAAGATACACAGGCAGAAGCCAATTACTTCGGATCAAAAAGAGAGATTACCAAAAGAACAAATGGCAGTTAAGATGCTCAAAGTTGGTGAGAACTGTGCACCTAATTCCCATTTGGCACCTCCCTGTCACAGCTCAATCACTTGCCAAAATTTTTCTTTCAGAAAAAATCTGTATTCTGATGTTCACATTCCACACAGTTTCAGTTTAGAAAGAGGGGGGAAAAAAAGGCCATGAGACAATATGTTCCTACAGAAGAATTTTTCGCCAAAACCAACAACCAAAAAAAAACCAAAAATAAAATCACACAAAAACCCTCTTCCTGAACAAACCTACCAGTTAAATATCATTGATATTCACGGAATATACTGCTTATGGTAGAAGACTTCCTTCGAAGGAGGAAATTACTTTCCATCTGAGAAAACAGACTAACTGTATAAATCCAATTTTTACTGGGTTTTATTTAATGTTTGTTTCTGAAATTTAAACCAAACACTTTCTTCTTCACAAATTTAAAGCCCAACGACTTTCATAACTGGCTACACTTCTCATTTGTTGGCATTCATTCAAATGTGCTTAATACTATAGACACACATTCTTAAGTGATTACACTTTATGGTGCTTTAGTCTTTGAAGATGGCTAATGGGATACAAACTTTTCCACTCCATTTGGGTAATTACGAACCACTTTTCCCCGTATCCTGGCTGAGGCAATGTTCAAATCCTATCTGCTTCCTGGCAAATAACAAAAGAACAGTACAGGATAAAGGACTATGTAGAATAAAAGGGATTTATCTTCCCTTTTAAGAGGGGGAAGCATGCAGCAAGGTCATTTCCGACAGATAAATTGGAAATCATCACCCTTTCAGTTGGTACTATTTTTCCTTGACAAGTGAGTAAGTCTTAATGTTTTCAACCTGACACTATGTTTTTTTAAAAAGCTAGGACTGAACTGCAGTTCCACATCACATCTTTTTGTCTTTTGAGCATCAGTTTTCTGCTTGCTTCAGAAAAATCCTATTACCTACATCAGCATCTTCATCTCATTAAAAGCCATACATGATTACTCAGTCTCCATGGATTATTCAAAGCACTCCCATAAGCTTTCTTTCTGCTTACCTGCTCCTTCCATCCCCTCACCCCTCTATCCATGGCTCTGGCCATAAGAAAAAGGGCATTTGTCATCTGCAAGAGAAACAGACTCTGCGAGGTTCGTGATGCCTTGCTAAAGTAGGCTCTCTCAGAAACTGCTCTAAGAAAAAGATCTTGCCTTCCTATGTCACTGAAAGGCCTGACTAAGAAAAAAACCTCATGGACTGAGAAAAAAGCCCTGAGAAAAAAATCTGAAAGAAAGAAAGAAATAAAAAGTCCTTCAGGAAGACATTTCTTTTCATTTACATCAACTCATTAGCCGCCAAAATTGACCTCTGCTTTAAAACCACACATCTCCCTTCCAAATGGCATTTTCATTAAGATGAAATGCTTCTTGAAGCCTTTGGAGAATTTGCATTTGGTAGACACAGCAAATTGTACACAATTAACCTGAAATTAGAATGAACTATAGAAAAGCAATTAAAGTAAACTATCAAAGAAACGAAAAAAAAATTTGGTAACTCTTCAGTGAATGTTTTTTGGAGCAAATACAGGTGGGCTTGCAACAGGTCTATTCAAGAGAGGTCCAAGACACACCACACAGTACAGTGTAAATCTGTCATTCTAAAACCTTGCCAGGTAAGTATGTCCTGCCGTGCCAAATTTTACTCAAGTTTTTCTCTGATGTTCTTTACAGTATCTGTCATCAAAACTTGAACTGGACAAAACTGCATTCTTCTTGCCTTATTAACCCTCACTGCCTAGCACAAAAATGGACATAACCAGACAATGCATTCTCTATGCTTGGCAAGGTGGTTTTTGTTGTCTTTTTGCTTTTTAAACAAGACAGAAAGCAATTATGGAGCCAAGAGAGGAACGAGTCCCCATGCACTGTCTGAGGGAGGACTGTCAGTAGCAAAGCTTATAGGCTCCTCAGCTCAACAGCTTGAAGCAAAGTCCTGACAAGCCACTGGGGTCTTTGCATTTACTCCAGTGTTTTGGCTTAACTCGTACAGAGCAACACAAGTCAAAGAGCAGACTCATATCATTGGAGATTTCATGGAAACTTGCTTCCTATTCCATACTTACAAAGCCCCCGATAAGGTTCTCAGTGAGTCACAGCCCTAAAGCAGAGAACAATTGTTCTCCATACCAAACAAGAAACACACATGGTCTTCTTCAGGCAAACTTCCTTCCCAGAGCTCATCCTAAAACTGCCATTATTAAAGGCACTGGCGTCATACAGGTTGTTAAAGAGTGTGACAAAGGCAGAAAAGACAAGATGATGCTGAGACTTCTGCTTCTATTACGATCACTCTTTCTGTGTCTTGTGTGAAAAAGCCAAACAAGCTTCCACTTACTGCTCTGGCTCCCACTTCAGCACCAAGTCCTTTCTCTGCATTCAATGGCCTTTCCTATTGCCACAGCAGCACTTCACGTTAGTTCTTTGGTCTGAAGCAATAGTCCCTGGCCATAATGGATAAGCACTGAGGATGGAGGGAAGGAAATGAAAAGCTCCCTCTCAGAACAATTGGATTGCTGCTGCTGCATTCCGAGGACAGCGAGCACAAAAGGAACCAAGACCTGTTGCTTTGCAAGAGTGGCTCAGTCCTAAGTTCCACACACCTCAGGGTATGGAGCAAACTGAGCACGATGATCTCTATGGTAACCAAACTGCTTTTATTCTTTTTTTTTTACCCAGGAGACTCCTTTTAAAATATAGATGCTTAAAGCACATTTCACAGTCTGGTTTTAGGATGGAAATAGAAGAGCTTTACTTAGAACTATTTAAATAACAACAAAAAAACCCCTTACAGCATAAGCATGACGATGTATCCCTTGCCCACTCTCCAAAAATAGCCCAACAATCAAAAGTCAACAAGTCACAACATTTTGAAAAACTAACCCTAAGTCATGTATTTTACAGCAATCCTAGGGGAATATCACGCCTGGAAAGATACCCTCTTGAGTCTTAAGTAATTCTGTAGCTTTTATAAATAATCCTAAAATTCAGACCTCAAAGAAATATTGACTACCATTCTTGTGCTTCTCATTAACAGGACATAAATTGGTTTCTTCTCTCTAACCTTTAGTTAGCTTCAGAGAACACAGCTGAAGTGCTACCAGAAATTTCAAGAGTGGCAGGTAGTATTTTCGGGTTGCCATTATCGTAAACAAATACAGGCTTCATAGTTTGAGGAAATATCCAGTTCATTGAAGGTTATCATCACACTGCCTTCCTACAGCTCATCTCTACACTGCAGCTGTATCCCTCAAAAAATGACATAACCTTCAAATATTTTTAAGTGAACATTGTTCCATGTCCTGCCCTACTACAATAATCTCACCAACCCACCAACATTTCTTGAGAGATTTGGAAAGCACAGACCATAAGTCTTACTCCTGCCTCTCCTATTTTCATCTGAATCCAAAAGTTTTAAGATATTTTGCAGGTTTTGCACATTTTCTCCATTTGAATTATAACCTTGCTGTGCTTAGAGTAATACCATGGAAATTTCAAAATTCTCTAACGCAGCACCTGATCACCTATATACATCAGCAATATTGTCTTGTACTACTTTATTCTATAAAACAATAAGCAGAAGTTTAGTTAAAATAAGCTACAAATGCCACCTTTTTTTGTCTCTGCAAAAATTTCTAACTCAACCTGTGGTTTTTTAATGGCATGAATTATCTCATTTCTACTATGTATATTAGACACTCCAACCCCACATGCTTTAACCAAGACACAGAATTGAAAAAATAAAAGCAAAAAACCCATAACAATTTTCACAAGACGCTGTTTAAATTGTTTGCACCTCTTAATTGGAATGACTGGGAAACTCATGACTGGGGAGCACCTACAACATATGGATTTTTATTTCAAGTCATTCTAATCTAAACAGTTGGAAAAATTCACCTCCTCACACCACCTGCTTAACACAAGTCTCTTTTTCTATCCCAGAATTGTATCCTGCTTTAGGACCACACAACTACTGAAAATGTTACATTCTGGATTCACAAGCAGGATCCTAAGATTTCTAACTGTTGACCTTCCAGTGTTCTTTAAAAAGCCTCCGAAATAATTATCATAATAACAGATGCTGGGTAGAATATGCGATGTCCAAAAGGTTCATTGTGCCATTTATAACCCAGGATGACAACCAGAGCACAGCATTTGTATTTGATTTTTCAAGTATTTTTAGGTAAGAGTTTCCAAATTAAAGGATTCAGCCTGTTCTGACACCAACTAGTTCACGACCTCTACTGACAGATGGAGACAAATTACTTCCAAGTCAAACCTGAGGGGGTTGATTTGTGGTTTAGAGTAGGGGAGGAGAGAAGATGTCAGGGGGGCATTTTGGCTTTTTTAATTGTACACACGATTATTTTTTCTGTACCTATAGGCAAGGCATTCTGCAGGTCTCAATTACGGTTTTTGTTGCAGGTATAGTGGAGCATAGTAACAGTAATGGAAAAACATCACGTGAGCTCTACAGATCACTGAAGGCTGCTCCCAATTTTCAAAGGGACAGTCTGTTCATACTTTATGATCCAGGGATTGAGCACACAGTTATTTCACCACCCTGCCTCCTAGAGCAAACACCAGAAGACTACCTTGTCCACACAGCTCAACAAGGATGCTGCAGCTGGAAATTCAAAGGGGGGATGAATGGTTGTGTAGTCTTCGAGAGGTTTGAGCCAATACATTCTCCCTCACCCATGGCCAATGAAACCAGAAGGTATAGGTTAAAACAGGTATAAGTTAAAATAAATGAGGCTTCAAAAATATCCATCTCTTTTCATACAAAATAACATTTTGTAAGCACTTGGCTTACTACTTCAACACTCTCTCCCACAATACTTTTATTTCATTTTGGTTGGCTTAGCCAGTCACTTGGTAACCTAATACCACTATTTAGGTTGTACCATCCTGTTGATTCTTTTAATATCTATGCCTGTAATTTGGTATTAATTTTCATATTTCAATTATAAATTCATGATAGAAGGGGCAGAACTGACTACTGCAATTCACAGACCAGTAATAAACCAGTAAATTAACCCATATAAACACTGAATTTCTGCCAACAGCTCTCAACCTCTCAAATTATTAAGTGTGAATTACAGTAACAAATAGATGAGGCAGGAAGGAAATAATTTAAATAATTACTGAATTATGCATATTAACGTAAGACTTGGAATCTTAATTAAACTCTGGCCTTTGCTTAAGCATTCAATAGGCAAGTAAGCAAAAGCATTAGTTACTGCAGGCAAAATAAAATGGGTGAGTATTGATAACTGCAGGCAGTTTTGGAGCAGACTTCTTCCCTGAACTATGCATAAAACTTTAAAAAGAAATTAATTGAAATGTTCTATGTGAAAGATAGCAATAGTAAAAAAATTGCTAATACTTTGATGCAATAAAGAACAGCATTATATATTTTCAAAGTCTCCATGCATCTTGTAATTATGCAGTAATGCTTGTTTATATGCAGAACCCTGCTTGGCAGGGCATACAAATATAACAAGGAACAATTTTTCTTTCCTAGTCAGCTATCCCTAATTCTTCCTCAGTACAAGCAACTGTGTGAGGCATGGAATTTCATTTACAAAGCGGTTTCTATGCCACAGTTGTTCTGCATGCAGTGCCACAGGTGCCCTTGGTGCTCTGCAGACAGAGCAGCGAGTCTATAGAATGCAGACGCTGGGAAGTACCTGCTGCCTTGTTTCTGAAGTCTGGAAATGCACCTGCAAGTCTGGTTTCTATGATCTACAGCAAATGAAAACTGCACAATTCACTCATCCCCACAGAGCATCTCAAAACCAGCAAGGTTTATCCCCGACACTGGCACGCGATCCGCAGCAAAGCTACACGTGGAAAGACGCGCCGATGTCAGGTGTCAAGGGATCAGAAACAACATTCCTTCTCACGGTGTGCTGCTGTAGCTGCTGATAATCGGGGGGAAGCCTTCACTGCTCCTGATTCCCCCAGTGAGGATGTGAACTGCTGCCGTGCCTACCTAGAATTGAAGGAAACACCCAGCCACACCCACAGCCGCTCCACGCTGTCTCACTACTGCTGATCCAGTGAGGCTGGGCAACATTTCCAGCTTCTTTCTGTAAGTTTAGTGCTTACGAAACTAGTAAGACAATCCATATTAATTCTATTCATTCATTCTCTATTTCAATTATACCTTTGAAAAGTAGACATATTTTACATTGCCAGTTTTAAGGTTTCCTTTAAATTAATATTTTGGAGTTAGTCACAAACCCACAGAAAAAAACCCGCAAAAAATAAAAATAGTCACCTAACCAGACCAAATGTCATGGGCAGCAGCATAATTCACACAGGGAGCCCAGCATCCCTGAAGCCAGCCTTCACCAATATATTTGCAAACACATTTGAGGGGTTTCATTTCATTCATTACCCACTGGCATGAAGCCACAGTTAAACTGCCTCTGGTGGGGAAAAAAAAAAAAATAGGGCGGTAGGGGGTGCAAGGGGAGAATAGGCGATGGAAACAGGTACAGAAAACATCTGACCCTTCTTTTATAGGCTACTTCTTGTATAAAGCAACAGGTCCCACACAGTTTCAATTTCCTGAGCTAGGAGGACTTTGCTATTCCTTCCCTAATGGAGATCAGAACCACAGACCTGGGTATGGTAAATAAATAAAGCCACATCCCAAATATACCACAGGCTGACCCGGTAACTGAGTAGAACTTTTCAAATATTATCCCTTTCCCAAAGGTATGGTTGTTCAGACTTCCTGCACAAAAAAAGAGGAAGATGAGGGAGAACAGCATTTGATCTTTTTCTCCACTTACACATATATTTCTGAGCAAACACAACCAGAAAAAAAAAATTAGTCTTTGTGTAGTTACTGCATCCTGCATGCAGGAATTTTATTATACACTCCCACTGGCAGACTAAGTCCACCTGAACAGTAAATGAGGATATCTCACACTCACCTGCTGCTCATGCAGTACATTTTTTTCCTGCTCCTTACCAGCACAGGAAAAAAGAAAAATATCTGGAATTTTTAGTTGAAAACAGATCCGATCTTCAACCTCTTGCCTACAGTTCCTACATTACAGTGTACATGATTCAAACAATACACCAGCATTAGATTCTGCTCTAGTAAGTTAGATTGCCCAAGAAGGGGTCCTGAACTACTGGGGCTGGGCTGATTTTTGAGGGTATTGTAGAGCTGCTAAAACTCAAGAGGATTGGCAAAAAAGCAAGAATTCTTATATTATTACAATTCAATTCCAGCATCATTCCGAGTAACTTCACACAAACAGAGGGAATTTCACCATCATGACTAGACCTTGCTTTGAAAAGTAATGGAGGGATTTGTTTGTTTTAAATGTAAGTTATCTTACTGTGGAAATAAAGATAGAAATGGTATAAGCTGTTTGTACATATTGAAAAATAGGACAGTTACAGTGCAATTCCTACCATGAAAACATCTTTCAAATCATTAAGAAGCCAGCTACTTGACAGGGTACTGGTAGCCCTAAAGTAGATGCACAGCTGGACAAGCATAAATCCCCTATTTTAAATTGGACTTATCCCTTTGCTAGTCAGACTATAGTTTCAATTTTGCAATTCCACTGCCCAGGCACTACGTGAGTTGGAAATCCTCTCTCACAAAGAGCTGAGTTCTCTTCTTCAAGTATTGTTATGAAATAAACATATTGATCTCTGAGACCTTCTAAAGCTGGGAACCAACTCCAGGAAAGGAAATTACAAGCTATGCTAGCATTAAATACATTATTCCCCCAATTTTTCCATCAAGTATGCAAGCAGAGAGGAGACTGCATCAGAGAAAGTTGGAGAATGCACATCTATACCCATCTGAGCTGCCTTTTTTTCCAATGAGAACACTCTATGGCTGGGGAGCAAACTCTACGACAGCAGAGCAACCTCCTGAACCTGGAGATAAAGAATTACTCACAGAGTGTAGATGTTGTACATGAAGCTTTCTTGGGATGGAAATTCTTACAGACCTGATTTCAAATTACACACCAAAGCAATTGATGGAGAGATGCCTGCTGATAGGACCTGCCATTACTTCCCATGCTTCTTTTACTTTTAATACATGACAGATGAAAACAGGCTGTTTCATAGAATTACAGAAGCAATTAGGTTGAAAAAGACCTCTAAGGTCATCGAGTACAACCTATGACCAAACACCACCGTGTCAACTAAACCACAGCATTAAGTACCACGTCCAGTCTTCCCTTAAATAGCTCCAGGGATGGTGACTCCACCATCTCCCTGGGCAGCCCATTCCATTTGTTACTAAAACCCCAGTTTCTCATTTTCTAATAAAAGAATTTAAAATCCTATTTATAAGATAACTGTTAGCCACAGTTTCACAACCACCTGCTCACACAGGGCAGAGTATGTCTTTATATGGGAAAAGAAGCACAAAAAGCATATGGAAAGCTTAATGGAAGAAAAAATTAAAGCATAAAGAAAGGTAAGGAATGGAACTTTAAACAAAGAAACCACAGGTGCAAATATTTGAAATAGCAGGATATTTGTTCCATAAAATAGAACATTTTGCAGTAAGAGCCTGAAAAAGTTTAAATTTGTAATTATGAATGCTGGTGTGTGTTTTATGTCTTGGACTCTTCAAAGAAATGCGTATGTGTTTGATGCATCATAAAACCCCACTTTTCATCCAGGATGATTTAGAGGAAGGAAGCACATGATGTCACCAGATCATCCAAATGTGGAACAGACTGCCTGCTAAATAAAATCTGTTGGGGCTGCTGAACGAAACTAAGTTAATTTGGCAGGTGGACTCCTAACCCAAGTTGCTCTTAATTCACAGACGCTTTTTGCCAGACAAGGGAGTCTTGCTTACAAGGCATTCACAGGGTACTAGGATGGAATGCAGATTCAAATATGTTTCATTGTTCCTCAGGAAAATTCCCCAAAGGGTGCACTGCACTGGAAAATAACAGAGCAACATGCCATCTGGAAGTTCACAGTAGCATAGATGCAAATAATTAGAGTTCAGAATTGCAAAGAGAATCCTTCCCCTTCCTCCCACCAGATCTCCATGGTTTTGTTTCTTCTAATTCAGCCAGACACCCGAAAACTTGTGAACAAATGCAACAAGCAAGGTCACCCCTGACAACAAACAGTCCAAGGCTTTTGGAGCATTTTTACCCCTAGAGCTGCCAGCTCAGCTCCCCTGCCGCCCCATTAGGAGTGCACCTTCCTTGAGCACAGAGCTCCCACCGCTGCATTGAGTGACTTCTTCTCTGCTCATCAGCATGGCCAGAAGGTACAGGAAACCAAATTCACCATCAAAAGCAACAATGCACCTTGCTGAGCTCTCCCAGTGAGGATGGAGGCTCAGATCTTGGTCAGTGTACTTGGAAGTGTACAGTAAGTACAGAGATGACAAGAGTGTCTCCAACAGGAGTACAGCATTGCCTCCTTACTGCAAAGCACATTTTTGATCTGTACAGTGTCACTAAAGAGTTTCACATCAATGTTTATACCTAAGGATTTTCCTTCCTTCCATTAAAGTAGAATTTAAAAAAAAAAAAAAAGTGGCCTCATGGTGACTTCAGTGTGCAATTTAAGACCTTCAGCATACAGAGATGTTAGTGATTAGCATCGTCCCAAGGGCTGCACACATGCATATTTGAGCAACTGTTTGGTTCTCAGTTCCTTAATGACAATGCCTGGGTCTCTGCTGCAGCACTTATGCAATCATTCCTTTAGCCTGTGACCCCATGACAAGCTAAGATGATGTGAATGAATGTGACAGAGTCCATCCACTCTTTTCTTAATTCTTCTGAGATTGTTGAGTACAGGCTGGCGGGGTTTCAAAGCAGTAAAACATAACAATTCAATCCTGGTTTTTCAGACTTACAAATCTTAGTGTGTGGTAGGGAAGACAGAGAGGAGTGATAGGTCAAGAGAGCTGGGCTAGAAGCAGTTCTTATAAAAGCCAAACACTTACGTGAGTCCAGGGATTCAACCAACATTTGAAATGCCCAGAAAAATACCTTTGGAATCATTACACAGAAAAATGTGTAAATCATGTTCCTAGTGTGTATGACTTTATATTTAATTAAAACTGGATACAACAGTTACTGTGTGTTAAACAGCAATCTAAGAAGCACTGAAGTTGAAGAACATTACAATAAATAAGTACTGACTTCTGCATGCTAACTCATGCACAATTGTTACAGGCTGAAAATGAAAATGTGTCCATTTTCAGCCTCAGAGCCCTTTAATAAACTATCATTCCTCTTTTATTCATTTGCAAGATCTGAAGTAGCTCCTATTCTTCCTTCAACTAAAGGTCTCCTTTACCAACCAGTGAGGATGATAATACCCTAAATCACATTAATGCTCTTGCCATTCCTTTTTTTACTTTGTACAGAAATCTTTCACCACTTCCCACCAGCTTGATTACATCCATTTTAAATCCTGTTCAGTAAAGACCAGATCTGTTCTTGAACAACCAAAGGTCCTGCAGGAATAATAGTATGAGAAGTCTTGCTTTTCAAACCTTAACTTCTGCCGCAGAATGAGCACAAGTAAATAAATTTAGGTTTCTTCAAGGCTGTGAGTCCAGGGAAATGACCTGGCTGGAATGGGAAAGCAATCAAAAAAGTTCTAACTATTGCAGTCTTTTTCTTACTTGCTAAACTACCCAACCTCTTCTCACTACCACAATACTGTACCTCTGATAAATGGTATTTATTAATGGAAGGCCTCAACAGATTAAACTTTCAGAGTGTAACAGCAAAGGACAAATACATATCAAACCAAATACTATAGAGGACAACCTCTTTTCCAGTTCTTTTGTTGCATGGGATTCTGCATCACAGATGACACATTCATGACATGAATGAATGCTTTCCAAAAGTGAGGCAAGAAGCAAAGGCAGGCAAAAATGTATTTGGAACTATTCCACTTTTTTGCAGGTCATATCCTGGAAATAAATATCCTTTTAAACTACACATATCTCACAATGACCTTCCCACAGCCTCTAACCTACCAGCATGATGCTTATTTGAGAACCACCGAAAACCACATGCCCAGTGCAGTCATTCTATCACCACGCCCTTCTTCCAGGATAAACATGAACAAGTCTACAAAGCACATCCTCATCTCATGAGGTGAGCAGCCATACAGTAATGTTTCTCAGTGTTGGAGATATAGCCTTCCATCTTACCCAAAGAAGAGCAAGCCAAGTTTTCCAGATACTTGCATGTTAGCAATTCAGCATTCCCTCACCTGAAATCACTTCTTCCCTGTACAAAAGTAAACAACACAATGTCAATTGTCAGATTTAGGAACAGATCTATCAATCCAGGGAGGCTTCGCTAGAGTCATTCAGAACATTCATTTTCCCACAATTTCATCATATTGGTTGACCAAAAACACTCTCTCTGAGTAACCAGCTAGCTGGGGAGTTCCCTTCCAGGAATTTAACATAAACTGTGAGCTACACTGAGAGGACTGCTTAGAATTCCTGTTAAGGACGATGTAGCTGCATCAAAAACACATTTTACTATTTTGCTTCTCTTCCTTTTTTCTTTTCAACACCACACCACTGGCACAGCACTGTGAAGTATTGTTACAATTATGCTTTTCAGGACATGGATATGTCCTGAAGGGCCCATCATTGATTGCTCTGAATAATACTTCTTAACTGCAAAGGAAAAGATGTAAGAGGAATAGAGGTCACCTATTAAAAAAAAAAAAAAGAAAAAAAAGATGAATTCTTAAAATATTTTAAAATCTGATTTTTTTATGATGAAGATCAGAAAGACATCCCTTTGCATGAGTTGTGAAGTCCAACTGTAAAGTACTTTGCCTTTATCTGCCAGACACCATTTCTAATAATTAAACTTCCTGGACTTCTGATTCTATGTTCTGCATGGTGACTTCATGCTGACATCGTTTCAACATAAATTTTATGATATATTACTGATTCTTTGCCAGCTAAGAGGCAACTTTCTGACAGTGAAACTGAATATTGAGCAACACTAACACCATTCTGCAGCATGGAATTAGTGAAAAAAAAAAAAGGAATGAGGAATTTAAAAAGAAAAAGATACAAAAGCTTTTCTTACATTAGTTTTAATAAGTTATTTTTGTTTCTGGTGTAGCAGACATGAAAAAAAGTTGACTGTGACTGCAGAAGTCAGGAAGAATGGCTGTTAGACAATTTTATTCTCTTCATGGGTTCTCAAAGAAAATATTTTCAGATGACAGAAAATACAATAGAGGGCAATAAGCATAAAAGGAAAAAAACCCATACAAACGTGTCTTACTTTAGACTGAAGGGCACCACAGGAGAAACTCACACTGATTTATCCTATTTCCATGGAGCAATGAAGATAGTGAAAGAACAAGCAGAGCTCCATCACCTGTTCCATACAGCTGGGGAAGAGCCTGAGCTTGCAGGGACAAAACCACTACGATGCAAATCATTTAACACCAGAGAAGCTGGGAAGCACAGACAATGTACTAAGGGAGGTGACTTGGCTCCCTGGGGTTGGATCTTGATTTGAAAGGCTTCCTTCTGAATACACCTTGCAGGGAATGAAATGACTCTGTTTTGAAGAAAGGTAGAGACCATGGCTCTCTTCAAGCATAACCCACAACCTTCCTGGTGGAAGAACTTTCATGGTAAGTTCACTACAAGTTTTACCTTTAAACAGACCCTCAAAAAGGCTTTTGAAAGCAAAATGATTTTCTGTTCTTTTTGGTATTCTTCCTCACTACAGAACTCTTCACACCTTTGTCAAGAGCAGCCAGGTGCACCACAGCCATTCTTTTGGGTAGAAACAAAAGTATGTAAGATTAATTGGCCACCTTCAGGCACTGAAAGAGATGAGAATTTGAAATAAACATAAGGGTAAGAAAATGAGAAGTAATTAACCTTTCTGGCTCATCTGTCTCCCTGTGCTTGCAACCTGGCACGCAGCTTTGTCACATCAATGAGAAAATATCTGATACAGGTACTGGTACTTTCATCAGCCCAGCACTCTTCAGTGTTCTCTACGAGATGAAAAAAAAGCATATTCCTCCTTCTGAACCATCACCAGCATGGATGTGAGAATAGAGACTCTATTTCCAAAAGGCAAAAACCACTAAAAAATGAATTCTATATTACAGGAAAAGCTTTTGTGCCACACTTAAGTAACTGGTACAGGTGTGTATCATTGAAAAGTGTTCTGCAACAGCCATTTTTGAACCAATATCCTCTATATGACATAACAGCATGCTTGGCAATGGGGAACTCAGCTTTTTATCCCACCAATCACCTAAGGCTTTTAACTCTAAATCAGTCATAACTGGCTGATTCACTGCAGGAATAGATTACATCACCAAAAGAGAGTCTTGAGTGGAAATGTGATGAAGAATTTTTCAGGAACAGGCTTACAATGAAAACTGAGGCCACTATTGTTTAAATCACAGAAGAAGAAGGAAAAACAAACAAAAAACTAAAAGAAAATTCTGCATTTTTCTGAGCATAATATGAAGATGCAGTCCTATTGTATAATCCTCTGGCTTACTAACCTTGCACTTTTTTTTTCCATTATGTCAACAGAAGACTCAGTTCATGAGAAACTACTTACATATGGCCAATGCTTGCTCTAACTAAAAATACCAGAAAAAAAGAAAAGCAACAAAACTTCTCATGCCACATTGCTGTGCTGAGAGTAGAACCCCAGTTCCATACAAACAGAAAAAGAATTTCTCATCTGGTTACTGTCATCTTCAGTACATGGGCTGGGGAGGCACATCCACAGCTGGACAAGTGACCACTCGGACATTGAGCAAAAGGAACAGGACAGCAGAGCTGGCTGGGATAATTAGCAGTTTTGAGTTAAGATCACAAACTTCCTAACACAGCAATTTTCTTGGAAAAGAATTTTGAAGAGACCTGTGAATTCTGCATAGCCCTCCAGACCCCCAACAAGCAAGGACTAAAAAAATCCTAACAACTGAACTGAAACTCACTTGTCTAAATTATTTTAAACTCTACTCCTATTGTACTGAGAGGGAAGTAGAACCTCCTATGGGTGTTTTCAGAGTTCACAACAGAGAAGAATCCTTTTTACTTTAGTATCCTTTTTATCTTAGATAACAATGACACTGTGAAGCGCATGCAGCGATGAAGACCATAGAATTTCACACACATCCAGACTCCTTCCTCTTTCACTCCCACCCACTTCCCCCACCACTCCCCAGAGTGACAATCTTTTTCAATTTGTCATATGAAAGCCTGTCAAATGAAAATTTATTCTCCATCACCATATAATCTCCACTGATGAATGATCAGGAATCTCTACCAATTTACACAGATAAAGACTTCAGAAAAATACGAGAGCTTTTCAAAGTAACAAAGCCTTGACTGATTTGAGTTGCATATAATCTTTAGTCATCTCGAGCTTTAGTTTTCCTGTACAAAACGAGACAGTGATGCTCTCCTGGAGAGCACAGCTACTTATCTCGCTTGCCTCGTTCCCTTCCTGCATCACACACACAGGGGAAGATCAATGCTGTGCCCACAGTGCAAAAACAACCAGTGACAGCACAGCTGCCAAGCTTTAAAGAGAACCTTGGCAGTACAAATTCTATGAAAAAAAAAGGCAATTTTTTTTTGGTTTTGCTATAGGTCAGTAGTTTGAATTCTGTCCAGGTCAACACGGCACAAAGGTTGTTATCTGATGCCTGATCTTGAGATGCTAAATGATCTCAACTCTGACAGCAGAATCTCACCAACTTTGCTCTCTAGGGGCTACTGTGACATGTCTGGAAGGGGTGATTGTGTTTAGCTGCTCGGAGCACAAGCCCACAGAAAAATACCCTCATTAGAACTGTCACCTTTATACCCAGCTCTCCACAGATGAGCTAAAGACTCCAGCAAAGTGACCTCATCTCTCCTGCAGCAATTCCCCCAGGACTGAGGCAGCTCATGGATAAAACTTGGAGATTACAACCTGTATCTGGATTCTCAGGTTACAATTTTCCCTTTGGTTAATCAAGATCGTTTTATATAAGGCAATAAAAACTAATAAACCAAAAAATTAACAAGTAACACTTTCTAAGGAAAAGGAAATAGAGCTAGTGGACCTAATAATTGTGAAGAACACATCATATTTTGTTGTTGCAAGTGAGAACAGGAGTTTCCATTAAACCAACAGAAGTATGCAAAAGGTAAGAATCCCAAGTCTGATGGAGTTGAAACATTTAATCTTCTGTTAATATGCTGTTAGTATTTTCGAATATATGACACCCAATGGAGGCAATATTCATCCTAACATCTCTAAAGACCTAATCCCTGAAAAGATTCACAGATTTTTACATGGTTTGTGTACCCCAATGTTTCACTCCAGTCCACTGCTCCAACTCCAGATTTTAAAAAACACAAATACTCTTGTCAGCTTGAAAAAAACCAAAACTAAACAAAACATCAACAAACCACCTTCAGTGTTGTTCCATTTACAGGTCACAGCTTTAGCATCATAAACCCCCATGCAATTAGAGATGGGAACTGCCCAATAAGCAGCAATGCTTGCATCTCGCTCTGGAAGGTCCCCAGATAGATGATTTACAATCTGTAACATTTTTATAGATCATAAGGCTGGTTTACATCGCTTTTATGAGATGTTTTAAAATTTATAAGTTTTCATTTTCCCCTCCCTTGGAGTCCAGTTATTAGAAGAGAGGCTTTATAGGTAGCAGGGAAGAAGAGAATGATCAGATTAAAAACAAACAGAAAGAAATCTGTAGAATATTTCAACTCCTTCATTCTATAAAAGAATGGGGAATAAACTAGTTTGGTAGGACAGTATTTAATCTTTCAAGATATATTTGGACATTTCTGAATGCATGTAGAGCCTATCCTATAGAACATGACATCAAATTTATAATTTATTCTAAGAACACAGTTCAAAAAAACAACTTTAGAACAAACATTTGATTTAACAAATAGGTTTTAATTGGTAAGCAAAAATTTATGGAGAATTAGAAATTTCACAAAAAAGTCAAACCTCTAGCATTATAAATTTTAATGCCATAAATTACTACTCACTTCTGCTATCACAGAGAAGAAAATTTTGACTTAGCAATAAAAACCCCACACACAAACCTAAAATACCTTTGTTCCCATATTTAGAATGATTTCTCTCTAATTCTCCTCTCTATTTTGTATTTTAAATACTTGAACTAAGTGGGTAAGGTTATTTACAGGGAAGAAAGGACAAATACCAATGAAGAACTTCAAATAAATATATTTTATACAGCTTAATAAGAATAAAGTGCAACTACAGAGATTCAACTCTGATCAAACAAGCTCTAAGCTAGACACATAGATTAGGATCTATGACTTAATCATATATTTTCCTCAGAGGGCTTTAAATTTTTTTTAATAAATATTTTACTATTAATAACAAGTAGTCTCCAGATCATTTTAAGATACTTATCTTGAAGAAAAAAATCTTTGTAGTTGAAAATTATGCTTTTATCTTATTAACTTCCTTGTTTTCTAAAATCTTATCAACCTTTTTTTCACTAAGGTATTCACCTCTATTTTGTACAGCATTCATCTCTATATTTTAAAAGAGCAGTTGAACAAGTGTAAGGAAACTAAAAGTATCTTGTTTTCAAATAGGTGAAATAGCACTTACTGTAATTATTATCCTAAAAAAAAAAAAGCTAGTAAAAAGGTAGTAACTTACCATTACATTTATCTTTCAAAAAAAAGAACTTAAGAACCATTTTTCCGTATGATGCAGACAATTGTCAGAAGGTGTATTTTCAAATTGAATGGAATAGCTTAACCCATGTCATACAACCCTAATCGAGCACAGTAGTTTTAAAGGATAGGTTTTCCCAATGAGAGAAAATAATCAGCATTTGATAAAAAATCCTATACTACATATAAATGTAATTGCATTCTTAATTCCAAAGATAAGCCATTAACATTCACATTAATGGAGTTTTGTGGTAAATACAAGAACAGAAAAGCTAAGCCAACTTTCATACAAGCATATGTGTTGCTAGAAGAGTGGTCATTTACTATAACATAAGATTTTGGAAGAAAATATTTCCAATTTAGAGTGGTTTTTTTAATCAAAAAAAAAAAAAAGAAGAACGGAACCCAAATGTCTGATAAACATTTGTAACAACCACTGTTTAAAAAAAAAATACAAACAAAACCAAAACAAACAAACACCAAAAAAAAAACCCCAAAGACAGCAAACGAAGGTCCTGACATACCCAGGTAAGCAACAAGTATGCTGAAAAACATCATTGCAACGCCCAAATATTTACAAGGTAGTCAAACACAGCTTTCCACTCACAAGAAAAATGGGCAGCAAAGAGATATAGAGATAGATATAGAACAGACAACAGTGACGATTTTATTTAGAAATTCATTGTTTTCCAAACAAGTCTGTGTCTCACTTTTATTAATCCATAGGTCAACCAAAGTAGCCTGGCAAAGGTACCTCTCAAGCCAACCTCTGCACCTTTTGGCTCAGAAAAAGAATGCAGCTCTTCCCTCCTCAGTTCATATTCCGAGCAGATTCAAGAGAGAAAAGGGGGAGAAAGATAGAGATAACTTTTGAGTTGAGTTTGGGGCAAAGTTCAAAATTTCAGTTTTGGCTGCAAAAGCCCAGTAGTACTTGCTCATTTCCCCACCCTCCTTCATCACTCTTCTTCCTACCTGTCTCCCTTTCTCAGAAAGCTTCACAAGGATATTAGACAAACATTAAGCTCAGAGACCTGTGGCTCCTCTTTATTTCATACAAGGTCATGATTTTGCTCAGCAGCTGGACAAATACCACGTGGACTATCCTGGAAAGCACTGTGTAGGAGGATTTCAATCTACCAGAACACATCTCATTCAGTTTAAAGAAGACAAATAGGTTTTAAGCACATAAATGTGTACAGTCATTACCAAGAGGCCCAATTTCCATTGTTTATATTCCTTGACCAAAGATGACAATCACATTTCACAGGTTACTCACTGCCTTATCAAGAGACATGAATAGAATTGTAGCAGTCACACACTCAGATATCAGCATGTTCTGTTTCAAGCATGATAAACACTTTTCAGAACTTTAGCCTAAGTGCATAACTTTTTGCAAAGCCAGGCTCTTCCACAGCAACTGCCGAGGGACACATAAATATAAACACTAAAGCACCAACTCTAAGTACAGTTGCAAGTACTTTGAACACGTCAGTTCACAGCATGTAACAGCTGGATGTTTTACATTCCACTCTGTTCAACTCATGAGTACTTCATCAAACAATTCAGCATCCAAGACTCCAGAACTCCAAAACATTTGTAATCTGCCTCATGTATTGTTCCATGAAACAATAAAGAGCTCAATATCTACCCCACTGCTTTATGAGAGGGTTAGCCTTTCTCTCCCTTGAATAATACATCAGTACCACTGGAATGCTTATTCCTTGAGTTGCTTCCAAAAAAGTTAAAAACCTCCTTCTTCTCAACCCAGGCCACTACAAAATAAGTAGTAATTAATCTTTATTATAAATGCAGACTATTTTTCCAGCTATGGTTTCCTTCCAAAGGACAATATTGTTTTGCTCATGGTTTAACTAATATCACAGAATTCCATGCCCTCCCTGGGCAGCTCTTCCAGTGCTCTGCCACCCTTAATGTAAAGAATTTCTTCCTCATGTAATTCAGCATCAAATGCCACAAAAGGATTCTCCCCTTCCATCTAGTTCCATGCAAATCGACACACAGTTTACATTGGGAAGAGTTGTAAAAAGTTGGTACCAACAACACCAGACTTTGAAGTAACCTAGAAAAAAACTTTTGAAGCAGAGCATTTATTTCTTCAAGTAATGTTGTTCAGTTGCTCTGAAATTAATTTAGCAAGATGATCAATCAAAAAAAACCCTAATTAAATTGTTCTGCCTATATGAATCAGCTGCTGTGATCCACCTACAACTTTAAGAAAACACACTTTTTAAAATTTACTTCTCTGAAAGCAAGAGTAGATCTTCAATGTTCTGATAGTTTAAAGGGGCCAGGTGAGCAGGGATAAATGAGGGTGAAGGATAACAAGTAGTTCTATAAGTAGGAAAACTAGTCAGAGTAATTTCCAATGGATTTGTGTCCTAACAGGAGCCAACTCTGGAATGTAAAGCATAAACTCAGGAAATATAAGGGCTTCCATGGCCAAGAAGCAAATGAGACTGTTCCCCTGCCTAGAAATTCTGTTGTGGTAAAAACAGGGAGGCACCTGCTCCAAGCACAGGGCCTCCTTCACAGCATGGAATCCTAATAGGATCTCCCCAAAACAGCCCTCTGGTCTTTTGATTTAGCTCTCCTGCCAAGCTCAACTGAAATTAAACCAGACTACAAGAGAAGAGGAAATACACATGTAAGCACAAGCAAATTTCCCTTGGAACACAAGGTACGATTGTAAAATGTGAAAATTTTCTGTTAGCTAGAATTAGCATAAATCACAGTATGTGTTTCTGTTTTATAATTACGTTATGTTGTGTATGCTACAAGTTCTCAAAGTAGTCTTAAACTTCACATTTCTGTAACTGTGTATGCATGCTTAAACATAACGAGCCCTGATTATATGCACATATAAAAGCCAAAATGAGTTATACTATTCCCCCGTTTGGCTATTCAGCTTTATTCAACCTCTGAAAAAATATAAGCCTGAAATACTGAGTTATCCAGTTATCTCATGCAAGAAAATGTTTTCATTTAAAAAAAAATAAAACCCAGAAAGAGCCCTTTTAAAGAAAGGAATTCAGATTGAATAAATGTGCCCAGCAATCACTATTCCCTGGTTTACTTCCTTATAAATTGGTAGCATCCTATGTTAAGAGACAAAAAATAATTTTACTTCTGCGTAAAAAATGCATCATTTATGACAAGACTTTACTGTAACTTCTGGTGAGGATACATAGTTCTATATTTCAAATGACAGTGCTTTCATCTAGTACTCCTTTCACAGTTTTCATGCTATTTTAAGACACAAAAGACCTACAAAAACTGCTAATATCATGGGTACATGTGATTTTTCCAGTATGTTAGATTCCTGTTTCCTCTACAGCAAATAGCTCTTCATCAATGCAAAAGGTATAGCCCAGCCCCACAGCAAAAGGACACCAGGCATGTCAAACCCTAAAAAACTTTGGCATGCTCTCAAACTAGAAACAGCACAGAAAAATCACAATTCATCTTTGTGAATATATAGTGGCAGGAAAGGAGAAATGGCACACTATCCCCCACAGTCACAATGGCACAACAAGCTCTCAGGAAAAAAAAAATACATCACCCAGGAGACAGAATAAAAAGAATCTATAAAATGTGATGTAAAAAAGAGTAAAATTGGAACAGTAGAAGGGAAGATGAAAGCAATACATTCACATAACCTTAATTACTGAGTTTGGGGCTTGCCTCACCCTTCCCCCACCTGCATTTGCTTAATCTTAGGGAATTCAAACTACCACTTCCCTTAAACATTCTTTTAAGCACCGTCCTAAAAGTGGCCCTCAGATTAATCTTCCTTATTAAGAACATGACACGTGGAATGCAAATTGTTAAAGCTGCCCCATTTTGCACCAGAGGACTGGAGCACAGACTGGGACCCCAGGGCTCATTATCAGGGGCTAGAGTCATTCTCCTTCCCTTTCTTAGTCTGGAAAACATACAAATGTTTGTATGCAAAGGGAAGCCCTTTGTGGGGAAAGCTGAAAACAAAATAACCACCCCACCCCAATCACTTACACAGCTGGCATTTACCTTGTTCCTGAGAGAGCTGAGAGATGTTTAAATGGCATCAAAGAGGAGATTAAAAGATGTTTCTCCCATCTCAGGGAAGCACCCTATATGTTTCACTGACTACTCTCTAATGGAGTAATGGTGTTACAATCATCCCTTGTCCTTCATGAACAGTGAGACAGGCAAGATTTTAATTTATCCTTATTAAAATAGTAAAATCCAAGTATAAACAGTTTTATTCAAATGAGAAGCACTTCTAATCCTTTAAATTGGTCTCAATAGACACTTCACTCTTCTCATCCATCCCTCAACTTCAGTCCAAAAAATACCCTCCTTTAAAAAAGAAAATATTAATAATTTCCCATGCTTTATCTATACTAGCAACTTAAGACAGTGTGAGGAGATCTTGCACTCTGAGCAGTGAAGCAGCTGCTGCTGATCACCAAGTGCTCCCAGAATAGGATTACAGGGCTTTACTTGGGACTAGCACTGATCCAGTGCTGTGGGCTAACTGCCCCTTATCAGCTTTAGGAGCACTCCTGGACAGCATCTTCCTGTTGAATTTAATTTGAAAAAGCCTGGTTTGTGAAGTCTGAAATTACTTCATGACACAAACCAAAAGGTACTAACTGGAGCAGGGACCAGTTTCAAAATTAGCCTAGTGATCTAAGGTCACATCTACACACTCACACACTAAAGTCCCTGTTGTGATATAATTTTTTTTTTTTTTGGTGAAGGTCTCCCCAGGAAAATGTGCAGAGTATCTCCAGCTGCATTAGTACAAGAAATAAAACAATCTCACAGCTTTCACCTGTGCTCAGACTTACAAAGAAGAGGCTCAGTCCCAGCTGGTCCAAAGGAAGGTACAACACAACTCCACCCGGCTCTCCATCACAGCTCCTGGCACACTGCCTCTCCACTGCATGAGCCATGTCTCACCTTCTAAAGCATAAAATCAGTCCAAGATGCACTTGCAAAAAGCTATTATGTCAAGAGCTCAAACTTCTTTGGAGGTATATTGCTGTCAGTGTTTGCATCATAAACATCAGCTTCCACATGCAGGCCTCAGCTTTTAAAATCTCTGCAAAAAGTCACTAACCAATCTAAGATTGATTTGAGAAAAAAACTTTCCTTTTTCTTTCGTTTTGCTAGAAGGCTAAAACAATAAGCTTACACCTTCAGCTTAAGACTAGAACTACGAATACCCTCAGTCTTAAAAGTAGATGAAAAGTACTAAGACTGTTATGGATAAACCTTAAAAAAATTTTGCAAGAGCTCTTCTATCAACATAGATGTATGGCTGACTCATTAATTGTAAGAAGAAAAATTCGGATGAAGTTACTTTAAAAATAAGATTTAACTTTGAATTTTAATCGAAAATTATTAATTTTAAAATTACTTGGCACGGCACATAGGAAAAACAAAATACTTGTTTATTCAAGTGTGTTATGCCTCAGCTTCTGGACAAGACACAGCTCCTGGGAGCTCAAACCTCTTGTGCTGAAGTATATCCAAAAATCCATTGTTAATATACTGCCCTAGCTGGGCTGTGGAATGCCTGCATGACACCTGATGCTTACCCCTGAAACTCTGCATAAATCCACAATGGAAGATGTTAAGTCATGTAAATCAAGAGTGAAGAAGTGAAGAGAGAAAGCAGAAATCTCTAACACACCTTATAATGTTTGAACAATTGCATCCTCCCTGCATCCTTACTTGAGGCAGTAAGAAGAAACCCCTGGCTCAGACTGGATTTCAGCTAGCTGAGTTTGTTTCTCCTTATTTTAGGGCTAGAGGAGATACCTCAATTTCTGCCCTGGGTGTGAACTAGAAATGGGTTTTTTATTGGGAGCTGAAGGCTTGGCTAGAGTTCCCAAGGGCAGTCTGCAGACCACTCACCATTAATTTAATTATTCTCCCTTCTCCCTTCCCAGAGCTACTTAAGGTTGGATTTCAATGGCAGTAAACTTGTCTAATAGAAAAAAAATACTTCCTAACAGGCAGCTACAGTAACCACCCCTGACAATTGCACACATCACTCCTTCCACCCTTCAGGAGAGATGTGTTTTTGGGAGGTAAAGCAACCCATTCTACTGCACCAGAGACAGGTAACAGCAGTATAAACTCTCGTTATTAGTGACACTCCAGATAAGAGCTTTCAGAGATGACAGTGACGAAAGTTTATGGTTGATAAATCAATACTGCATACGAATACTGTGAAATAAAGTAATCAATGGATTACAATTATGTATATACCCCATCAAGACATGAATCAGTCATTCAAAGTGGGAGCTAAATTAAAATCTCTCTCTAGAGGAGCTAGTGGGATCAACAGTAATGCTTCACAGCTGGAGACGTGCGCCCTACAGCTCTTCACAGAGCTCAAAGAATACAATCTAAGAGTTCATTTACACACTAGTAGTTTAGGAACACTGAGCTGCCTTTCAGCTGATAGATATCTCACAGTTTTTGCAGCCTCTGAAATAAATCCTTGTAATTCAAAGTGTGCCATTAGCATTCAGAAAAGGTGAAACAGACCCCCCAAACAAAAGCAAACTATACCCCTGAACAGTTAATCAGAAGCCTCTGCAAGAAGTTAATGAAAAGAAACTTCTGTTTACTAACAGCTAGCAATTAAAGCCCCAGAGCATACACCTTGTTTCATTTCACTTGTAATTTGTATGAACAACTTCTCTAGAAGAGGCAGAATAAAAATGAAGTTTCTGTTACAAAGTGAGAGAGCTGTACCTAATTATAAACCACAATTGCTGGTACCTTAAAAATATTTGGTCTTAGTTTCCTAATACTAGAGCTTAGCAGTTGCATAGCCAAGCTTTTCCAACCATCCTCCTAACTATATATGCTCTTGTTTTTCCAAAGGGGATACTGTTACAGAAAGAGAACCGTGAATATCAATGGATTGTCTAGCAACTTGTATTTGTTTCTTACATCCACAGCACCATTAAGAGTTAGATTTCGCTCCTTGCCTTTTACACCCATTTTTCACAGGTGTAAAGGGCTTCATGAAACGAGCAGGAGAGAAAGAATCCATAGAGTACAGGGTGTAATATCTGCCACCCAGCATGAAAACAGATAAAAAAATCCAAAGTAATTTCTAGTATATATCCTTCAAAATCTGTCCCATGCACTAGAATTCCATAAAACACACAAAAATCTTGATTTCATTGTCGTTTAATAACAATTAAGAGCCAATGCAAAAGCCAAGCTGCGTTAAATCAATCAGTATGAAAATATAGTGAATTTTACTTTAAAATATTACATGCAATTATTGAACATGCAATAGAATTGCCTTTTTGCATGCATGAGTTACCTGTCCATGGTCTCTAGACAGACACTCAACACACCTAAATACCAGGTAAGTAACAATCCCCTGCCCAAAGGGGCTAGGTCTGAAACATGGATAAATTTTTGTCAGTCTTCTAACTTAGGCTTAACTCTTTCGAGCCCAGATACTTTCGGCACATCTATCTTCTCCCTCTGAGGCAGTCCCGGAAAGTAGCTAGCTACTACCTAGCTCACAAATACCAACCAAGTCTCCTAACATATACAAAACATGTATGCTCACAATAAGCAAAAGCAACCCAAAATAAAACAAATAAGTAACCCTTATTTGTTACCTACAGAGATGAGCTGTACCATTCACTCCTTAAATGCAGAGGAAGGGAGGGAGGAAGGGAGGAAGGGAGGAAGGGAGGAAGGGAGGAAGGGAGGAAGGGAGGAAGGGAGGAAGGAAGGAAGGAAGGAAGGAAGGAAGGAAGGAAGGAAGGAAGGAAGGAAGGAAGGAAGTTGACCACATCTCTGGAGCACCCTCAGTGTTCTGTTCTGCTGCAGCAAAGCCAACTCCACCCCAGGTGTTGCCAGTTCCCATTCCCACGTGTTGCCAACTCCCGTTCCCAGGTGTTGCCAGTTCCCATTCCCAGGTGTTGCCAACTCCCATTCCCAGGTGTTGCCAATTCTTGTTCCCAGGTGTTGCCAACTCCCATTCCCAGGTGTTGCCAATTCCCATTCCCAGGTGTTGCCAGTTCCCCTTCCCAGGTGTTGCCAGTTCCCCTTCCCAGGCTCCCCCACAGCCACCTCTCGTTGCTGTTTGATGACCCCAAACCTGCTCTAGTGGAGCTCCCTGCCAACGCCCTCCCCTCCAGGCCTCTCTATCTATGGCAGGGGTAAAGCTGCCAGAAACCCTGGAACAAAACTCTGCGGGATTCAAGGTATTGGCAAAAAGAATTTAACCCTGGGCATGACCCGGTCGCTGTTGCAGTCAGTGGTAACTCTCCCAGCTGATTTCAGTGCAACAAGGTCAGGTTTTCCTTCTGGGGAGCTGCAAGACTCCACAGTGTTCACAAAGGAGAGTGGCAGCAGAAAATAGGCAGGTTTCTATCCTACGGTGATGGGAGCAATCAGTCTTTACACTACCAGACAGACAGTTCAACCAGAAGAACTGCTGTCAATGCAAAAATCTCTCCTCAACAGAAGAAAAGATCTTTCTTTAGCCCAAAGAGCTGAGTATCCGCATCTGTAAGAGAGGCAGAACTGCAGAAGTTTTGTTACTCACCTTGCTAAAGCTTGATCAAAACTGTTTTTTTCCTTCCAGAAGTCATATTCTTCTTAGTCACTGAATCAAAATAATGTACAGAAAGACAATAACCATTCATTTACTTTATAGCTATATATAAATTATATTATAAAATATATTTATATATTATTATATATAAATTCTATATATACTATATAGAATTTATATTCCTATAAATTTTTTGTAAAATATTTCTGGTGGCTTTCCTAAACATCATTTTTTCCTTAATACTAGCTTTTAAAGATTTAAGATAATGGAACTTTCACAAAGGGATAGAAACTCAACCCATAAGTATCTGCACAAGATGAAAGTCTTGATAAATCGATGATGCCAAACAAACACAGGCAATTTTTGCCCTCCACATCTGAAAGCTCAGATTCTCAAGTTTGTCTGATTCAATAAACATGATCCATTAGATGATGGAGGAAATGAATCCTGCTACATCAAGTAATATAAAAAATTCATTTGAGATGCTGGATTTCATCTCAAAAATATAGTCCTTTTCTAGGACGAAGTAGTAAAAAGTAACACTATTTGCTTTAGCACAATCGATACTTCATCTAGGTATGCTGTTTGTGATACGTAGCTAGATTTTATTCTAACTCTAAAAATTGAAATCTTTACTGCTTTGTCTTCTTATCTGCACAAACTAACATACCCATACGCATACATAATTTAGTAATTGTGTCGAGATTCTGAAAATAATAAGAAAAAATGATAAATGTTTTATTTAATAAATAATAAATATTTGGGTAAAAGTTCGCATCATGCAGAGTGAACTTGAGCTAGAAAGGATGCAGTGGCTGCATCCACCAGCAGTCCAGGGAGACATTAGAAGTTCCAGGTATGAAGGGAGTATTAATTTCTTCTTCACTAGATTTGTGAAGAGGATTAGAAGATTTGTTTAGATTTGTAAGTAAAGTCACAGTTTTCTGCCTGAAGAAGTTCTGCATCTTTGAACCAGACAACACTACTAAAGCCCTCGAGAGTTATATAAGCACTGCTCTCCCCATTTCATAGAAGGAAAAAATGTACTAAGAAAAAAATATTTTAAAAAATTTAAAAAATATACATGCTTCAAAGGGGCCTAACTCCAAAAACTGGGCTGAAGGAGTGCCAAGAGGGGTAGAGTGAGGAAAGGTTGATCAGGGCAACGAAGAATGAAACCTAGTTCCCAGCTGTGACCTCCCTGTAAGCATCTGGCAACTCCTTTAGAATCTTCTGTGGGGGATTCCTTATCTGTAGGAAAATTAACTGCTCTCTGAAGGTACAAGAAGGTCAATTCACTCACAGCTCTTACATGTGCTGGAGCATTTATATTACAGTGCCACAAAATAAGAAGCTTTATAAGAAACTTCGATGCAGTCATGACAATTATGCTGTTTTATTAGTACTATACAACATTTATCCAAAGTAGGGTATAAATCCCACATGGTATAATTTAGAAACTCTCTCTGATCCTAAAAGCTTACAGTCTAAAACATTAATCCAACACACATATAGAGCATGCATTCTAGAGCCTGCACCAACATCCACAAAAAGAGAATGAAAATATCTCATTTTCCTCCTTTCACTGACCTTTCTCTTTTCTTCACCTGAACTTCAGCAGAACCAGTATCTTGTAAAATCAGAGCCAGTTCTCATAACTGCATTGCTTAGACAGCAATAACATCTTAACATAAATCATTCTAATTGTTCACCATAATAAATACTTAAAATGAATGCTTCATAGACACTGATACTTTTTGAGAACAACTTATGTAAATCATATACAATGGCAAAGAAAAATGTATTTAAGACTTGAAACTGTACTGCTTGCATATCAGGCATCTGGATTATTGCCTACTCTGCCTGATATTCCTCACTATCTGTGCTCCACAGAGATCCAAGACAGCTAATACTTTCCCTAGATTTGAGGCAGTAAGATGAAGGAGGGAGGTAAAAAGAAGAGGAAAAATATACTTGAAATTTTATGGGTCATATCACTGCATCAAACACCCTTTACCCCTCCCAGGCTGTTCCCTTCTATACCTGAACAGCATTTTCCTCCTCTCCCAAGGAGTGCACACAGGCACACACCTCTGCTCATCATCTCCAGGTGACATGGAGAGTGCCCATCATTATCCATCTGAAACACTCTATACAAGTAGTTTATTTAACCCACCTGGTATCAAACATCTTTACTAGGAAAGTTTGTATTTCAGAGACCATCTTCTAATAAGTAGAAAAAACTTAGGTGATTCAAATTTACTTTGGCACTCACTACATTGACAGTGTAGTGCACTTAGGGGTCTGAGGACTAAGAATGCAAGATTAAACACAAGCCATAAAAGCTTTGTTACCATGAATGCCATCAAAACCTCTAGATTTGCAGACTGTTTTAACATGCACCCTCCTTTCTAGCTGCAAATAGCAAAGTCCTGATGTGGTTGCCAAGAAACCAGTACTTGCAATTCACAGAGTTCACATTTGAGAGATATTTGCACTCACAAACATTTACAAAAGAAAAACTGAAGCAAACCAGAAAATGTGGTATAAATTCCTCTTATGATTTCTCAGTATCACCCTAAAACAAAGCACACATCCTGAACCTCCCATCCTCACAATATTAAGCTATCAAAGAAAAGGATGTAGTTCCAATTGCTTCCCTGAAATATGGAATTGCCTCCCCAAGTACTCTGCCTCACCCAGCCTTGATGGGTTTCACTGACATCTCCTCATGAATTATAGCATGGTCACTGGGGTCCTCACCAAGCTCTTCTGACTCATTGTCCCACTTTGTGGACTACTGCACTAGTTCACTGATTAAATCCAGAGTTAATCATGATTATTGTGCTGTAAAGCACCTTGGGAGACATGACATGAAAAGTACTAAAAAATGCAGTTGAATTTGATTATGCTGTATCTTCTCAAACCCATTTATATGTTAAAGACTGTCTTTTATTACATTCACTGTTATGTTTCATACAAACTCCAGTCTCAATCCAATTTTCCTATGCCATTTTTAATTATTAATACTGCTGTTTGCAACCAGAGATTTGACAAGGTTGGGCCTTGTTTGTGCTAGGCCTTGTACAGACATAAAACAAATGGCATTTCCCAGTAAAGATAATTCACAAGGTGTAACAGCCAATAAAATACAAGAAAGAGAAGATGAAACAGCTGTTTTAGACAAACAAACCAAAAGCTCAAAGGAAACCCACAGGTAAATTACAAACTATCCATGTAAATATTTTAAACAAAATTGGTCACTGTTTTTTAAATTCTCAAAAATGTATGTATTCACCAACTTCAGTCAAGCAATGCTAGTTTATTTTACATATTCATTCATTCTGGGGGATTAAGAAAGTCACAGGCGGTTCTGAAAATCCAAATCTAAAGATTTAAGATTTCTTCAATTCACCGGGACACTGCTATGTTTATAGTTGTGCAATGAGTAAAATCTCATTGCAACAGAATGCAGCCCATACCCTGTGATAGTTTTCTGTCATTGGGATTCCATAAACAAATACTTCACAAAAGGACATCCTAAGATGCCCCTTGACAGTTCAGCTGTTCTGGAGGTACTCTGCAGTTTATTAGGTGATCCTTTGCTGAACTTACTCACTCAAACAGATGTGCTTCATCACTTCACCTTTTTTTTAATATATTTTTTTTCCAATTCTTCATTTCTTTTCAATTTTGCCCAGTAGTGGTGTCATTGTAGAGGTATGAAAATGAAGAAAGCAGTTACTGAGCCAGAAAGGTAAATGTCTGTGAAGAACAAATGGCAAAACAGTGAAAATCTTTGAGGAATGAATAGCAATTAAGAAAGGCTACCAGGCTTCAGAAATGGTGTGATATACCAAAGGTGCTTTTTAACACGGTCTCGAAAGGATGAGATCAGATGACCTTCTTCCCTATGAACAAAAACCTTTTCCAAGAGGAGCAGGTATCAATAAAGACTGCTGCATATCCAACATTAGATGATGAAACTTCTTTTCCAATACCCATTTGCAAAGAAACAAAGACCAAGACTTGGTAATCTAGCCACAGATTTAGAAATATATCCAAGTATAAATTTCCATTTTCCCTTTAGGAAATATTACTTTGTTCAGCAGAGAAGAAAGAAAGAATTAGGAAAAAGTCAGGCTCATGACACAACTTTGGCCTACATCAGTTGCATTGACTCTACCAGTTCTTGTATCCTGAATCCATGTATAACATCCAATACTTATTTAACAAAAACCCTATTTTTAATGAAAAAATAGCCCTTCTTCCATCTAAATTTGTTTGTCACCAACAGTACGTTTCCTCTACCAAAAAATCTAACTATAACCATATTAAGTTGATATTAACCTGCAGGGGGAAAAAAAAAAAAAANTAGTAAGTAGTAATTTTAAAAGCATAAAATCTCATTCTTTCTTATCTGATTAGTCCTGCCCATCTTCATGTATTATGGTTGTATACTCACAGCATTATCCTATTTGTAATCTTAAAACATACTTGGCTTTAAGATCAGCCTTTCTAGGTATCAGTAACAGGCAAGATTCTATCCTGCTAAGGAAAGATTATTGTCTTCCTGTTTCAGAAAGCAAGTGAGGGGCAATCACGACATAATTAACACTGTCTGTCTCTAGAAGCCATCTGACTCCCCCCTTGTTTTAATTTCTGTTGTTATTAAGGCTTTCATCTAAAACTATCAGTAGAAACAGAAAAACAGAAATATGAAGTGCAACTGGAACAGGCTGATGCTGGTGATGATTTCTGACTTGGACTTCATCACTTTTTAGCCACTAGACAAAGAAAGAAGGAGGAAATTTTATTGTAGTAATTAGAAGTCCAGGTTTATTAGTAAAGGCTGGTTTTATGCAGTCTAAAAGAGCACTCTGTACCACAAATCAAAAAAATATGCACGCATGCAAAACAAGCAAGAAATTTTTCCATAACTTTTTATATAAATATATGAAGTACAGTAATAAAGCAAGGAGAGATAATTGTATTACTGATTTAACTACTCAGCAGCTATGCCAAGAATGAAGTCAGTTTATTAGGTATCTTCTCATACGGGAGTAGCATCCAAATTTCTTTTATATCATAAAATGTATTCTTTTAAATTATCAAGGTCACTCTTTAAACAGACTTTTTCTCCGTCTAGTTGTGCCTGTATCAGATTTTAAAGAATATAAAAAGAAAGTGATTTTATTCAGGAGTTCCTCAAATACTGTCTAATTTGTCACTGTTCACCATAAAGTAGACACTTGTCACAGTGAATCAGCAACTGGCCACTTGCTGGCTCAAGAAAGCTGAGTCACTGCTTCTGATCTAACAGCAGTGTCCTACATCACATTCAGAATACACATCAGTGTGTTGTTTACCAACCTAAAAGGAAAATAAGTTATTGCTGTGAGTCACGGAGGGAAGGGAAAAAACACAGAAATGAAGATGAATGTCTGGAGCCCAGAACAACCGGAAACGATAAACAAAACCCTGACACACAGAGAAGGCAGGAATTGAGTGCCAGAAAAAGACAAATACTGCTATAGATTCAGATGTCTTTCTCTGATAACAACCACAAAGATTAGTGTTTGCTGCCAGCTAAATCACAAAGAAAAATCTTCTACTGTCCTGTACTCCAGCCTGGATTATTAGATTGCATTGAACTGTATAATTAGGCTACCGCCAAATTAAGTACAGCAAAAGTTCAACTGCACTTCATACAAATATAAATATGCTAAATTAAAGGGTTTGCTCACTGAAAATCAATAGTGATATAATCACGCATCACTTTAACATTGAAGATGACATGTTTCCTTTCCATTAAAAAACTGCAGATTTGCCATGATTAAAGAATCAAATGAAAAAATATGAACATTTCAGAGCCAGGGAAGAAGGAGTAGCTCAGCTCTGGTGCTAGCAGACAGAAACTCATCACCAAGAAAATGAACTGAGGAAGGAGGGTGTTTCCAGCATACCAACTAAAAAATATAATCAGGAAGAGGATTAAAAGCATGCTTGTTCTGAATGATTCATGAAACATAATTTCTGCTCTTGCCCGGGTAATTAGAAGGCTTTCAACTCCAGTTCAGAGATCTGGTTCGGGGCATTTTTTATCCTCAAAACTATTCAGCTAGAAGACATTTTCCTTCCTTTCAAACATTGACATCAAGGCAAGAGATGTAGAAATGCAAAATATGCTTTTATCAATTATTAAGAGTCCAAGATTTTAAGTTCCTCAATACCAGTCAAGGGACAAGAAAAACCCAGATTACTTTAGGGTGAGTTTCTGAGGAAGCATCCTAAACTACAATTCCATGAAACTTTTCGTTGGGAACGAAACATATGAAAAGGGCAAACAGCATGTAATTTTAAATAGCTATAGGGAAAAGTATATCACATTCACCCATAAGCTTTTTTATTTTTTTGTCTGAATTTAGTTATTAAGAAAAAATAAAAAAGCAAACAAAGCATGATCAAAACTTTCCTGCTGACTCTGCTTAATTATACACCTACTTGGAAATTCATGACAACTCTCAGCACAGAAGTCTGATCTGAGTGCCTATGCTGGCAGACTTTACAAACATTAGGCTTATGAGACAGATCTGTTATTTTTGTGCTCTGTGATGGGCTAATTTATTAGACTCATTTGCATCTTGCATTATGTGCTAATGAATGTCTTGCATAGGATAATGCAAAAATTCTAATAAAAGATGAGGAGCTTTCAGATGTAACATTGTCACTGGAGCTCCGAAAAACAGAAAGCTGATAACAAAATGAATGCCACAGATCTGTTGATGAAGCATGAAAAAGCATCCTGAATGAACTAACTCAATCTCTTGGGAGAGCAAGAAAATACTCCTTCATACAATATCAGAAGGTCTGTCTTATTTTTAAGTTTAAGAACTTCTCTGAGTTCTTTATTTTATTAAGTTTTTGTTGCTAGAGATTGTATAATCTTTTTTTCATAAGGTATCCACTAGTGGTTCTTTCCAAATTCAGACTAATATTTTTTAATTCTGTAAGTCTGGCTTTAAGAAGTTCCCTCATTCATTGGTGTTACAATAAATATTTGTATTGCTAAATAGCTCTAGAACATAATCAAATTTTTCCAAAAGTTTTTGGGTTTATGTTTTCTAAAACATGCACTGCTTCATTTTGCATAGACTGCTGAGCAACAGTCACACAGCTTAACCCTTTTATGTGGTCTGGATTAAAAAATGACAGAAACATGAAATAGCCTATATTCTCATCAATCACTTCAGCTATACAGTCACAGATCATTTTTCCATCACTTCTATAGGGTTTTAGACCCCAGAAAGATTATTCATAACAACGTAAGGGTAAGAAAATTTGTCCATTCTCTAATCCTTTAAAATAATGGTTTACTCTGTTCTAAAGCAAGGTGGCCTGCAAATTCCATTTCCTTGAGCCTTTAGGTAAGGAGAGAGGAGTTCAAAATAAGTTCCCATTCTAAGTTATTCAAGTCAGAGAGCCACTATACATTGCATAACTTTAATCCCTGGCTCCAGAGTACCCCCTTACTAACACTTGTCTCCTTGGAATTTGTGGATCTGTTTGCATATATGTGTGTTTGTGCACACACAGAGCCTTCTGGCCAACCCAAGTTCAACTGGGTTACATGAAGGTTACTAATTATACTCTCTCAAAACTTCTATGGTTTCTGTAATGGTGGCAGAAGAAACAGATAATTTTAGGCAACAAAGTATAACGATCAAGATTTAATGAAAGGTAGAAAATTCATCATTACATTTATTTGACAGCACTACTCTTGACCTGAGCAAAATCACATCAGTGATAGGCATAATGCACACTTACTCTAGAAGTCAGTAAATGAGGTTATTTTTAAAGTAATAATAATAATAAACTTATTTTTCTGTTTCAAAACAAGAAACAAGAGAAACATCAAGCTTTTATCCCTCCCTGCTCTCTCCCAGCACTGCATTTCTAGATGTGACAGCTTTTAGCCACTGTACAATATTCATTCCCTATTTAATATCAATAAAGCAGTCGGAGCTGTTTCAAAGCTGCAAAGCCTAAATGGTCTAAAGGTACTTAGAGGTGTATTTTTATGACTGTCTTCCCCCTGCCTCTGGGCATTGAACAGACATGAATTGTGGTGCTGTCCAGGGCAAGGAAACATTGCCTTCAGTTTACAGCAGGAGAACTGCAGAGCACATAGAAATAAGTTTCCTGACCAATGTTACACATCCAGGGATCTGTGGCAGAACTGGGAGATTCTGGTTGAACTATCAAGTTCATGAACTTAATAAATTAAGGAGACAATGATTGATGATGCCATAGCTTTTATTTTCTTCCAATCCTGCAGTGCCCAGTGTAACTCTGCAGTTCCCTGGAGCTCGTTCAGTGCTGTTCTCTCATGCTCACACAGACATAACAAAGCCTCTCCAGCTCACTCTCCAAGGACACCCAGACCCTCCTGGGCCCAACAACTGCAAACCTTCATCTTGGGGAGAGGGGGAAAGCTTGGGGAAATTTCATCCTTGGCTGGGTTCTGCTTGGTGAATTGATGCTGATATCAAAGTGGGAAGAACTCGTGAGCTGTCATTGTCCATTTTGGGATGCACTGAGGCAGGAGCCTCTGGAGCCCAGAGTGTACCTCTGAAGGCCTTTCACATAAATCCCTCCTTTATTCCTTTATTGCTGTCTAGTCTTTGTTTCTAGGTAGCCATTTAAGGCATCAACAATGCAAAAACATGTTTTCTGACTCCACAAAATGTGGCAGGTTTATACCCTAGGGGATGTTTATACAACACACTGCAGTGCAGTGGGTAGACCCTAAAACTACCCTTACATGACTGGGAATATGAAACCAGCTTCCCATAAAGCTCAGTACTCTTGGATATAACCTACAGAGATGAGAGGCAGAGCAGTCTGGACTCCACTGAAATTCATTCTGCCATAGAAATTGCTCTCAGAGTCTAAGACAATTTGTTTAAACCCAACCAACCAGGTTCTACTGCAATCTCAAATAAACTTGGGGGTTAGCCTTCCAGCCTGGGACACGGGAAACCAAGTTCTGCTCTGTATTACACATCTTCCTGCACCTCAGGAAAGCCTCAGTGTTTCAGTTCCCCAGCTTTAAAATAAGGATACTTTTTTGCTAAGGATAGGATTTTTCTGCCTCAGAGGCAATTGAAATATATCATAAAAATTCAGGGAACACTGTGGGTATCACAGAGAAATACTACTTTGTTTTTCCACAAATTTCTCCAACTCTTTATTCTCGGTGAAAGACGACTTACCACTGCAAATTAAATCTTTAAATCTAATGTTATTATTCTTTTGCATTCAAAATGTAAATATATTCAATTAAACTTATGTTGGATCTCTCTTTGAGAATAATCTCTCATTCATTTTTCATATAAACAAACTTGAAGTTCTTTTTTCCCTCTAGTTACTTATTTGTAGCTTACATTGGCACATGATAATACTTCCTAGTTACAAAGGTTAGCCGCGCTGACAAAATTGCCAGCAACACTCTGTGCAGAACAAATCCCAAAAAGCAAACCAAAAGAAACTATAGCATGTTTTATTAAAAAAAAAAAAANACTGTTCTATAACAAGTACAGCAATTCTAATTCGTAGTTGCACTGAAGTGATACCCTTGATAAATAACTAGAGATCCCTCAGCCTGTGACCTTCCTGAAGTAAGGTCTTGACATTTACTTGCCCTCTCTGATGTGACAGAGCACTGATTAGCTCTTTTTGCTTCCTATGAACTACAGGGCAATGTGCCACCTTTCTTTTCCAACGACCTCCTTTGAATGACTCTCTGGAGACTCATTTCTCTCCCCCAGTACTAACAGGAATGTCTATACTATTTCTTTCTGCTCAAAAAATTATAACCTCCACTCATGTGTCTCTTCCACTGTGTCACTGCATTCATTATGCAGCACATCTCTAAATTCTAAGACAACAGGACACTGATCCAGACAACTTCTGGAAAACAGACTGTCTCCTCTAGCCCTTATAATAAAGCCATCAAAGAGGACAAAGAGATAAAATTGGAAAACAAATCCTGAAAGGCGCCTCTGTTATCACAGCCAGTGAAATATATAAGAGGGCATAATTAATAAATCAATCAATAAATGAACAAGTAAATAAAGAATAACTCAGAAACTCAATATGGCAGACAAGAACCAAAGAATGTCCTTTTCAAATCAGTACCCCTTGCACTTTACCGGGTTCCAGTGGGATAAAAGCTTCAGTATTTATAAATATTTATAAAGCCTTTATGGTGCATCCTTAGAAATGCTCTTCATTTAAACATTTAATGATAAGAAAAGCACAAGCAGGAAGAATTTGATTCTGGTATATTTAAATGAATCTACGATTAATGACTGTATAAAAACTGTGAGGAGTGAAGATTCTGTCATTTTTCATTATTTAATTTCTTATATTCTTTCATTTCTTATTGCATTGAAGTATTTCCCTTTCTGCAGCAAATCCTTACACATTTGCACAATAAATACAGGATTATCTTCACCTACAGGAAACGAGGAGATCATCTTTGTGCTGCATACTCCATAAATGACTTTTTATTGTTAATACAGTCTTTGTTCCCACTGAGGCATGGAGAAAACTACAATTACTGTCCTTTTTGAGTTATTTTTCTTAGTTACGGTCAATTTTTGGAAAAAAAAAAAATGAAGTCGCAGCCTAACCTGGTGGAAGGATCTTTGCAGTCAGAAGAGCTCTCTAAAAGCTCTCATGCTTGTACTGGGGGAGCTTTAAACTCCTAGCTGGAATTATTTTTGAAGATGATGAGCACAGCAGCCAACCAACCTGATTGGGTTTGCTGGCTGAATCAGTCCACATGCACTGACCATTAGTGATTGCACTCTGTTGAATCTACATAATGTCTTTGGGGGGGATTCCTAATCTTCAGGGAATAGAAATGGCATGGTAGGACCATTTGAGCAATGGTCAGAAAATATTGATTGAAACAATGAACGTCTGCAATTTGAACTTCTCTGTTTACATAGAGACAGGTTGAATTATTTATTAACTGGGGCAAAACCAGACCAAAGCAAAAACAAAATGTACTCCTGTCCTAAAATCCTGTGAGGAAGGAAAATAGAAGGAGTAATTCAACTCTGTGATCAAACCTCTCCTCTGTCTGATCTATACTGAGAAATGAGAACCTCACCCTTTAAAACTCACATGGATTGTGAAATCTGCAACCTTTAAAATACTCAGAATTTAATTTGACAAGGTCTTGAGCAACCTTATCTTCACTGGCCCTGCTCTGAGTAAGGGGATTGACAACAGAATCTCCAGAAAGTCTTTCAAGACTATCTTATGATTCCTTTTACACCTCTTAGAATTAACCCTTCACTTGGTTGTCTCATCTTAACCAAAGCATTTCAGCTTAAGTTACCACTTGAAAATGCAACCACAGGCCCTATTAGTCAAGGTTTCTTTTCTAACATCTCTATTTCTGCTTCTTTTAAAATAACAAAGTGACCAGTGCTGAAGTGTTTCAAATTACCACTACTCACTAATACCAGGAGAAAGCAATTTCTTAGGGCAAATTTAATGCACTTCTGAATCCTGTAATTTATTTTGATTCTGTGTTCTCTCTTCCCTTCCAGGCTCCCTGCCAAGGAAGTTAAAGAGGGTTTTTCTGGCTAGATTTCCAATATTCTTTGCAGTTTTTTGTTTTGGGGTTTGTATTGGGGGGTGGGAGGATTCATAGCACAGGGCCAAGCTGCAGTCATTAGTGAGGATTAAGCCATGTGAAGCTGGTATTAAAGTAGAGAAAGTAGAGAAAATAAACACCTCTTACTGTGGCAAAGTATACTTTGAGAACAAGGATGCAGACATCTTCTTCTAGGGCAGATACAGGAAACAATATTTCCTAGGAAAAAAATATTTGCTTCTTCAAGAGTAATCTTATAGAGAGAGATCTTCAAGAGTTCAGGAAGAGACCCAGAGAGTTTTACCCTCACAGCTGCAACTTGTACTAGACAAGATGCAAGGTGTAGGGTCATTTTTAAAGAATGGGCAGAATGGGATCTCAACCCAAAAACAGGGGCATTATGAATAAAAGTAACTTCCTTATCATCATAATTTTTAGAACAATGAACAGCCCGGTCCCTGGGGCACTCTTAGGGCACGTGGGCTCTGGCGCCAAGGCCAGAGCATTGCAGGCCAGGCATCAGCAGCTGCCTGCCCACTCTGTAAACTGCAAAGCAGGCACAGACAGACACACAGACACAGCAAGGGCACCACTCAGACATCCCTGTCCATGCCTAAGGTTGTCCTGGAGCACACATCACCTAGAGCTGAGAAATGATCCATAAAGGATGGCAAGACCAAACACTACAGCTACTCCCGATGGCCTTTGTAGGTGCACCAGCCAGGGAGGGATGTAAACCTCACTGCCAAAAGACAAACGTTTTCATTCTGAGCATCAAGATGACATCTGATATTCTGTGTCTACAACTGCATGTCTTTTGGTCTGTTTGCTGGCCAGAGAAACCCTTCAGAGACAGTCACTGCGCATCACAGAAAGCATATTAACCTACAAAATTCAATTACATGCCACTGGCCCACAGAAAATTTACAGGTGCTCCATTTAACTTCCACAGGATACCAGCTACAGAAACAGTGTGATCAGCAGTTTTAAAATTGAGTTCAAGTCTTCTTTCCTAATACTGGATTAAAGAAGGCAGTTCTTCAGTTAAAAAAAAATAGAAAAAAAAAAAGACACAAAACAACAGAGAATTTCAACACTAATTATCTGACCTCACTTGTCACAGTATCAGATGCTGGATACTAAGCTCTTGGAAAACACTGATTCTCAGTAACATGCCTTAAAGGGCAAAGTGAGCTGTCACAAATCCTTGTCCTTGTGTACCGAAAGCAAGAGACCAAATTTACAATTAGAACATGTCTAAGAAGGTGGGTTGTCACCTGCCTAAATCTCCTGATCCAACCCAGGCTGCTCCTATCATCACCTTGCTGCTGAAAACAGAAGAGATAAATGGGAAGGACAGATCTCTCAAGCTCACATTTAGCTCAGAACATATTAAAAAGGAATGAAGGTGGTGTATGTTACTTTTTCTAGAGATGGAGATTTCTATTCATTCTAGGCCAGAGTGAGTGCAAATGCTCTTCATAGGGTAAAACACTATCTGAAGCAGAAAATATTCCCAGTGATATCTGCACTCCTTTGAAGTTGCCTGAACCATCCAAAGTAACTTGTTTTAATACTAATGCATTCTCTACATCCCATGTACTAATGAATATAAACAGAGGAAAAACTTGGTGCAGAAAGGAAAATACAGCAGAAGGAAGAAGAGTCATTAGAATAAGGGAACTTATGACTGCTATCTAAATGAAAAACAAATTCCATGATAAACTTTTTGGTTTTGCTCTATCTATCCTGAAAAGATGATATAACACCTTCCTTACTTTTTCTAGGCAGAGTAGAAGACAGTTAAAGGGTAGCTCAGTGACATCCCCTTTTCAAGGGCATAAGTAGTAATGCAGTGCACTTTAGGACTCAGACATTTAAAAAATATTTAGAATAGTTAATTGCAAGTTGCTGCTAATAAAGAATGATCACTTTAAAAAGTGAACTCTCAGTATCATCCTGTATTAGTCACTGTTCTTTCAGTCCTTGATATTGATTAGTATTTCACTTGAAGGAGGAGATAATGAAGTACATTATTTTTTCTGCAGTGCACCTGACACAATCAGAAAAGCTGACACAGAGTATTTTCCTACTTTCTAATTTGTCTGCCCCACCTATTTTCTTTTCTTTGAAGGCCATGGGGGAGAACGAATGGGAATTAAATTAAGACATTCCAGAAAATAACTGAGAACGAGGTGCATTTAAATTCTACACAAGACACAGGAGGGATGAATAGTATAAAGCAAAATTCAGATGTCCTACCCTTTGCTAACTACAAAAATACAGAGTTAAAGGTAGATAAATGGTTTTCTAAGGTTTGCTAGTCAGTGTCAATGCTAATATAGTAAGACAGATGTTCCACCAAAACAGCACCTTTCTCACTTTAGAGGTAGTTCTCTTCTGACTACACATGCACACACAAAATCTCAGCCTGTTCACGTATCAAAGACATCAGAATAAGCATACAAGCAACTCTGATTGTTAATTTATTCACAGAACAAAAAGCAGACAAGAACCATATGCACTTCCTCAGCTGGAAAGCACCTGGGGCTGGGATGGCAAGGAGAGCCCTTGGTGAGATGCAGGACCACACAGCCTTGAAGAGGCTCAGCCTATGAATCCTTCTTTTATGTTCCTTTTTACGTAGTTGCTGTCCAGCCAAGTGCTATTACATGGCCATGCACTCCTGGCTTCCCAAAACCAGGATGTATTCGGCCAGCTGCAGAGTAAAATAAGCAGCTTTGGCACCTGTAACAAGAGCCCACCATATTCCCAGCCCATTTCCCCTTGCAGCAGGGCAATAGGAGTGAGATGAGCATGGCAGGACCCTTGCAGGGGCACAGGTGCACTCAGAGAAACAAACAAAAGAACATATTGGCATGGAGAGCATAAACCAGGAATGTGGCATACAGAAAATGCAAAGGATTAAAATGCACCATAGTCAGCAAAACAGTCAGGGGAACATTTCACTTCTTTGTACCCTTAAGCCTTCCTAATGAGCCCAACTCTGGGCTTTGTTGACCTCAGCTCTGCAGCAGAGGAGAAATTTCTTTGCTAGTGACTGTAGCTGCTTGACTGCCAAAAAGAAATAAGACTCCTTGGGAAAGGGAACAGAAACACTGCTTTCCAGCACACATTTACGGGAAGACAAACCAGAAATATAGAAACGTATTTGCTTTTATTTCTTGACCAGCTTACATGACTTTTGATGAACTTTCAGAGCCTCTGTAATCCTATGGTGGCTCTAGAACCTAGCATTGTTGCTATGTCTAAATTGCTAAATTCTAATTAGCTGGTCACAGGCTATGAGTCAGCCATGGTGAGAACAGCCCTCCCATCACAGGCCTTGCTTTGCTGTATTACCACAAGTTCCTGCTGTGTGCTTTCCATTTTTAAATTTGCTTCCATTCATGCAGTTCTAGGGATTACCCAGTGTTCTCCCACACCTGGGATGTTTGAGTTTCAAACAGAGAAGATAACCTTTCCTTAGAATTCCCTTGAGCATTTAAAAGCAGTCTCCTGGCACTATTACAAGGAAAGTCTTATTTAAGTGTATTTTTAGGCTGCTAGGTGTGCAGAAGACACCTTTACTTTGTAGGTATTGTGCTTCTAAACACACTGTTTGATGTGTAGTGTGACATACCAGCTTTTGAAACCTGCACGTGACACTTGTGTTTACCAGTATTTGAAGAAGCAATCCATGAGAACAAAAGCCTGCCCTGAGAGTAGCTGCTTTATAGTACTGGGAAATGACTGAGAAGAACATTTGCATGTCAAGGTTTAGGATAAAACCAGTTCTGAAGCCTGAGTGGATGTGTACAATGTTATTCCCATACTAGCATGGTGCTCAGCCCTGATGCTTTTCTCCCCACGGCAGTCTCACACAGAGTCCACAAAATCAGCAACGCTGCAAGGAGCTGGGCAGCTCCTTCCAGGTAAGGCTTGCAGGGCTTGGGAAAGACTGTAAGCATTTTCCCTTCCAGAGGCCTCTCCAAGTCTCACCCATGTTTCACACGACACATAAAGACTATGAGGTAGAAGTAAAGAATATCAAATCTGAACAGGTGTTTTGCCATGCCTGGGAACCATCCCTAATTCCTGACCCCAGCCTCTCCTCACAACTCAGCTTTTCTCCTGGGCTGCTCTGACCTTCCTCCCTTTTGGGGAAGTTAAACTTTGGAAGATTTTTTTTTAGGTTTGGAAATTTTTAAAGTGAACTTCAAAATTTGATATTGCTGAGAATTGATATAATCCCTTTTAACTGACACTAAACAATTAACAATAGCTAACAAGACACTGTATTCTGAAGATGGATTCCTTCTTCTCTGGGTATAAAACTCAAGTATGTTTTTTTAGTTTTTTACAAAATAGTTCTCAAAATCATGTGATAAAAACCAAGGACTGGATAAAAACATAAATGGGTTTCTATTTACCTGATATTCCAAATAAATCTAGCATACTGGAGCTGCTTAGATATAAATAACCAACTCCAGCAAACCTTTTTTCTTTTGTTATCTTCAAACAATGCTCAATTTTCTTCCAAACTAAAGAAAATTGTCATCCTTTCTTCCAGTTTTGCCATCAATTCCTTCACTAGCTTTGCCCACAGCACCCACTGCATAGTCTGCAAGTATGTGAGGTACACATTACCAACCTCAGAACAGTCAGTGTTTGCTCCAGAGTAACAGTCAAATCACATCCCTTTCAGGTCATTTTACTTGTCAATTATCTTGCAAAATTGCACTTACATTTTTATTCCCTCTAAAAAGCATTCACATTGTGAAGTACTACATTAATTACACATCAGGCTGTGTTGAATTACTCATGTGGCTGGAACCACATTTGTGTTCTGTTATAATGTTTCAAAAGCGTTCATGCTGTGTTAAGCTGTACTCTAAAAATGTGATGTATCTGAGAAATGTGAAATAATTTTCAATAAAAAGCATTTTCTTATAAATCTGACTGTATGTTCTAGATTAACTTTTGGGTACATTAGGAAGCACACAGGAAAAGCATGGAAATAAAAAGGAATGGAATTAAAATATTCCTTTTTAAATTCATTCTGTAAGCTAAAAGGATATTTCACAGAATTCACACTTTACATTTTAAATGCCTACTAAAACATTCCATCATGGATTTTGTGTTGCTTCTACAAGATACAGCCTTTAAAATAAATTGCTAAGATATAGCTTTAAAAAGGAGAAAAAAGAAGGGGTTTAAATTCTTCTAAATTGACAATCAGGATATATAGGCCAAGCAAAAATCTTGATCCTATTCTCCTTACCATGACTCTGTCTTTGGTGTGTCATTGAAAGGTCCAGAATTAAGAGATGTCAGATTATCATGAAGACAGAGCCATAGGCCTTTGGCCTTTCACACATTAATAAGTTAGGATAAGAGACCTACATCCTATATTCCAAGCACTTCTGGAATAGTTTTCTTTAGGAGGAAAGTCTTCACCAACTGCAAGAAGCCACAGGATACCAATCCTACCTACCTAAATATTAGCTTTATTTCAGCCACCTTAGAATACCAGGGCGTCCTCCTCCAGCAAGTGCCCTGCCCAAGGGAGAGTTGAATATTCAACCTTAAATAGCCTGACCTCAAATCCCATATTTAGTAAAATAGCGAAACAATCCTATGTGCCATTGATGGTTAGACAGAAGTAGCAGGCTAAATATCAGAATCAGTCTCCTTCTAAAGAACTTCTGTTACAGGCCTGTGTATGGGCCTGACGGTACCATTTCAACAAATTGGCATTTTCAGATCAAAAGGAATCCTTTTACTCATGTTTTTAAGGGGCTACAGAAACACTTGAGCTGCTTGAACAGAAAACATAAATTTCCCTGGTTCCCAGCAAAGTGTGAACTTCTGTAGGAAACCACCTCTTCTGCTTCTTCAGAAAAAATAGGAGCAACAAGAATTTCTTAAAAAGGAATAAAGCATCTTTGGAAACAGGAACATAAGTTAGTACCTAACAGTATATGACAGTTAAGAAAACAGAAGGTCAAACCCACCTCTTTGTACTGAAGCATCAGTGCTAAGGGGCATGAATGATCTGTTTTCAGAGTAGTAAATACTTAATACCTGAGCTTATAGATAGTATTTTCCTTCCTAATTTGGCTTGGGTCAATACAACCCTTCAATAAAGCCATAAAAACAGACATGAAGGATGCTGAGCATTTTTACAATTATTACTAAAAATCTACTAATCTATTAAACCTAATCTATTAAAAGTAGAATGCTACCAGTCCCACTAACTAAACACGGCAGGCAGTGCAACCAATCACATCCCAGAATCGCAATTGCTCCTTATGTCCCACATGACAAATTCTGTATTCCTTCACTTTTGGCAGAAGTTGGTTTCACAACATCCCTATTTCTCTTGAGGTATATTGGGAGCTTGAAAGGAAAGCTAGAAATAGTGGTGTTCCTCCTTGGCAGTTAGCCTCTTCCAAAAAAAGTAGCAAACTACACTAGAAGCAGCAAGGCATTTACCACATATCACAGTATACAGTTTTTTAATCAGATATCCTGTTGTACCAAGGGCAAACCAAGGCTTCCTACAAAAATGGAGAAAACTTCCCCCAGGGACACAGGCAGATTGTCAAACCTGTCCCTTCACCAGTGCAGAGCCCCATGATCAGCACCCAGACTCCTCACATTAGGCAAGAAAAGCTCAAGTACCTACAAATAAAAATCACAAGAGCCATGTGGATTCTGGAGAATCCAGGTACAAAGTGAGTCTACAAAGCCTCTCAGCTGGGTCACACAGAAAAGATGAAAGGCCATAAATGCTCCCTTGTAACTAAATGGATCAGTGATCACAACAGGCCTCGGGCAGTAAGGAGCCCGAGTTCAGCAGACTGATCCCAAGCAGGCAGAGGAACTAGCATTTGATCAGGTTTCACATCATCTCAATGTACTGGGTATGAACAGTGGCAAAAATCTGGACTGAGAGGAACTTGGCATATAAAAACTTCAGCCTCTCCATGGAGTTAGAAACTACTTCAGCAGAGGTCACGAGAATCTTCTTGTTACCTAAATATTTAACTCACTTCTTGTGCTTGGTACTTAAAATGGTGGCAAAGGAGTTTTCCCCAACCTTAAATCAGGGGTCTAGGCACAGCTTTTATGTTCTGTGAACACCTTCACCATCCTCTAGACCTCTGCATTTGAATAACCTTCATCATAATGTGCCTTGTGCGCCAGGCACAATCATCTTTAATCTCTGATTGACAGTAATTTTAACAATGCTAAAAGAAAGCGGAAACTTACTGAAGGACTTGATAATATTTAATTTACAAAGAATGAACTTGATTCATCTTGAGGAATATTTCACGCTAAGTTTTTTATGCTAGTTATTGTTGGGTTTTTCTTCTTTTTAGGGGGGAAAGGAAAGGGAAAGCTATAAGAATAAAAACAATCTTCATGACAATAATTATGTCAAGCATTCCCCATGAAATAATAAAATCTGGGGAGTTCCAGCTGGAAAATATTTTTGATATTTGTTCATTGAGGATACAATAGCTGAGAATTAAATATGGCAAGGAGCTATGTTATACTGTTTCCTTAAAAAAAAACCCAAAATAATAGCAACAAAAATTGCCAAGAAGAAGAAAATTATTTTACTTTTCATAGAAAAAGGATGATATGTAAATTCACTAATTGGAGAATTCATTTCACATGGTTTAGCTCTACAGGACATTCCTGTCTGAAATAACGAATGTTCAAGCACCTAATTACAAATGTTGCTATAAATAAAGTACTTTGGGCAACTATTTTAGTCATTATGCTAAATAACTACAGTAATCATTATACTTTAAACATGCTGAAATGTGGCAAGTGTTCAGGTTTGGCACCCTTGCCTTTTTATTCTGCATGTGGAATAAAGTGCTAACAAATATTTAACTTAGTGAATCGCATTCGGTTATAATTTTTTATCTTCCACTGACATATTCATCTCCAGTTCCTGATTCATTTCAAGTCATACTTATTCCACACCGAGCTTCTAACAATAATATCATTATACTGACAGTTCCTATCAACTATTTCTTTTTATAGCTGTTAATTTTTGTGCTGTAAACATCATCAATAATCACATGGGAAAAAAATTATGAAAACCCTGATAACCATTATCTCTCCATTCTGTTTTCTTCTTTCCATCATAATTGCTACACAGACAATAAATTCAGCATAAAGTACAAGCAACGTTTGAAGTGAAGACCTGCCGCCTCTGCAATTCATATTAAATTTCTGTAGTTGCTTCATCCTTCCCCACCCTCAGGATTTCTCATTTCTGTGCTGAATTCCACTTTGACTTCTAGATAAGGTTAGCAACTAAACTGTAACAAAAATAACACAGCACATGTCCTGTCATTTGTAAAAGCATTAACCAGGAAATCCATTGCTGATTGACAGCTGTATTTCATACAGCTCCTGTGGCCCTGCACCTGCTCTGGGGCAGGCTGCTCTGGGGACATCAACCCCTCTGGACCCTGCTGGACCATTTTTGCAGACAGTTGATGCCTTGGAATAGAATTTGAGTTTCTGTATGGAAACACAAAGGATTACAGGATGTTGAAAATACAGAAATGTGGCTTTCTCTCTGAAAAGCCACAGGGGAGGGGACCAAGTGCTGCAGCAGCAGCAAGTGGAATTACACACTTGGCAGAGCAAGGGCAACAACCCCAGTACTGCCTAAACACTGAGACTGACACGGCACCATGTCAGGGGCAAGGAAGGTGTGCACATTCCCCTCTTGCAGAGTATCTTGCAACAGGTGTCTGCATGAAAACAAAAAAAAGAAAGATATGAAGCCCCAGGTGTGCTGGAACAAGTACACCAAGAGGATGTCAGAACACAGGAGGATAGCTGTAGGAGACTCACTGCTCCACAACTGCAGCAAAATTAAGAGTGGAACATCCTGTGACCATCTGATGCTATACATTAACTTAAAATTAGCACTCTTGGGGAAAATATAATGGAAAAGTTGTTTGGGGTGTTTTCTGAACAGCTATGACAGAGGAAGCATGATGGTTTCAAAAAAAGATACTGAATTGGGAAGCCTATCCTTGGATCAGTCTGCTACACACTAAGGGTTTCCCCTGGGCATTGCTGTTTTATACAAATCAACTCACAAAATAACACCTTCTTTTTTATCTTCTTGACTTTCAGTAAGAGTCACTTCCCACTTGGGTCTTAAGGGACTCTGAAGCATGAGGGGGAGCCCACTTGAGACTTAGATAAAACCAAATACTCCTTGACAATGTGGCTTCAGAATAAGAAAAAATATCCTTCAAAACTGTTTCTTCTAGATAAGAATTACTCTGGCACTTGGTTCATTTCTGTAGCTTTGTTAGGCTATCAAAGTGGCACTGATTTCATATAAATACATATATACCACATTAATCTTTTAAAAAAGATCCTAGAAGCCCTTATAATCTACAATTCCATGTTCCATATCCTTCTTATCTACAAGAGCTTGTATGCCAAACAGCTACTATTAAAATAAAAAGCACCAATTTTACACAATTTTAATGTTATCCAAATAATTTGTTTGGTGTTATATTATCTCCCCTTATTTGGCTTTGCATGCACTTAAAGGAATCCATGACATGTTTTGTTCTATTTAGCTTGTTTTGCTTGCTATTAAAAGAAGTTAGAGAGATTCACCTAAGCAATAATGATCTCAGTTGACAAAAACAAGGGAAAATAAGAGTAATCACCTCAAGATACTTTACTGCCCAAATGGCTTATCTGCTATGTAGTCTTTGATGGGTCTTCCACCACAGTCAATATCGGGCAGCCCTTTAACATGGTGTTTGAATGTCAGAGAATATTTAGAACATGGGAGAGCAGGGATGGTTCCAGCTTGTTCCTTTTTGGTTTGCTATGCAGCACGCAGTCTCCACTGACTAAGGTGATAAAACCATAAAACATCGTGACAAATTGACTGAATTTTACAAGCTTTCCCAAAGTGCTTTTTCATATTGTTTAAAGCTTTCCAGGGAAAACATGTTGGCAGTATTTGCTGGGCAAGGTACTGACATGCACAGCATTAAAAGGGAGATAATACAGTGCTCTCTGTGCTAAAAAAAGCGTTGTTCTACCAGCCTGTAAGCAATCTGCTTCTCTGTGTGTCTTGGATGGCTTGAACGGAGGAGAGTAGCTGCGAGCAGCTCTAAATAGGAGCAAGGAGAAGCATGTGTGATAAACAGCTACTCCTCAAAGCTTTCTTCCCTCTGGTATTTCAATTCTTTCACAACCTCACAGCAGACAAGCACTTTGACAGGGTCCTATTCAGGGCGTGTTTGGTTTATATTCCTTCTTCAGGCTCTGCACAGCACCTTGTGGTGTTCGATCACCTTCTGCATCAACAACTGAATTTCTCACAGCAAACCTTTCCTTGTTCTTTCTTGAGCATGGTGAAGCCCTCCAAATGTCTCTTAAGATTCCTTAAGTTACAAAGGGAAGGACAACTTAAAAAAAAATGTGAATGGGGTAACACATTTCTGTAAATTTGGTGACGACATAAGAAGCAGCTTATGGGTGGCAGGCTCAGGACATCATTCCAAGAGGCTGTGGTGCTACAGCTGGGTGAAACACAAGTGTAAATTGTCTACAATTTGTGTTCTCCTTCACATCGAGATAATACTTGAAACCAAGATATAAAATAAAAATAGACAGAACTGGGTTCTTTACTGCACTTTCCCTAAACACTGCTATATATTTCAGCTGTTGAAATACATGCTTGGAAGTCCAAATGCTGAGCCAAATATGCATCTTCACTCATACTCCAACACTCAATCCATTCTAAAGCTCTTTTCTGAACCACTCAGATGTTCACCATCTCACCAACACCACTAAAGCAAAATCCTCCTCCAGTCTGGCAATACTTTGGCCTAGACAGTTTAGAGCACCATTTGCTTTGTGGCATTTTTCAGCTAATTCAACCTACCATTGCTTTTTCCCATTACAACAGTTATAGAGGGTATAGATAGCAAAGCATTAAATAACTGCTTGGCAAAAGCACGCCTGATATATTGGATGAATAAAAATGTGGGTATATTATGCCCAAGAGCTGCAGAACAAAAAAAAAAGAAAAAGAGAGAGATTACAAGTTAGAGACAACTGATTTTTTTCTTTTAACTTCACTATTATCTGAGAAATATTTTAAATTCTTGACCTGCTAAAGTTTATAAATATATTCCAGATCATATGTGCAATAAATCTGCTTTTTTAATCATCAGTTTGTTCACGAACAAGCTCATAATTCTTCCAGGTAGAAATTATTTTCTGCTACCCATACTCTTACTATCTCACCTGTCTGCTCCTTTCCACACCAGGGGTCATTAAAGGATTTCTGCAGGAGAGTGAAAACAGGGTAAATTTGTTCCCTACTTCAACCTAATACTCCCAGCTCAGGAAGCCAACTGTTTTCAGACCAGGACCTGGATATGGTTTCTATGCATTTAATTACTCTCAGCACGTTTCTCTCTCATTAACTTTTCCAGACTTCCCCGTACCAATGTAAAATCTTACCTGCACATCAATCTTGAGCAAAAACAGCCACATTCTCTCATGTGTTTCAAATTTATCACCTACTACTTTCACCTGGTGAATCCTTGTGCTTGCATTAGAAGAAAGAGTGAGCAGATGATCCCTCTCCATCTCAGTCACAGTTTTATATGACTTCTACCATATTCTTCTACAGCTGTCTCTTTTCTGAAAAAACTCCTTCAAATTATTTTAATTGGATCCAAAAAGTGCTGGTGTCATGGAGAGAAGACAAGATGTCATTTTATTTCACCACCCAAGAAAAGAAAACTGATTAAAATTTAAATGTTTCTAGATAACATAGGCACTACTCTCCACTAGATCAAACAGATAAATTGGTAGACTGAGGTGGGGAAATGAATTTTGTTTACTTCCTGATCAGAACCCAGTTTGTATTAGGCAAAAAGCATTAGCCATGTTATCTTAATAACCCTTTTGATGACCTATTTCCAGCGAGCATTGTGGTGCCCACTTTGGCAAGAAGGTCCCACAGAGGAGTCCCAAATGCCAGAGAACAAATAAAGCTCTCAGCCAGCAATCAGGCAACAATAAGCAGAGAGAAAACTTGGCTAGGCTAACATGGTGATATGGAGCACTTTGAAATTTCTGGAAAGACAAGCCTAGGTCAGCTCTTCACAGCTGATGTATGTTTTCCTTCTTTATGCACCCTAATATACATAAGGTATAGATGTGTGCATCTATATGCCTCTGCAAAAACAAATATATATTCTTGCAGAGAGGAATTCTTAGTGCAAGGTGGCTTTAAGTATCTCATTTCTGTTTTGAATTTGCTATTTACATCTTTAAACTGATTTCACCACAGGACTAGAGGTTCTTTGCTTCCTTCCCCCATCACCAAAACAGAAAAATATTTCCAAGAAATCAAGAATGTAAGTGCCGTTGCAAAACATAAATACACTGTAAGTGGAATCATCTACTAGCATGGAAATTACATGTCTGAGAGGGAAAAAAAGTACCTAATGTAAAACATAATAAATGTTTGTCTAGAAAAAGCATATGAATATTTGATGCCTGATTCTATTCCTTTTTAAATCATCTCCAACACACTCTTTGGGCATGCTAAAATTTCTCCAAGGTTCTTTTTCAAGCCCCTGTTAGCTCTCCTCATAGGAAAACTTGCTGGAGAGAGAGATCTGTCATCTCTTTTGTTGTTCCTGCTCACTGCAGGAAGGTTGGGCTACATGAGTTTCAGAGGTCCCTCACAATCCAAACTGGGTCTGATTCTCTAACTTTGGAATGCAGTGTTGTAAATGGCACTGAAGTAGAAGGATTTATGCAATCCAAATCAGTCTCCATGTTCCACACGAAGATAACCTGGCCTGTGTTCCTATACTCTTTTCCATTTTCCATTCCCAAATGATTTTTATTTTCTAGCAATACTCACTGAAATATAACAGAGAAGAGATATTGAGTCTATCATTTCTCATAGAGTAGTTGAGAAATACATTGCTCTTACAGGAAATTTTTCTTCTAAAGTTGTTCATTCCCAGTCCCAAATATTTACTAATAAAGCCTTTGGGAAAAGTTTGTCTTCATTTTAAATAATGAAAATATACGTTCCCAAAGCTCAGAAGGAATGACCAAATTAAGGAAACAACTAGTTAAGCAACTCTCATCTCCATCAAAAACTGTGTGCTGCAAATTAGCACCTGCAGAAAGAGGATGCTCCCTTCTTTTTTTCTACCCAGTTCCCATTGCAGGATCTGCAGTGCTTGAAATTACCATGTTACCATGAACTTCTCAATGTCTTTAAATATGATAATAAAAATAAAAAGATGCCTCTGTACTTTTTGAATATAACTGAAGAAATTATGAATATTATTCTTCAAATAGGACCGTAGGGTGCAAATTCAGCTCAGCTGTAAGTGCATTTAAGTGTATGGAATAATTCCAAGAATAAATTTGTCCCACTATCCAGAAGGGTGCTTGCTTTATTGAATTAGGAGAATTGAGTGCACTCATCCTGTCCACAGATCCATTAGTCAGTAGTTATGACAGGCCATAAGCAAAATCTATTATTAGCACATTTACTGAAAATGCAGTTTTTCACTTGCAGAATCAGTAGCCATGATCTTAAAAATGCTAAAAGAACACTGAAACCTACTGAAAAAAAAATGACCCAGTTTTAATTTCAATTTCAAAAAGGTGATACATATGCAAGGTTAAAGAGGGGGATCTCAGAACATGCTAAAATTTCAGAAAATCTCACTAAACCAGTTTATTTCATCAAAGCCAATTCCATATTTCAGGATAATAAAAAGGAGAAGCTTCCCTGCTGGATCTATGTAAAATTCTCTGTGCCACAGTGCCAAGTGGTGGCCAGGCACTAAAGCAGAATTAACCAATTAGCAAAGTGTTCCATCTGGTACAGCCTGGACTTGCTGTGTCTCCACACCTCATGTTACCATGACAGAAACTTCTAAAGGGACATCTTCAGCAAGAAAGCATCTCCCTCTCTGAAACATCTTTCTTTTAATCTTTTCTACACACAAAACCAAACATGGTCACTTTACAGGAAGCCAGAGCATTCAGAGTTGGCCTGTTCCCACCATGAAAGGGCTTTTTTATATAAGCTTTGCTATAAGCCAATTCAAATATTTTTCAGCTCTGAGAAGTAGAATACAATTACATATCCCTTTGAGAAATACAGTGGATCAAGATAAATGGTTTTAAAGTATTGAAGAAAATAGAAATCAAGAGACTTTAACATAAATTCATCCATTTTCCCACACTCCGGATTTCACTAATTATTTATTGCAAGAAACCAACAGAAGATTCCAGCCTAATAGCTCTGGATAACAAACTCTTGTACTCAAAAGACAGCGGAAGCACAAGCTTCCCACAGTGCCAGCTTTGCACTGCTGTCAGCTTAGAAAGGTATCTTTATTTTTGAAAAAGGAGATTTCATATTGACACTGACTTTTGTCATTGCTGAAATTGCTAAGCTGCATATTAATTAACAGAGACAAGCCAGTAACATGGATAAAAAAGCACAGAGCAAACTGGACTGCTGGCCAAACAACAAGGTTTCACAATTGCTCTGACTCATGCAGAACCTGAAATGGAAACCTGGAGATTAAAAACTTCAATGCCTCATCTCTTAAACTACCTATCTCCCTCCCAATTTGCATAATGTGAAACAGAACTCAAAATTAAGCATTCGTGTCTCTTCTGCAAGAACAACAAGCCTATAAATCAAAGTCTCTTCACTGTGTCTGCAATTTGCAACATTTCAGTGGTCTCATCCCCCTCTAAGGATGTGATATTGAGGCCCTGCAGAGAGTTTGTGCTGTGGAGTTGACAGGATCACTGCAGTGCGGCTGTGCAGAGGACTGGGAACGTGCTTAGGCCAAAGGAGCCCTGCAGGAAGGAAGACACATCCCTCCTTGCACTGAACACAGACTCTGGCAAACTGGGAGAGACAATTCCCCATTCTTAAGATCAGAAACACAACCCAGGCTGATCTGTCAATCTTTTATCTGTTTCTTTCCTTACTATCATCATCATCATACAATCTGCTTTTTCAAAACTAAATTAGCATGGACTCAGTGGAGCAAAACTTCTGCTACTGATGCCTTAAATGGCTACCTAGAAACAGAGACTAAATGGAAATAAGGGAATAAAGGAGGGATTTATTTGAAAGGCCTTCAGAGGTTACACCTTGGGGGTCTGGAGGGTCCTGCCTCAGTGGATCCCAAAATGGATGACAGGTCATGAGTTCTTCACGCTTTTATAGGTTTGGTCCATTTGTATATCAGCATAAATTCTCCAATTAAAACTTTAGCTAGTGACGGAATTTCCCCAAGCTCTCCCCCTCTCCCCAAGATGAAGGTTTACACTTTTGGGCCCAGGAGGGTCTGGGTGCCCTTGCTGAGCAAGCTGGAGAGGCTTTGTTATGTCTGTCTGAGCACAGGACAGAGGTACCCAACGAGCTACAGAAAACTTCAGTTACACTGGGCAGTGCAGGATTTGAAAAAATATAAAAGTTAAAACCTAAGGCATCACTACTATGGTTTAGGTAAATTATTGTTAGAAAATCAAATGCCAGTGAAATTCCTAAGACCAACTTGCTTAGTGGTGACAAGATACTAAATTATTTTTATTGCTGTATATTAAAATATATAACAAAATTTTAGTTATTAGCATAACAAATCGACTTTAAATATAATATTCTCAAGCATAAACTGTTTTGGCATTTGCATTAAGTAAATATAAACAGAGACACAGAGTTTTCTTTTTATGACAGAACAACATTTCAACCATGTTAAGTTTGTACATCTTGCTCATAAAATTTAGTAACAAATATAACAATGACAAAGCTTTCCCTACTCAAACTCAGAAATACAGTACTAGGAAATAACACACTTGCAATGTTGTGGATATAAACTGTTCACCAGAAACGTGTTTTGTGAAACTACAGTTTTGTATATGCACATATGTACATGTCTGTGAATGACAGACATTGAATTCAGGAGGTTGGAACTGTTTCCTGTAGGTCTGTTGGAGTAATCTTCTGGGATCAAACAAACAAACAAACAAACAAACAAACAAGAAATTGGGAACCTCATACCTTTGTCTTGAAAAATATTTTGGTGATTTAGAAGGTTTCTGAGATGCCCAGAAACATGATTCTTGTCCTAATGATTAGAGCACTTTGCTGGGTCATAGGAACATTTACAACCTCCTCCATTTTCTCAGGGCACATTCACACACACACAAATCAAATCCCCCTTTTGATGTGAGTCCCATTTCCAAGGGTCCTTTCTCATTACTGAGAGCCAGCACGGTCAGGAGTGAGCTTGTCTTTTAAAAACACCACGGAGGAAGAAGGAGTAAGGGTTTGGACAGTCATCTTGAAAGGGGAATATGAATTTCTCTGCAGAATCTTACATTTTCTCAAAAAAATATTTTTAATCTTAGCACATTCTAGACAAAAACAAGGATATTATTTTAGGGGATGTACCCAAGACATTAACAGAGTAACTATTCTTACTCTTATTATATTTATACTTACTCTTTCTAAAAGCTTTATTGTTTTCTGATATATTCTATCAATTTTAGTTCTTTTGTTGTCGGTTTTTCTTTGCCAACAATTCTGCCGAAGCGAGGGAAGTAAAAAATTATAATAACTGAAAAAAAAGCTTAGATTTCAGTGCAAATTACCAGATTCAGTAAAACACAGATGCAGTCCAAAGAAAGATAAAGAGTTGGGATTACATCTGCTGTGATTTGCCAGATGAATTTATAGTAACTACTGATAAAAGAAAAAGAGTTGTTGGGGAAAGGAATAGATTTAAATGAAAGCCAAAAAGTAGGTCAGTTACTACTTTAGGTATGAAAGTATGCAAAATGACAGAGATGCAGGGCTGTGTTCCCGGAGCAGGCTCTCCCCATGTGAGCCAGGGCTCTCCGGAGGGGCAGTGCTGCTCACTCACCCCCAGGGACAGCTCGGTGCTGGGGCCGAGCAGAACAGCAGCACCACCCTGCACTCAGAGCTCTCCTCTTTGCCAGGACAATAGCACACACACAGAGCTTGTCTGTTCCAATCAGCAGAAGAAATATATTCTAATGCACGTTAAAACCCATCTTTTATTGGAGAAATGGCAGTTACCTCTTCTTTATTTAAAAAAAAAAAATGGTAAAAAAGGCAATGTTCACAGAAGGGAATGAGGGACAGATGAAGAGGAACAACCAACATGAAACTGCTGGGCACTGGCAAACAGAAGAGATCTTGACCACTATATACAAAATGTGTTTGTTAGGAGGATTTCACCATTTAAGCAGCAAGTCTGATCTTTTGTCATAAGCATGGGACTACTGCACCCCTGAGCAATCCTGAAGAAATGGGGAATTGTCTCTACTCCGAAAAAGCTATTGTTACTTTGGGTTTTTAAAGCATTGTGACAATTTGCATTTTTCTAGTGCGCATACAAAGCTTCGTTTTATAAGATACCATGACACGCTTGAGGGAAAGGAAAAAAATCATGGTATTGTTACGAAACAATAAAATGTGCTTTAAAAAACCCACACAGACACAAAAACAAGAATACTTCCTATCAAGCTACACTCAACCCTTTTCAAGGAGGTCTAGAAAAATGATACCCAAATATTTTTATTTATGTTCAAACAGCACGAATATACTATCTACATTCCAAAGGCAAATTATTTGTTAGATACATTTGATAAATTTAAAGAGCTGAACACAACTCAAATATTTAGAGGTACTTTAATGATCTTACTCGGAGTTGCATATTGTTCTACAAATAGTGCCTTTGACAAGTTAGACTGTGCTTCCATCACACAGATATTTATCCTTTACCCAAAGACACACATAAAAATGCATATGTAAATAGAAATGTCATATGGAGGGCAGATATATGACCATCTGGAGGTAAATTGGGACTACCTGGTCATAATCCTTATAACAAAAACATATCCTCTAAGACACTGTCAAAACAATAACACTTTGTAAACATACAGAGACTGCAGCAATGCAAATTCTATTTGGCAGGGCTGCCCCAAGGTTTGTTCACCAACGCTGCTGTGCTTCTGAACCAGCCTTGACAGAACCCTGACGTTTCAGCCATAGGAAGGAGCATTGGAATGAAAAACGAAAGCGTGAGTCAATAGTGAAAAGCTGCTCTGGAAACACACCTGCCTGATCCTCTGGTGCTCAGAAAACAAACCAGGCAAACAAAGGGAACAGGAGAGGCAAGCGACCAAAACTGAAAACTTTTCACTGAGAAGTTAATTTAACTGAATCAGAACCTTTTACAGCAAAATAGCAATGCCACCATAACTCAGTGGCAGAACGAACACCTATCAGTGCCCACCTATCTCTCCTGGCAGGGCGCTAGCACATACAAACCATCTCTGCAAAATCTGACAGCATACTCCAAAACCTTGAGTAAAATTCTCCTTTAAGTCACTAGGGCAGAGGAAGAAGGAAATAATTATTGCTTGTATACCCCACTTTCTGCCCCTTGTATGCCCCTGCTTCAGTTTCGCAGAGAAAAGGAGTTGAAAAAGGAAAAGAGAGGAGAACTTAATCCCTGTATAGCTTCAAATTTGTGCTCCCAAAAACTCACAAAACTCAACATATTCTGAAATTTTGCATTAATATAGGTTTTTAGACTCTGAATCTAAATAATACATATATTGTTAGAACAATTACTATTTATGACTGCATAAACTTCCTAGTTTTAGAAAATGCCCCAAATGATCACTGAACAGTTGCTCCATTCCTGCATAATTCTGCAATATCCAATAAGGCCTCATTAAACTGAAGTCCTTGATGAAATAAAAAATAATTTGAAAAGAAATTAAGGTCCTTAAGATTACACTGTATGCTAAGGAAGACATTCATGTATGCACCCACAGCTCCTAGGAGAATTGAATTCAAATTCCCACTTTTCTTATTTGGAAGAGGAACATAAATACAAGAAACAACTGAGCATAATAAGCTTAAGAAATAAGTAAACAATCTGAATCCAGGAATTGAATCTATTTCTACAGCCACATTTCATTAAACCGACAAGTAACAGCAATTGCTGTTGTAATGAACTCTTTGGGTAACAAGGAAGACTCAATTGTTTTGGTTTTTTAGGGGGGAGGATGTTTGCTTTCCCTCATTACACTAACTTGGTTCTGTTCATAGGTATTTTTAAATTACTGAAGTTCCTTGGTAAAACCCATTTGAAATACAGTGTCTTTCCATCAACTTCAATACTGTTTGGAATAATCTGTTTGCAAGAACTCGATAGAATACAAATACACCACGGAGAACCAGAAGCAGCCTTGTTCTACTTTATATTCAGCACAAAGCATACATTTATTAAATATCTTTGACCATGATAGATTTCAACTTCACAATCCTGCCTTTCCCTCATGAATGAATCTCCATCTGAAGTCCCTGAGGTCTGTAGTCACCTTAACAGCTCCAGCTGGCAATACTTGCTTTAAAGATTTGAAAAGAAAATTCTCATATTGCTCTTTGAGCCAAGGTATTTTACATATCCAAACTTTACTTCACAGCTGGATATGTCCATGAGTTGCTGGATCTCTTCTTACAATCCTACAAACAACCTTAAATTATCAAATCAGTCCTTGCCCTCACAAATCAAGTATGCTACAACAGCATCTCTAACAGTGGAGATTTAAACATGAAAAAGTATCCTTTGACAAGAGCCAAGATGAAAACATACATGCAAATAAAAAATTAATTCCTGAATTTTAAAACTTAAAATTCGTTGTCTATAAAAGTCCAAAGCTCACCTAAAACCAAAATTCTAAGAATCCTCAAACGTAAACCCTGATACTTAAGTCTTGTCTGAAAACCTGAGCCCTCTATTAGAATGACCACCAAGAAAGAAATTAGTAACAATGTTAGATTCAGGAAATTACACTTTTAAAACCTGCTACAGGTGTTGCTATGTCAGATAGCTGTCCTCACTCACAGGGAGGGAAAGGAGGGAGAGGTCACATTCCTGTCTTCTAATTTATTAGCACTATACAAATAAATATTTGAGAAGAGCATGAATATTAAATTGCCTATGCAACACTGGTGCCTTGGGCTTTTTACTACTGAATATATTAGATCTGAACTTTCAAAATCATTTGAAGAAAGGAGGTGAAATCACAAATGTCTTGGGAAAATACAAAGGCAGAGGAGAGAAAATTAGACAGCAAGGGACCTTAAAGCATAAGAAAATCCTTCATTTTTGGCAGTTGATGTGTATTGCATGCATTAATATGCAACAGTCCCCAGAAACACTAGCTGATGTTACAGTCACCTCATTTTAAGTACTGTTTATAGTAGGGAACAGTCCTAGCTCAGACAACTTAGTGTCTCAATAGGCAAAACAAATTATCTCCATTTATAGAACTGCATGTCACCCAGAGTCAGAAATAGCATTGCATTAGCACCGAGCTCATAAAAGCAAGGGGAGAGTCACAGCTTGTGTTAACCACATGGTGTATTTATTAAATGGCTTACAATAATTAGTGGTTAGGATTTCTTTTAAATAAATAAAATAAAAATGCTCCCTATAACATGAATAAATTTCAAGAAATCGAACACACCAGAGAATGTGGTCAGCTCTACAGAGTTTACTGCATGCTAACCTGGTATCTGTATATTGGTACGTGGCTTTCCACAACAGTAAATCAGTATTGTTCAGAATACAACAGAACAGGTGTTTCCATGGATAGAACATAGACTCATATCTCCCCCAGGCTTTCAGAGGAATATCTTTGTTTTCTATGGCATGCAAACATACTTGTCCACTTCCAAATTAAAGGTAGTTTCCTTAGTTCAAATTTTGAGGCAGAAGAAGGTGACAAGGAGAAGGAGAAGACAGAAAAGAAGAAGAAGTAATTTTAGAACAGGAATTTGCCTTCTCAAGCTCTCAGCCTGTGTGTCTTATCTGCATTCTGTCCTACATTTATGAACTAAATTATAAACCATTAGTATTCACACGCACATGGCATTTATTGCAAGCTAAACTATTTCTTTAAAACAAGATAATTAAAATTAGTTGTGGTGGGCATGAAATGCCTAAGAAATCTTTCTACAAATGGTCCCAGAGCTTGCCCTTGGACACAAACTCATGACTGACAATTAAAGGACCCTGACTACGCAAATAATTAAAACACTTGTGTAATTTTCTGACAGCAGAGGCTATTGAATTAAAGTGACTCATTATTAGCATTTACCCTTTTGAAGTTATTTCTAATTTGTTTTGAGTACTCCAAGAGAAGGTATATTAGACTAGCCAGAGGTGGGATTTTGAATAAACTACGTATTCTAAAGTAGACAAGCAGAGTCTGGTAACAGCTGGTAACAACTAGTAACAACTACAGGGACTCATTCGGTATCTCAGTGCAGAGATACTGAGGAATTTTCATTCCCTGGGGAACAAGTCCAGCCTCTGAAACAGCTAACAGCCAGCCTTTCACAATGCCATCGCCTTATGGGACACCACGCAGTTTCTGCTGTAGCCTTGGTCTCATGAAGAACAGCTGCCAGCACTGTACACAAGCCTGAGACATGGGAGCAAAACTTGGAGATTACACAGAGCATCATCTGAAATGTGCCCAGCAACAAAGCCAATGTTGGTGACTCCTCAGCAAAAAATGCAATAATGGGTTTTTGAAGAAAAGCAAGTGGTTACTAGACTACCCAATGGCTAGAGGGTCATAACCTTTTCTTCAGGGATGCATCACTAATGAAGGTATGAACAAGAAGCACAACAGGGCAGCAATCCAACCACAACCTTGGAGGTTTTCAGAAATCATAGAACAAGCTTTTATAGCCCCAACACCACAAAAATATACTGTGCATGTTCTCTTTCAGTAATTGTCATCACCAATGGCTCAAGTGGCCCACTTTGAACCAGGGGGAATTTGGACATTCTAGCATTACAGAAAGTAAGCTCAGGCATTGACTTCTTTTGAAACAGTTCAATTACTTTCCTGTGGTGCTGAATTCCTGATGTAAAGGAAAAAGTACTGTTCCATTGTAATTGGTTAAGGATGACCATCAGTTATTCGGAGAAAGACCTTTGTTCCCAAATAACAAAATCAGGAACACAATGTTTAGAGATGTTTTGATCATGTAATATCTCACTTTAAAAAGCTATTTATACAGCTTACTTCTGAACAAATTTTCTTACATATAGAACAACATGTCAGAGCCCACTGCCTTAGGACTATCACTAGAGGACATAGTTCCAAACCTTTAAAGTTCTTGAAGCACATAGCACTAATTACATTTACTCCTTCACTGTAAATCTCTGGGTGATTAGGCAAATACTGTAATGTACACTGGATGACAAACAGCCTGTTTGATGTCTCATGACGTGGAGAGGGTGGGGAAGAGCAAATAATCTACTTCCTTATGTCAGTGCTTTGAAAAATATTCCATAATTGTCTCTGGTGATCTCGAACACAAATGCATCGGAGAAAGAAGAGTGATGGCACTTGAGACCACAAAGCCCAAGTAACACAGTAACACATCTGCCTAGCACCACCCTTAGGAATTCTCCCTTGATTAAAAAAAAAAGAGATGGAGCTACTCAAGCATGAGCCCAAATATTCATGAGGTCCTAGAAATACCCCAGATATTCCTGAATGGTCAATAACATTGCAGACTGCTAACGGGTTTAAATAATCAATACAGACACCTGTCACTAGTCCATTAACCAGAAGTAATCACTAACAACATGAGAACTTGAATAGCATTTCACATACAGAGCCTTAGCCAGTCTGAAAAGCGTGAAGGAATTCTGAGGACTCCAGGTAATATCGGATGAGAGTTGCCTTAGAGTTGTCAAAAAACTCAGCAGTGAACATTTTTGGTAGGGCAGCATATGTTTAAGTGCACCAAGAGATGATTTTTGAGCTTTCACGTATTACACATGAAGGTAACTTTCACTTTGTTTTCCTGGGAGATTCTTCTCATCAGTAAGAACTGATGCACTCTCTCCAAAGCCTTGAATAACCCAGGAAAGGTGTGGACAAAAATATAATCCCACGTTTTTCATAGCTCAGCAACAGAGACTTTTCTTTATTAAATTAGTTGACATATCTCCAAAATAAACATGTTAGGCGTAAATCTAAAATGCAAAAAAAGTGAGAAAGAAAAAGTTTCATGGACAGTATTTACAATTACTAGGGATACTGAATTATAGAAAACATTGGCTATGAAGTAATTTAATAAAATATTCTGCAAGCTAATTTTTCATCCCTTAAATTCATCAGAACTTAATAATACTAAATTATGCAAAAAATCATAGTAAATATCTGCACATATAATTTTATAACCTTCCACATTCCTGATATAATGAAAAAATGACAATTTAGCTTCATGACAAACAGTTTAGCAATAGTCATTGATTAACAGTTTCTAACAAGTTCTTTGAAAGTATTAGTGTTTATAAACTGAATGGATATACATTATGGGGTTTACAGAATGTAGGAAAGAAAGTTTATTATTTTGTGACTCCTGCTAGTATTCTAAGTAATGACAAAAGTATTATATAAATTTAAAAAGCAGGAAAAATGTTGAGTAAATGTTCAGAATATGAAATAAAGGTAATCTGTATTGTCATTATAGTTAAAAGAACAGCACAAGAACTAACGAAAAGTTTCAGCTGAGATTGTAATGAGATTGAAATTGATGAGTAGCAGGTGGTCATAAAGTAGGATCATGCAATCTCTAATATATGCTAAGATAAAAAGAACATAAAATATATGTATAATTTGACAGCAATAACTCAATAAATTCTCTCCTAGAGTTTTGCTTTTTAGTAAAAGATCTTGTTCAGGAAGAATCCTGACTCTGATCTTAGTTACACATTTACATAAATACCTTGTTAGTAAGGTAAGAAGGTATTTCTTACCTTCTTATTACCTTCCTTACTTCTGTTCAAAATTAATGAAAAACATTGGTGAAAAAAATTTCAAAATACACCAAAAAAATAAGCAGTAGGGAGGAAAGTATTGGTATAATAAAAGAACTTGCTTCATATCTTGTCACTTAAGATTTGATATGACTGATTAAAAAAGGTTAGAGAGAGTCTAAGGATCACTGGGAAGAAACAAAGCTGTTCTGATCTTGACAAGCACTATGATAGTAGAAAATGTCAATGGAATTGGGAATAAGCTGTCCATCTGGGAATAGTTCTGGGTTGGTGACTTCATTAAGTGGCTGTTCCCTTCTGGTGAGAATGAAGACAGTTGGTGCTGTTCAGATATTTGAGCCCTGAGTTAATACTGAGGGAAGAGCTGTAAAGTCATTTGGCAGTCCAGAGCAAGGCAGGAATTTCCACTTGGAGCCATCCTTCTGCCAGGCCCATTTAAGTTGCATTAGCATCTCTTGGGCATCCAAGCTCTGTACAAGAGACAAGGTTGGTGCCTTAGTTGAACAGCTCCTGCCTATTTTCAGTAGATGCTTCAGATATAGATTTGACCAAGCAGATACTGAAAAACTGAGAGACTTCTTTCAGGAGGACATTGCAAAGATAGAGTATTTGAACTACAAAACTGAACATATTTTGTGATGATTTGCACTTTAAATACCTCTCAAGATGGAAAAAAAAAGGTGCTTTGATATTTGTACAGTATTGTTAAAGTTTTTTTCGAAAAAGCTCAGTTTTCTGTCAATGTGAGAAAGGTCTTTGGCAAGACTTTTCTCCCTCCACATCGTAGATTTTCCTCCCTGATAATGTCAAGGACTGTTCCCTCATACAAATAAGTGCCATTGCTCTGGCAGATACATCTTCCAGCACGTAAGCTTTGAAACTTAGTACAGCAAAGATCGTGCTCCAACAGAGATCATCCTCCCTTGTGAAGAGAGGAGGCAATAAAATCCTTTGCTAAGAAAGACAACTGGAAATTCAGCTCATTGCAATTTGATTGGAAGGAGAAGCACTTTATCTTTCTGTACAAATTACTGGCTTAGCTGAACTGTGTTTAGTTCAGATGTTAAGAGCATTGCATTAATCCTCTGAACAATTTAAATGCCCTAAACCCTGCAGAACTGACTTCTAAGAAAGCTACCAACAATACCAATAAATAACAATATATATACATGAAGAACACTGGCTGCATCTTTGACTTAAGATTTTAGCTCAGAGCTGGTTGATTTTTTTAATCTCAGTCTTACGCACACAAAATAAGAAGTGATTTTCCTTTCCTTCCAATGAGTGAGGTTTGGTTTCTCTAGGACAGGAATGAAACACAGCCTCTGGGTCCTTGAGCCCTGCAGCACATCCAGTGGGATCCATTCCAGCAATCATTATTTTACACAGCTTGCCAGGCAATTCTTCTGACTATGCCTGACCTGGGGAACTGTGCCGGGACAGGAAAAGATTGGCAGGGAATACTTTGCCTCAAGATCAGGTTCTAGGTGATATGTCTAGATCTGTAACACACCACAGTGTTGTTTTCCCATCAGTACAATTGATGTCTCCCTCAGAAAAAACAGGAAAAAATATTCCTTGAATATATAAGTAATTAAAGAGATGCTTCCAATAAATGTTAACTCACCATTACCTAATCGGTCTTTATTAAGAATTCTGAAAAGCAAACATTCTCTCTGTTAAGTGCTGGTCCTGAGAAAGATGCAGTTCATTTTCTCATCTTGTCCAAGACATTGAAAATTGAAACTAATTTTTCCCTAAACAATAGTTACTATTTTAAAACATCTAATCACCATCTAAAAACAAAAAACCCAAAACCAAAAACAAAGCACCACTTTTTTTTATAAAGAAAATTATTGATCATCCAAACTATTCAGGGACTCCAAAAAAAAGACCAAGAAAGTTACTAACAATAAATTAAAGAAGAAACAAACAACTCCATCAAATTGGCAGCGTGTCCAAACTCACAGCGTGTTATTAAATTAAATCAGTGACATTTAAATGAGTGCACCTGTATGCATACAAAAATAATTTCCTAGTTAATTAGCTCTGCAGCTATGGATGCCCTAATAGGTCAAAAGTACATTAATTATATCTAAATGAACAGAAATAATTTACAGGTGGCCACAAACCAGTAAATATATCTTATCACTTCAGATTCTTCCACTATGAGATAGTCAAATATTCACTTATCATATTTTCCAGGTGTAGAAAACATCATTGGAGGCAAGATGTCATATTATTATTGAGTGCAGTGATCCAGATGGAACAGAACAGACACCTCAGATGGGATTGTCCTGGGCAGAGGGAGCTGCACACTTGAGGAAATAGGAAATAGGTATAGCCATGTGCTTTGGAGTGCAGCACATGGAGAAAGGAAGAGAGGGGGTCAGAAAAGAGCTCAGAGATAGGAGAAGATGGGAGAGGGCAGCAAAGGATCTGAGAAGGAATTTGAGAGTTTGATAAACACAGAGAGCTGCAGACATGGTGATAAAACCCTCAATTACTGAAAAAAACCAAACCCACACTTAGCAGAAAGGATGCTAAATGTTAATCAAGCATCTGTACAGCCTTGCACTTGCATGCTGTTAGAGGATCTCTGCAGAGCATGAACATCTATTTGACCATAATATATTATCTGAGTTCTATATTTAGAAAGTAGAATAACAAGTTAAAAACTATTGGATGTTACAAACTTGATCAAGACAGAAATTCCATTTTTATTTGAAAGAGGGATTTCATGTTCAAACAAAACATCTAAGAAGCAATAAACTGGAATAGGAACTTCTCCTGAAAGTCCCTGTGAAAAGCATATTATTTCTGTATTGTTTTGGTTTTATAAAGAGATGGTGACAACAAAAATATGTGGACTCAGAACATCCATGCACGAAAATGAGGAGTGAAGGCGTCTGATATTCTGACAACCTCTGTACTTCCAGAAGGCTTAGAACAAAAAACCATTCATAGCCAGGATCACTAATTCTTAAGTAGGAATACAGTTTAGGGAAGACTCAGGCTCGTGTTGCTCAGTTTTTCTGTAACTTCCAAAAACGGTTTCATCTCTCTATTGCAACAGATGACCTACACGAAACTGCAGAAATGGCCCACTTTACCTTCAGGAGGGAAGTTAAAAAAGGATGAATAGCAGAACAGCTGAAGAACTGGGGAGTATTTCTCAATAACAATAACTATACAACAACAAAGAGATCTAAGAGCAATTATTTTTGCACTAATATTTTGTTGATTAGGTTTTTTGGCAGATAAAGTACATGCACTAATTTAAAATCAGGTGTGTTATCAAGCCAACACTGGGACTGTTCAACTACTGTTTGCTGTGTTTTTCAGTATCTTTGAAATAAAGGAATTTCTTGAGAATTTGGCATTCTGATAGTTCCTTTCACACTGCAAACTCATCTGCTTCTATTGCTTCCCCAACATTTTTCTCTCTGGGACTTTCCCTGTTTCAACCACATCAAGGAGGGTTGACTGTAACAAAAGGAATCAGATGAATGTTTTCAAATATTAGTTTGGTTGGGATGAACTTAATATGGATTGCGTCTTATATTGCATCGTCTCAAGGCTGACTGCATGGTTTCTTCATTCAGAATAAATAAATCAAAATTAGAGCAACAAAGCAATTCAAAATTCTCACCATCAAACCACATATCAATCAGACCAAATAAAGAAATTTAATTGATCAACCTAAAAACAACAAGGATTTCAAAGCAATGCATGGAACTGCAATTTCTGAAAACCATTTGGCTTTCCACTGAAAAACAGCACTAGTCAGTCAAAAGATNCAAGGAGGGTCAAGTATAACAAAAGGAATCAGATGAATGTTTTCAAATATTAGTTTGGTTGGGATGAACTTAATATGGATTGCGTCTTATATTGCATCGTCTCAAGGCTGACTGCATGGTTTCTTCATTCAGAATAAATAAATCAAAATTAGAGCAACAAAGCAATTCAAAATTCTCACCATCAAACCACATATCAATCAGACCAAATAAAGAAATTTAATTGATCAACCTAAAAACAACAAGGATTTCAAAGCAATGCATGGAACTGCAATTTCTGAAAACCATTTGGCTTTCCACTGAAAAACAGCACTAGTCAGTCAAAAGATGAAGAAATAGTCAAGCTAACAGCATTAATAAAAAACTTGAATAACACATTGATAATCCAATTTCTAAGAGCTTTTTAAAACAAAATGGAAAATAGCCACTAAAAAGATTAGATTTTAATGAAGATTGTTAGCCTTGAGAGAACAATCACTTTATTCTACTTTTTTCCTTTCTCTGTGGATTTTTAGCAAGAAATAACAATGAAGTACAAACACCTGCATATGAACCGATGTTGCAAAATAACTGAGAAATAGCTTTGCGACCTTCAAAACTCTTGTCTCTCAGGCCAGTGGAAAAATTATAAAAGCAGAGTATTTAATAGGTTCAGTTTTGTTAGCTGAATGTAAGGTTCTGCTCCAGAGCAGAAGAATTAGGCAGTGTCTGTACTTAACTGTGGTCAATACAAGGTCACTGTCTCCTCCAAGTGCTGTCACACGCCGACATGTAAAGATTGGCAAGCACGTCCCCACTCTGATTTTCAGCCAGTTCTGAGATGGAGATAAGCTATTTAATTACTGCAATTTCAGGACAGGAAATGAGGACACCTATCATAACCATTAAAAAACCCCCTTGGATAATTGTATTCTAACTCATTCCTTATAATGAAAACACTGAAAGATGATGGAATTGCCTTGCAAATGGGGAAACTGCTCTAAAAGTAAGTGGCAACCACTGGAGCTCTCACTATGTGTTATGAGATTTTTAATACTGTAAAGTAACTGTAGCAACTATTTTCTTTACTAGCCATAAAAGAGCACCTCCAGAGAGGGGCTGAAGAACTGGAACAACACAAGTCCAAGTAATAATGCTCAATCATTAGACTCCTCTCCAGCACAAAGGTTGTTCCTACAGGGCTCCAATCCCAGGGCAGAACCAGCCCAGCACGGCAGCACTGGGCAAAGCTACTGTGCATAATGACCAAGACAGAGAGCAAGAGAGCCAGAAACTGTAACAAAAATACAAATGGTTTGTCAAGAGGACATCACCTGTTACATTTGCCTGAGTATTTATTGATCTGCTGAAAACTAAACATCTCGTTTTTTTAAAAAATTCATCGATTCTGCAGTTGTGGCAGATACCACACAACACAATTCTATCATAACCAGCTTCTTGTAATGCACCCCTCATGAGTGAACGACACAAGCAGTCCTGTCACTCTTCACTGCTATCATCCCCACATCATTATTTTCCAGGTTACAGAAATACATAATACTTCAAAAAGCAATCACTCAACATAAAAATTTTCATGTCACACTATGGAGAGCATTCACATTAACTGCAAAGACAGGCATTATATCACAGGGCAAAATGTCTTTGTTACATTTTTCCAATGGCACAGTTCAAAGCTTAAGGCTACTCAACATGGCAGGAGAGGTCTGGAGAAAGAAAACAAAGTATATTTCACAATCTGTTTATAGGACTCTCATGTTCTCTGCAACACATTTTAAGTACAGTGTTAAACTAATTCCTGTAACTCAAGCCAAAGGCAAGCAGCTGAGAAGGGGGAAAGAGGTGGACTATCCTTGTGTTCCGGTTTGAGACAAATTCGGAGGAGAATATCCCCTGATGGAAAGCAGGTTGTAGTTAACCCTCCCCAACAAGGTTCAGGAAAATAAGTATTTTCTCGTAGGAAAGTGAAGAGGGAAAAAAACCTATTTATTTAACAAACACACAGGAAAAGAATAATAATGCTAAATAATAAAACCTCTCACTGTGAAGAGAAACCTGGAAGAGTTTTAAAGTCCTTTTGGGTGTGGTCTCCCTCCTCCCTGGAGCTGGGTCGACATGGGGAACCCCCTGCAGGTGGAAAACCTTCCAGTGAGGTTTCGATGTTCTGGTGTTCTGAACAAGTCCAGAAGAGAAGAAGAAGAAACCAAAATCCCAGGAAAAAACCTCCATCTCTCTTCTTTCGAAGAAAACAGAGCCGAGAGCTCTCTGGAAAAGCAAGGAAGGTGCTTCCTCCCCTCTCTGCCACCTATATCTCTCCAACAGCAGCAGAACAACAGAGAGGAGTAGTGACCTTGAAGCACAGAACTGCTTTGAAAAGAAGTTCTTCTGGCTGTTTGGGTTTTTTTTTCTTCTCTTCCCTCTCAGGCTCAGTTTAAAGGCACAGAAAGGCATAAGATTCATTTTCCGGGCATAGGGCAGACAATATGGGATACACCATAAAATCACTCCAAGGCACTTTGCTACTGTTCAGATCTTCAGGTATTTTGTAAAAAAATATTCTCTTTGGAGACAATTACTGCCACGCAGGATTTCAAGCGTACAAGGAAATAAAAAGAAGAAATTTCGTTGCTTCACTCCAAATGCTTCTTAAATTAGTAGTTGTTGACACATTTATTCAAGATTCTACTATGATGTCTGAGGCTTTGTGCCCCAAACACATCTTTGAGAACTTCTGACTACAAAGAAACTTTACAGAAGATGGAAAGCGAAATCCACTCTGAAAAGAAGTCTTCTCTAAAAGACCATAAAGTAAGCTGTCCACACAACCTCTGCGTCTGTCATAGATACTAAATTACTTTTCAGAGCACATATATGTTCTCTGACTTCACCAAAATTGGCACACCAGAATGCAACTTACCCAGCTGGAATGCAGCAGTACTACTGAAATGTCCTTCTGATCCGTAAAGCAGCAAAGCAGCCTTTTGGCTGATGTCCGTGGCTGTAAGTTCACCTCCCACACATTATTTCTACCCACTGGAGATGCAACCCAGTGATCAACACTGGTTGCCATCCTCTTGGCTTTATCCAAGCAAATAAAACCAAAAATCTATTTCATCCATTACATTTCCTCTCCTCGTCTACTTTCAAAAAAAAAAAATACCATGAAAGAGACAACCCTTGCCAAAATACAGACTCCTATTGTTCCTTCATGGTTATCGAGCTGTGAGTGGCCATTCAGTGTCACAGGAAGCCCTCACATCGAGCAACACTGTATCTTTGCTGGTCTTGCTATATTCCCACTTTCACTTACAAGATCATAGGTATTTTAGCACTGTAACACCACTGGAACTCTCCCTACAGTGCATAAAGAAGGTGCATTTTAGTGGAAAAGGCTTAAAATATTCGGGTTTGTGTCAAACATCCCAACATTCCAGATGATTATATGGGTTTAGAGCACAAATGCTATGATTTTGTCACTGTCACACAGCTGTTCCCATAGAGAGCAGAGCTGTTGTGGATGCTGGCATTTCAGCATAGCGGTGGCACAGAGCTTTCTGCCCACACAGGATAAGAAGGAGGCAATGACTGCAATGAGCCATCATGACTCTGGCCGAGGGGATATGAAAGAGAGTTGCAAAGAGAAGTATTCTCCTTTTTCCAAGATCTGGGAGACAGCTTGCTCCCTTATATTTCACCAGGAATTTGATGGCGAGGAGAAGTCTAAACCTATACAAGCACATGTGATGTTCTGCTATAAAACCAACTTATGCACTGCCAATGCTGAATTTCAGTTTAGTGCAACAGTCCCCAGTAAAACAGAGAGTGAGTCTTGTCCTTTAGTCTTATCCTCTCTGCTCCTGTGTAGAAATAAAGAGGCTCATCCCAGTGGTTCACAGGGGGGTTTGTCCTTCCCTTGACACCTCCACGTAATTCTCATTAACGGCAGTGTGAGTTCAGTCTGTGCACAAAGGAGAAACCAGCTGCACACAGACATCATGGTGCAGTTGCTTGAGGGACTAACTGCTAATTGCTACCTTTCAGTAACACTACTCCTTCCTAGTAATTTTGGTCACCTTGTGAATCTCCAAAGGAAGGCATTGGTAAATGAAGCTCTCCTCGGAGAGCTCTCCACTATCAGCTCTGTTCTGACCTGTTCAGGAACACCAGTCTCATATGCAGCTCACCCTGCCTTGTTACACTGATTTGGAATTAATTACTGCAGAACAAAAAGCACACAGAACATTAAGACGCTGGCCCAGCCCATGTGCTTTCCGAAGAGCCTCTGAACAAGTTCAGAAAAACAAACCATCAAAAAAATCCCCATCTTAGTAAATCTCAGTGCTGAAGGTGTACCAAGGATCATCCCATCTGAAAGATGCTACAGACACTTGAGATATGACAAAATACAGTTCAGGCATGCAGTATAACTTGAAAATTCCATTTTTATAATGTTTTAAATGCAAATATGGGAACCTTAATTTTGAGGTCATATCCAAGAGAATTACTCATTTAACTTTAATTTCAAAGTTGATCATTAAATAAATAAAAATTGCTATGTCCGAAAGATTTCCTCCACATGGATAAAAAAGCACAAAACTAACATCAAAACTAGAAAAATAAATCATTAACATTTCACTACAAAAACCCCCAAAACAGTTGATTACCAAACTCCTGAATAAAAAAAAAAGCAAACAAACAAACAAAAACCCCCAAAACAAATGAGAAAACCTCCACAACCAAGGACACATCAAACAGTGCATTAACAAAGATTCTACTTTCTATGTTGCAAATCTAACTTGGAAATAAAACAACCTACAACATCTGCAAAGCATAAAAGTCAACACAGCCTCTGGATGGTCACAGCATCAAAAGATGCCAAGTGAAAATTGTTATGTCATATGCAAACAGTGGTCCTGCCCCAGAAAACTATCCCAGTACAAGGACAAATGCAATGACTTCAACAGATTTCCCAAAAATACCCAGTCAACAACAAAAATTGCAGGTAGAGACAAGTCATGGAGCAAAAATAGGATTGTTGGTAGAGAGAATGTAATGAAGGAGAAAGTGATACAACAAAATTCTGTATAAAAGAGTACAAAATAAGACAAATTTATTTCTCTCAGACTGTCAAAGATCATAATTTATTAAAGAAAGAAAATAAGAAAGGGCAGTGATTAAGCAGGAACAGAGGCTCACTTTCCAGGAACCCATTCCACATCAAGGATCCAACAAGCTTTACCCCACTGAGGGACAGACCTCTCTCTTCCATGCTTTGGCACTTTTGCTAGGAATGAGCACAGCAAGGCAGCCTCAAGGAAGGGCCAAAGGGAATCACAGTTTATGTTCTGCAAATTCGCCTGTAATTTTTCATCTGAGATGGCCAAACTCTTAAAATCTGAAGTCTTTATGAAAGAACCAGTTTCTAGTGTCTAAATGGGAAGGTCAATTTTAATAATTTTACTTTTAGTTTATTACACACATTTTTAAGTGATAGCAAAGAATTCTGCTGAGCATATTATAGTTTTCTTTAAGAATATTAATGATTTTTCCTTTTCCAAATTAAACTCCTAGATTTTCAAAATTATTGGGTTTTCTCTTTGTGTTTTTCTGAATCAGCTCTATTTAACCTAATCTTTGATGTTCAGACACCACAGCAAGAAATGTATATGGAAAAAAGTGGACATAAGACTGTCATAATAGAAATAGCCTAAAGGAAAAAGCACAAGAATAGAGAAGGAATTTGAAGTGACAGAAGAAAGGCCTAATAACAATGAATGTAAGAAAATAGGGAATGATTTGTCACATTTCAACACATGAGTAGTAGATATCATATTTACACACAACTTGTTTCACTAAATTATTTCATGACCTTGGGCAAAGACTGTTTTAATCCTCTGTGGCATATTTATTCCAGCATCTCTAAAACAGATGTCATTCCTCTGTCTCTGTAAATACTGCTCTCACCTATCTACAAAAAGGAATTACCTAAGATTGTGGCAAGAGCTAAGACAGATTTGACTCAACTTTACTCAGAGCGCCATAGGCCGTTCCCCATTGCAGGTCTTCTGCTACAGTTTCACTATCAAAATTGCAATATACTATATACATATATAAACTATGTATTTATATAGTAAATAAATACAATTATACTACATATAAAACATGCTGGAGCTCTTTCTCTCCAAAGAAATTTAAATATTAAACACATTCATTCTGTTGACAGAACTAGTCCAGCATATACAAGTTTCTGACTCTGAGACAACGAAAACATTCACTCCTGTAAAACAGAAAAATGTCCTAGGATAAGATAAACTAACAACCAATAATTTCAGAAATCAAAGACAAAAGAGCAATGCCAACCCTATGCTGAGTTAATAAAAGCCTGTTTGTGTAGTTTTATCCTGTCAAGAGTACCATGGTTTAAAAGAACATAAAAACTTTGTTGTTGGTAAAATTAAACTAAAAAATGAGGCACTTGGTTTTCCTTTAGTCATGGCTCAAACTTTACATTTTACTTCAAAGAATCATGCTTTGTTTTGTCAATTTTTAACTATGAATTGGCATGAAATCACCATTTCTTCAGTTACACAAAACCAGTCAGAAAAAACAGCTTAACTCGACCACAAAAGATTTATCTGCCAAATGGATAATGGGAACTTAAATGCTTATTGTATCTCTATCACTACAGTATTGACAATGAAAATTACTTTCTCATCTCCTTAGAATAACCATTTCTGGGTACCCCATGAAACAGCAAAATGGAGTGCTACTGCACATGGTGAAAACTAAGGTAATGGGACAGCAGGCCAGAAGCTATGTGGCCTTGACAGAAGAATTGAAAGAACCTTTTCTCTTCAGCCTAATGCAAAGCACAGCAATTATTATTAGTGTTACTATAACACAAGAACAGGTAAGTAGCTTCCTCAGTGATGTGACAAATGTGGTGATCTAAAATTACAGAAGTAATCATGAACTCAATTACATTTCTAACAGTAGTATGACCACTGGAGAATATTGTCACTAGCCTATCGTATTGGCTAGTGACCCCAAACACAGAAAAGCTAAATATGTGCACTATATAATTTTTCAAATCTGTTAAGATCTATTTCTTTTCGTGAAAGAAAGAAAAAAAAATAGGAAAAGGATATAGATTCTTTCTAGATGAATGATGACAGAAGGAAAGGCAGAGAGGAAATAAAACTGTATCAGCATCAGCTGACAGTGGTTAAAGAAGCAATTATATATTGAAGTTGCAGGGGAAATAGGCAGGAAAAATACACCAAATATCAAAACTCTGCAAAGCTGGTGATAATGGAAAATACAAGACTGCATGTCCTCCAGGTGTATTGTACATTGGGCCCTGAGCAGAGTCCCAGGTGGGGTGATATGCAGTGCCCCATCCCTGGGACACAGAACAGCCATGGGCACCCAGGCTCCGCTCTCCTCCTCTGGGATGAAGGCCTCACCAGCTTCTTCCTCACACTCTCATTTTCTTCCTTACAATAACTGAAAGCTTCACCTCTCCACTTCTGCTCAGCTCCTGGATTGCCATCTGGAGCAGGCAACTCCTTCTGGCATCAGTCATCACTGTCTTCCCATGCTCCTAAGTACTTCCCTTCCTAACCTGGGCTCTGACTAAAACAAGTCCCCATCTTCAGGTGGCCACACAGCACAGGGGATGCTCCCACCACTGTCCCTGAGGCTCTCACACACTGGAACAGTGTGAGGCAGTCACTCCCAGGGTGGCTGTCACACGGTGAGTGGTGCAGCCCCTGTGGGCAGCCAGCCCCACAGCCCACCAGCACGGCATATGGCCTGCTCCTCAGGGCCTGTCCCTGCTGCTCTCAGAGTGCCCCACTCATCTGCCACTGTCACTGCCAGGGTATGAGTGGGAAGCACGAGTGAGAAGCACAACGCAGCAGAGGCCCCATGCTGACCTGGAGGTGTCAGAGAAGACGCAGCTGACACATCTCCTGCTCTACCTGTCACATCAGCAGGGTCACAGTGCTCATGTAGCTGTGCCTCACCTTGACAGAGCCAGCTGAGAGAGCCACCTTGGGCTCCCAGCCTCCCCTGAGCTCCTGAGTTAATACGGACAGAGAATGTTACCTTTTACTGCAATAAGATGAAGCCAATTAGCTTCTGTCAGTGGGCTCCTACCTCTCAAATAAAAAGATTCTGAGATCCCATTCATCTAACAAACACACCCTTATTGGTTAATCTCTCCCTTTCTTTCCCTTTTTTATTCCCCACTGTACTTGCAGTTGCACACTCTCTAAGAGGATATATCTCAATAGGTAATTCTGCTCCAACCTGGCAAGTCACTACATGCAGTTTACTGGAAAGGCCAATACAAAACTGCAAATGTGCAATGCATACATTCAGTCGCCAGCAGTAAGAGTTTGCACAAGGAGACAACGTTTAACAGGCATTTACAAAACTGCTTTTCGTGGCCTAAGCATATATCTGGAGAGAAGAACAAGGCCACAGAGAGGAAAAAGCAGAGATAATATATGAGAAAAAAGGCTAAAAACATCGAGTGCATAAATAATGAATGCTAGCTAGTTACAGTGGAGGGCTGCAGTAATGAAGAGGAAGAAAGGAAGTGCATCTTAACTGGTTCAATTTGTTATCCTTCAGGATTTAACAGTATGCTAATCACAGTATGTTAATCATAGATAAATATTAAACACATTAAACAGCTATAAAACATTTAGTTCTCATGCAATGGTTAATATCTATCAGGAATATATTTGTTCCTAATTGATTTATTTTGTAAGTTACTATTAAATTCATACTAAATACCTAGTTCTTCACATTTATACAGTATTATTTAATGGTGTTTACTCCAGGTATTGCCATGATTAAGTTAACACTGACTTGCAGTTATCTTATGTTTAAAATATTTGCACTTGACTTTTCACTTTACTAAAACAGCTAACTAAGCTCAAATGTTTCTGTCAACCAACCTTCCACATATCCCATTGAGCACAAAAGGGAGCATGGGTTCTATGGAAAAATTAGGATGTACTAATGTAATTTAGAAGTTTAACAAAATTACTTGGCACAACCATCTAAATGCATGTCAACAAACCATAAATCTGTTTTAGTTCCAACTGCTGAATTTTATGGACATTACCATTAAAAATAACATCCACCAAGACAGGAGGTTTTATTCTGGACATACGTTTCCTCATTTTCCCAGACAGGATCTCTGACCTGGGCTTGCTCTAGCCTATAGTATCAGCCAACAAGTATTTGCCACCAATTGCAGCTGTTACACCCACTTTGACCATCAAAAATTCACTTGTGTCTGTTCTCATCCACACGTGAAGCAGAGCCATAACATAGCTTTGCACTTACTTCACAGAAAATTAATTTTTAAGTGTTTCAAGATCACTTCTCTGCATATCCACAGGAAATGGAGAGCAAAAAGTAAACAAAAACATTATAAATCAATCAGCCACAAGTATTTCACCCTATCAAGTTCTCAGTTGTCATCAGATTTTGCAAAGCCCATTTTGAGACCTATTTCTTGCTGTTTTACTCTTGTTAACTTTTCGAAGTAAAACAATGACCTTTAGTTCAGAGTCAGCAGTCCTTTTGATTCTATCAAATCAATGATTTCTTCTGACTGTTAGAAGAAAACTAACCTCCATTTTAAGGACTCTGTGCTACAGTGTTTAAAAAAACCAACCAACCAAAACAAACTGAAACCCCCAAAACCTCAGAGACCCAGAGTTAGTATTTATTACCTCTTTTATTGAGCTGAAGTATTCCTTAAGGCTGCTGACAAATTTTTTTAGTGGTCCTACATTATATGGCAAACAGGGACATAAAGAGAACAAAAGGCTTTCTGGGTCTTCTTTGTAAATAGGTTTTTTTATTGCTTGGTTGTTGCCAACTATTTCCAGCAATAGACCAAAAGATAAAGACAGAATTTTGACAGATTTATCTGAAGTTATACAAAACAAGGTTTCCTATGAAGTTACACATTTTTGAGGGGTGGGTACCACAATGAAAATACCCACTGTACCCACTGAATGAAAGTACTCCCTGAATTACAGCAAATACTAGTCGATATATCCCAAAAGGTAGTCCTGCTCCAACCTGTGAAGTCAGTACATCCAATTTACTTCTACTTTTGTGCTTCAGAAATGCATGTAGGAATTGAACAGCTCAGATTAATAATATCATTCTCCTTCTCCTCCATGGCCTCTTTTAAAGATGAAGAAAGTGTGTCTTCTTTCCACATTACCCAGCCTCCATGGGCTTCCACAGGACAGCTACCCCTGGCCCTGAGGTTCACTCAAAGAGGTTTTAAACCCTGTATCTTGAATATGGGCTGATGTGAAAACATTTTTAACTATTTTAACTGAAGTGCTAAATTCAAAGTTCTTTCTCAAGCTGGAACTTGCCGCTTCCTTTTATTGTTAGCATTAACTTTGTTCTTATTTGTATTTGATCTCTTTCAAAAGACTTTAAGAATAATGGCCTTCTTAACACCATCTCCTGAGAAACCTCTTTTCTGTTGATACAGAACACCAAAGCTTTTCCTTTTGCTGCCAATATGATCACAGAAGTAGTTCTTGTCATCCTTAATGTTTCTTGCTAAACACATCTAATTTTGAGCCTCAGTTTTCTAAGTACATCTCCATAAATCTGTGTTACTTTTTTATAGCTGTTCTTAGTAAACTAACTAATTTTCTTTTCTACATAAAACCAGTGGGGAGTTCATGATTCAGTCAAGTTAGTGTTTAATAATCTTCCTCTGCTATCCTTCTTCCACATACGGATAATTTTGAATTATGCTCTTAATGTCATCTATTAGAAAGCAGGTCACCTTACTTTCTGCTTTCCTTAAACTGTCCCCCAGGAGATTTTGAAGTTTTCTATGTCTGTCTTCTTAAAAGCCCTTGTTTCTCTGTTCCTCTAGCAGTTCTCACCCAACCTAACTTCCTCAGCCTTGGGTTTTTCTGGATCAGATTGAAGGCTGTTTGAATAATTTCCATTTTTGCATTGTCTCTATCAATAAACAAGTACTTGTCAGTTAATGAACCTGATGAATTCTAAGAATTTGCTGAGCATCCACTAATTTTTGCCCCCTCCATGCCTCCTTATTTAAACTTCACAATCTACCTAAAATTCTTAAATTCCCAAATACCTAAAACCTTAAATTCTGTGTAGATACAAAATCATTTAATAAAATCCATCTCACCAGACTCCTGACTTCATGATCTTTTGAAAATTATCAAAATGCCAAAATTTTCTCCTTGTGGTGTGGCATTATGGGTTTTGACCTTTATACAGTTGTTCAGGTTGTGGGCATTTTGCTCATGTTCTCCTTTAACCTCTGTTTAAAGCTTTTACCCTAAGGCAGTCAGCATACATTAAAAACTGAAATCTCTTTAATTAAATGCTCCCTATCATGTGCCACTGTTTCTCACCCACAGACCTACCCAGCCTATTTGACCAGTAATTTTATGTATAGCAGAAAAAAAGAACTTGTTTAAACATATCCAAATTTCATTGTGTATTTTCCACAAAACGCAGTCTACTAGAATAGCATATGAAAAAAGCAATTGGTTGGGATTTTAATGAATTAAAACAGCAATCCCACTAGAAATATTATGTCATTAGCAGAAATCACTTTTTCAAGTGAAAATGATCATGACAGAACCACTTAAGAATACAGACAAGAAACAACATTCACCAGGAAGTTTACTTGATTATTCAAATAATTAACAAGTTTGAGGATGCTGTATCTGCATTTATACTACCTAGGAACAGAAATTAAAGTGAAATTAATTCAGTAGATAGTCCTAAAGGATGTCTTCACTGGATGTGGACAGCTACGTGCATGCAGGAGCTACTCCAGTGCACTCTGAAAAGTTCAAAGATTAAGGATATGAAAGCTGCTCTCACTATCATTGACGTATGAGGCCAACAATGAGTCTTTTTTACAATTCTCAATATTGTCACCAGGGCCTAGTTGCTGCACGTGCAAAAGAGACTACAGGACTAGAGCACAGAGTTGAAAGCATCCCAAATGCCCTGAGCAGCACCACAAATGAGCAGCTTCCAAACTGAAAGGAGCAATCAGTAGGGATGGCAAAGCCCAGGAATGACAGACAAGAGTTGGGAATCTTTCCCTCCTAATACATTCTTTTGAGTTTTGTGGTTCAGATAAATATTGGAATGGAGTTACCTGACCTTCTTTTTTACGTGATCAACTTCCTTATGCCAATGTTTTCCTTTGGGTGGATGAAAGTTTCTCCACGCTTAATGTTTAGTTTCCCTTCTTAAAACAGATAACAATTTACAGGTTATTATGTATCTACACCCTTATTCTTCTTTTTAAGCTGAAATACCATACTCTCAATTTAAAGTCTATATTCTAATTAAGCATGGCAAACAAGAAACCTCACCATCAATGTTTCATCATAGAATCATGTAAAAAAGAGCAAGAAGAACAGAAAGAAAGAAAATCCCATTACATCACACTATGAAAAATAAAGACAGGATCCACAATGATGATCACATTATAAAAGAGGACCTTAAGTTTATTTTTTTAGTAAATCTATTGGTTTTAGTAAAAATATTACATATAGAATGGATTTTATAAAATCTTTAAAATTAACTTTGAAACAATGCTGGTTTCCAAAATTATCTCTGAATCTTGGAATTAAAATAGTTGTTTATATAAATTTCTGAGCCTAAACAATAGATTATCTCTATAAAGGCAACAGCTAGTGAAAAGTCAAAAGGGAAAGTCAGCTGGGTGCTTTTAGAAATCTTGTTTTCTTAATCAAAGTCTTCTGGCATCACAATAGTTCCCAAAAATACATATACATAGCATGATAAAGTAAGGCCATCAGGAACTGTCTCCAGCCATTGCTTGGGGCCAAGCAGAGAACAGCTTTGCCAAACAGATCTGAGAAAAGAAGTCTCTTCATAAAGCAGTAACAGGGAACAATAATGGGAGAGAAATGGAAGAGAAAAAAAAAAGAGGTAACTAATTTTTTAATCTATTTTTACTCCAGCTTTGTGCCCTACTGCAATGAAAGATTCTGCTGAAGTATTTCAATCAAAATCAGTGCTCAGCCCTGATCTTTTTCCTGAGGTATGGCCTTGAGTGTGGAACTTTGCTCAAGATCCCTTTTCAGTTTGAACTGACTCATTCTGGTTCACTGCATTCTCCAGTATAATTGAACTATGAAGTGAAGGGCTACTATTCCTTGTGAAATTAATAAAAGTAAAAGAAGGAAAAAAAGACTGCTCCAGATGGCCTACCAGAGCTGCAGACCAAATACATGGTGGTGCTTATAAAATTAAATTAAGAACGAACTGACTGCATGTACAATAATAGTAAAACAACTTTGCCTATTCCAGTGCAGGAATCCCACAACAAGAGGCTTCAATACACAAATTGCAACTCAAGAGCCAGGTGTGTGTTTATGAGCTCTGGGCCCTTGAAATATGATAAATTCACCATGGGAAATAAAGAAAACTAGCTTTGGAGAAAGTCTGCTTTTATCTTCCAGCACTCATATGCCAGCAGTACCTAACCGTCCCTTCTCCCTCTCTCCTCCTCTCACTTCCCCTGGCAATTCATCAGCCTTTATGGACCATTTCAATGCTTTACAAAGTTGAGACTCGACTCATAGTCAAGTGAAGTCTCTGCATACAGGATCTGCAGCAGCATCTGTTCCAGCAAACATTGTCCAGTAATGTGCAACTTTGTGAGGATTTGTCGGCAGGTAACAAGCACCAATGAAAATATTTTTTCCTGTTCCCTCAGTAAAAGAAGCATGGGCTCCCACTCCATTTATGACACGAATAAAGGTTTGGGGAAAATGAAGCGTCTGGTATCCTTTGTTACCATGGTGACCACCCCCTTTGGAAGGCCAACTGATTTTAGTTTGTTGACAGAATGATTTGTAACTGAGTTTCAGAGAAGTGTGGTGTTCATCATATTTTGACTGAAACAACTCATTTTTAGTTTTGCCTTTTGCCTTGTCTTTGTCTTGCAGAGCAATATGGCTAAAACATGAGAAAATCTGTTGATGTTATTTACTGTTCTGAAGCCCCTGGCACTAGCAAACAAAGAGGAATGCTGTTCAGCACCAAAAATGTCTTCACTGGTTAGCATGAAATGCCTTATCACTTGGCCCCACAGGACCAAGGGGGAGGCAGTTTTAGATGCATTGTGCATTACAGTCTGTCTGCAGTGAAAGATTCTGCATCTTAGCTTCAAGTGCTCTGCCAGAATGTAGAGTGCACAAGTTCAGCTACAGATAATAATTGGAAGCTGTATGCACAGGACACTATCCCACAGAGGGGAGAAAACAAGAAAGTGCTAAAAATCATTTTTATTCAACTAAGCAGCACCTGAAATTCACAGCTGCTTCTTTAACAGAGTAACACCTGGTGCACAGGGACAGCACATTGCAGTACGTCTGACCGGGTACTGTGTGCTGCAGAGAAGGCTCCCCAGCTGGGGCACTACCAAGCCTGATACTCGAAGGACTCCAGCAACAGCAGGAGTTTAAATATTTTAAGGCAGCAAAAGCAATTGCTGTTACCAAGAGAAGTCTTGCTTTCCTCTAGTCCCAAACATTCCACCCAGTGCATGACACCCCAAGCTTTTGTGCTAGTGTGGCTTTTTGTGTGGCTGCAGTTTCATCTGGATCCCAAGGCTGAAATAAAGTCTAAAGCAAAAAAGGCTCATCGTGTGGCTACAGAGGTATGAAAAGGAAGAGGGGCTAAAAAGCAGAGGTGGCTACAGCTTTGTTTTGGTGTCAGTGCTAAGCAAAAGCCTTCCTAACTTCCCCAAAAGTATTTCCAGGTTTGCAGCCATAATCAGATATTTAATACATGTGTTTTTATGGCATTTGAATGTTAAAAGAAATTGCTACCGGGACTTCAAAATATTTTGTTGCAATGAATTACTTTATCTTAGTTTTCTATTTATGCCACAGTATCATAATTCTGTTTTCTTTGACATTTATTAACGGGAACATTATATTAAAGCAAAGCAATCATCACGAACTCTGAAGTTTGTGAAGTGCTATTGCTGATCCCTCAAGATGGTCATCTGTTTCTCTTCCAGATACTGCAGTCAACATTCTGGAAAGTATTACGGTGCCAAATAAAGAAGATTCATTCTGGTGCAGCATTGCATAGCAGGAGATCATACCTGAAAATCTTAACAGGTGCTTGGCCACCACCAAACCAGCTGTAGCTGAAACACCTTGTTAACTGTAAAACTATAAAGTAGCAAGCAAACTGCATATGAAGACGCAGATTTCTGAGATTTATTACTTTAGGTGTTGATTGGTTTTGGTTAGAAGCCAGACTTCTCAGAAGACTTTGCAAGGTTCAGTGAGTCTCACTGGAAAAGAAACTTTGGATTTAGAACCAAGACTAGAAAACGTGTACAACAAAGAGTAGTTATTAGCCCAGTGTCTGTGGAACTCAGGGCAATATGGGAAGACGATGCTAATGCTTCTATTCTGTCACTCCAAAACTGAAAGTGACTGCCTTCACTTTTTTTACAGATTATATCTTCTTTCTCAATTTTTTGGGAGCAAAAGTCCCACACAAACATTCATTTTGACATAAAATAGAAGTTTTCAAAATCAGAATTTTTTGCAGTGCCAAGAACAGTGACAAATTGAGAGGAAGTTCAAATTCTGCTGGAGTGAACACTATCAAAACCACACTGCTATCCAGACAAGAGAGCACAATATATCTATTACAACTATTAAGCATCGTAGAGAACTATCTTAAAGTGTACAGAGTATAACTGAAGAAGATTCTCAAATGAAAAGTAAATTCAGATTAAATATTTTGAAATCCCCATACAATCTCATTTGCAACAAGGCTAAAATATAGAAGCCAGCATTCAGAGTGTAGCAAATTAACATTCAGAGATGCATAGCAAGACTTCTCCTAAGAAGCCCTAAGGTTTTTTAAAACCAGGCAATAGATGAGAACGAAGCAGATAGATGCAGGGTGTCCAGAGAAGGACACTAAAATCCATCATTTAAAATAAGGTCTCCTTCCACGTACTCCTGAGCATGCCAATGCTCCAGCCTCATTGCACTTGAAAGCAAACCCTCCAAAAGAGGTAATTAGAACAGTAGCTTGATATTTATCATGGAGATGCCATTCCCCAGCATGTCAGTTGCGTTTACTCTACACTAATACTGAGCATAAATTTCATCTTTTATTGATTTATAAATATTTCATACTATGTAAAATATTGTCAGATTATAATTCTCTCTCCATAAAATGGCAAGCAAACGTCCAGCCATCTGTTTGGCTAATGAGAACAATCACCCAGGCTACTTTTCAAGCATAACGCATCCCAGTTTGAAACTGCTTTCAGTGTAAGCACCTGTTCATACATATCAATTAAAATGATAATTACTCCGTTAGTGAATATAATCAAAACAAAATAGTTACAGCTCTATTGTTTACCAATTAAGACTGCAGAGTTCACTGGTGATATATATCTGGGCTCACTTTTTTTCTTCCTTACCCATTCTAAGACCGGAGCAATTTCACACCAATTTAAGGCAATATATGTTTCAATATTTGAGAACTTACATTTATAAAGCAGCAAAACTACACATGCTCTCCTGGAAGCTGTCTCTGTCTATGATAGATCCTGCTGACATAGCTTCCCATGAAAAGGAGAGGACACTTCTCCCGTGAAAGAGAGGACCATCCTTTACAAGCTGAACAAATGAAAGATGGAAATAAACAAGAATGGGAATTCTGCTCTTTGTACAGAGTTCTCCCTACAGGCTACTTCTTTTACATTAATATTAATAATTATATTTATATTTATATGATATTTATATTATAAATATAACTATAACTATAAATATAAATATAATTATAAATATAATTATAAATTATATTTATTTAATATTAATATATTTTTATATTAGTTTTTTATGTTAATAATTATTAGCATTTAACAATGAACTCATTATACAAATTGGATTATGATGGCTTTTTATAGCAGATATGTTAAAGTGCACTTAACTTCAGCACAGAAAGTAACTCTCAGAAAACTTGTGCATCCTCTCCACACAATGCAACACTGCTGCTCCTGTGCTCAGCAGTCTTCCAGTTTTGCTCAAAATTCCTCTCAATGTAGAAAAAATCTTCATCTCTGTATTGTTTGCTATTTCTCATAGTCTTTCTGAAGTTTGACTGTACCTAGATGTGGGCTAGTGACCAGACGTATTTTGGAGTATCTCATTGGTACAATCCCCTTGCCACCCTTCCCCACAGTGAATGCTGTTCTCTGGCTTTGATGAGGATGCTGGAGATTCGCTGTGCCATTCCCAGCTCTGATAGCTACTGAGTTTCAAAGACTTCTGTTTGTTGAAAACCAAAGTTTATCCCCCAACAGTCACAACAATCTGAGACGTTCCTTCCAACAGTGCTGTATGGGCAGCCCTACAAAGTCACTGGGGATGAATGCAGTAAAACCTTTCCACACTAAAAACACATCTTTACTGACTTAATGTCCCTTTAGTTGTCTTCTATGTTGAAATCAAATCACACCTTCAAAATGCAACATCCTACTCCAATGTATATCTCCTAAAATGGGTTTCAGGTATTGCTGGAAATATATTTCTTCCCTAGCTTCTTCAGTGTTGATAGAGGTAATTGATGTTGGGAATGTAATTGTTGTGAATATGGATTCCAACTTTTATATCAGTGTAATTCATTTTAATGTACACAAAAAGGGACCTCTTCAAAACAATACACTATATATGATAATAGAAAGGAGTTTCTTCCTTGCTGGCATGTACCAGATTTAGCCTATTGACATAAGCAAGAAGTGCATAAAGAAAGGAATTTAAATCCAGGTATTACACCCATAATCACATTGATGCATGAGCTCCTCAAGCAATGCTTGTGCAGGTGTAAGATAGTGTCATGTTGAAACTGCTTTTTTGTGCACACTGGAAAGTGAAATTTCTTCATTCCCTCTAACAAGCTGAGAAGCAGTTTCATGTTTCCATGAAATAGACCTCTGGTTCTCATTCTGTCTCTTGTAAACTTGCTCCAAGCCCACGTTCTTCCTCCCTTCTTAGGCTCTGACCCCATCAGTGTACAAGACAGCACTGGAACTGAATTCAGGGGTCCCCATTCCACAAAGGTTAAATGAGTTAACGCATGAGGTGACTTCTCTGACAACTGTGGCTGCAGCAAATCTATGTGGGAATATGTGTGGACCAGGAAAGTTTGTTACTCACATCTGCTCTTGTCTTTGTTACCAAATGGAACTCAGTACATCTATCAAGAAAACTATTTTCTAGTTTATGGCTATACAGTTACCTTTTCCTCCAGGGAAATTCACCTCAAGAATTACGATGCAAAAAGAACATTTATATTTCATCTACAGTGCTGTAACAAGCAACACTGTAAAAGATCACACACTTTGCTCAGAGATACTTTTCCATAGTTCACTGAAATGTGGATGTTTGGTACAATGGATACTAAATATTTTTCTTCCTCCTTTTACTGACACAATCTATCAAAAGTTGACATCAATAAACATGACTATGTTAACCAATTGCAACACTTTCCAAGATAGGAGAGGCACCTGGAAAGTGACAGTGATTTTAATATTAGCTTTGACTGAGATAAATTCTGACATGGCTTCCACTATATATATAATTCTCTAAAGACTCTGATAGACAGAACCCATTTTACGTCCTCAGAGCACCAAGTGCACCCTGTCATTTTGAAAGATATGTCAGCCTGAAGTCACCCTGAGCCATCACGACAAAAAAAGCAATTGTCTAGAGTACAAGAAACCTGGAACGAAAGAAAATTGATTTTTAAAATGGATTGTATGTACTTAGTGACTTTTACTTAAAAGAATTGAAAATGTTCCCTAGTTTGCTTCCACATAAATAATTATTCTCTCGCAAAATAACCATGGGAATAAACTACCTTTTTTGCACAAAGTTGTCATTAAAAATGCAACAGGTAACTGTGGTCATATGATGGATGAAGAAAACATTCCCTTGCTCTAGACTTAACATTTAAATTGCCACTTTTTGCTGCAAGTCTTGCAGAAATCATAAGATTGTATTGCAAAAGCGTTCATACCTACTTTAAATTCACAAAGGTGCACGAAAAATTTCCATGTGGTTTCGTTGATTTTTCTGTCCATTCCTCCTTTTTCAACTTGCATTTCCAATTTCCTGGTTGCCCATAGATTTTGTAATTGCCTTCCAATCAATCACATGAAATATGTACTTGGCATTCCATTTTTACTGGTTTCTGGTCTTTCTGCAGCTATCTTATGATATTTCATTTCTGCCAAATTTCAGATCAGCTTTCATTCAAAGGCAGCAAAGGTAACATCAAATTGCATTAATGACATTAATTAACTATTTCTGAAACTCACACAAAGAAAATATATCTGTCAGGGTCCTAGCAGTCAGTGAGCATATTGAAAAAATCCATCATCAGCTTCAAAGTACTTTGGATTTTCTCCTAGATAATATCAACACCATTTTGAGCTTGACACATCAAATATAAAATACATTCTGCAGCCATCTGAGAAAACGTCATTGTGCTAAGAATTTATAAAAAAAACCTTTGTTTTATTATAAAATAAAAAATATTACATGGAAAATTCAACTTTACTACTGAGAAGTATAAAAGAAGAGCTTTATTATTTGGGAGTTCTTAATGGAACTGACAACACAGGTTCAATAGTATTTCTTTGCTTTCCCACTTGTAGACCATGGCTGAGATGCATTGAATCAGACAATGTGGATAAAATAAACAACGGGCAGTGATGGATAAGACCAAATCATCCACTGCTTACCTTGTGATAATGTTTCTACCACTGAGCTAAGCATTCCTAACCAGAACACATCCCTGGTATTTAAATGGCCACATCTTACTGCTTCCTCTGGAGCCATTCTACCTGCAGTCTGGCTGCTAGGATACAGTGAGTAACAAGAAAAGGGGGAAGAAAAGAAGACAGGAGAAAGGCATCAGCCTTGGTGCTTTCCTCCTTCCTCAGATTTGCAGCTTTGGAAGCAAAAGAACAGAAAATAGTATTTGTTTTCTGATCCTCGCAGTCAACACGGATCCTCCCTTTGACTCTCCAAGACCACAATTCCCTGTGATAGCTCCTACTGTGAGAGGGAAGCAGAAGGTCCACACTGCATCATCTTGGGGAGCCCAGGGTTCAGTGAGAACGAAAGCACAGTGTTTGACAATGGCCTTAAGGCTTTTCCTCTACTCGGCTACATCACCCACAGCTCTCTCCAAGTCTGCTTGTTTCTCTGCGGCTCTCAGCCACAGCTTGAGCCCTTCATGCAGCTACATTCAAGAAGAAATAACAACTTGCTGCACCTCATCCTTCTTTTGACTTGCCTGCTTCCTTTCCAAGAATTCACTGAGGCCATGATATTGCCTTTCTTCCTGCTTTTTTCTGAGAGTCACCTTTAACTCCGTTCTAACTAGAACCTCACCATGTCCAATTTACTGTCTCTCAATTAACAGCCCATCAACATTCAAGTAATTTGTATCAACAGTGTAGCCTGGTGCCCATGTACTCCCCGCTGAGTGTAAACAACGTAGCTTTATAATTGTTGCCTACACTGGGATGAGCAAAGTCATCTGCAAGGAAACAGTATGAAGACTATTCTAGGAAAGAGTCTATCACCACATGGAGTACAGAAATGAACAGCTGGCAAGAGGAAATCCCCAATGTCCCTTCTACCCCTCACTCATTTGCTTCCCAAAGAACCTAGACAGACCCAATTGCTTCAACTGCTTAGGCTCAGGGCTGCTGCACAGTCACTGCAGAGACAAAACATCACAAATAATAAATCGCTGTCTTGCTACTTTGGCTTTCCTGTCATACTCACTGTCATACATAGCTCAGTGTTTTCAGATGGAGGTAAGGAAATCAATCCTAGATCCCATCCTTGTAAAGGACAAGCTCAGAGGTACCCCAAAGCAGATATTCTAACTGTACATACATGTACTCAGTGGCAGATCCCTAAAAAATAGTAGAAAACTAAGAGCCATATCAAATACCTGGGGGCTGCTCAGAAAGTATGTCCTGAAAACATCAATGGACAAAAGTTCTTTCAACAAATCTTGATTCAGAGAAAATAAAAATATGCTAAGGACAAAAAATAACTGATACACCAAGTACTATTTTGTGTGTTTTTATGAATAATAAATAAAGCAATTAATTTCTCAGAAAATAAAACTCTGCTGCAACACTTATGCATATGTTCTAGCAGTGTGTTTTATTGAATTCCACAGATGTAATTAAGTGTGCCATTCATTTGTTCTCCATTATGGTATTTCAGTCAAACATAAACAGCTTTCAGACTTCATTTGCAAGAAAGATACTTTGAGCCAAATAATTTGCTAACTTCAGAGCAACAGCTCGAGAGGTCTTCACAGGCATTTTTCTTCCATGTATTTACAAAGCTCTACACATGCACACATGTAGGTAAGCATCAATTTATCACTGCACTAACATAGAATCAGCTGACAGATTCGTGTCCCTCACATAGGCTGTGATATACTTTGCCTTCATGGCAAGTTCTTCCTGTTCCTGGTAGTTTGTAATATATTTAATCATGCCCCTGATTCAGCTGTGCTCAGTGGTTTCCATTTCATTTGTACAGCTGGAAAACGTGTGCTGCTGGCAGTTAGGCAAAAGAATCTGCTCCAGTGAATGACTGAAATGGAGAGGAGGGGAAGGGCATAAAGAACTTATGAGTGCAACTGGAGTACAGCATTTAATTCTTGTGTTTTAATAAACAAGTCCAGAAATCCAGCCTATCAAGGAAAGTCCCTTTTATGTTACAAGTGATGTGGCTTGACTGTGGTAGAATTCAGCTCAGCCATCATCTGCCTGAAAAAGCCCATTTATAAATGGGGTGGTGATTGCAAAATGAATCCCTGGAAGCATTTTTTCAGAGAGGAGGCTATTGACAAGGCTGTACTGCAGAAAGAATGGACTGTGAACAAAATTATCCACCACAAGATAACTCACTGCAAGGTCAAACGCTGACCTTGCACTGATGAGGCAAAAGAGGCTCTCGGAAGGCAATAGAAGAGGAGTTGTTTGAAGGTGGCATTGGGCCAGATCAGCTTCCTTTAGAAGACTGCAAGCAACTGTTGCTGCCTTCTGAAAGGATCAGCTACCAACACAGGGCAGTTAGAACCTTTTGGGGGGCTCACCCTGATGTGACAAAAGTCAGGATTTTCCCATCTCTTGCCTACTGCACTTCCTTCTCAAGACCTCAGGAAAGCCCACTCTGAATATTTTCTATTAGAAAAAGGTCTGCATCTCATACCAAGAATGAATCACTCAGAACAATACAAATATGAGTCACCAGAATAATTAAGGGATCACCCATTAAGTATTCAGAGCATGCTCAAGGTGAATTGGAAACGCTACCTCCCTCTTCTTCACAGGCTGCTAACCAGAATTTCCACAGCACCTTTCCTAAGTTTATTTGAAGCCTTGCACCATGACCCGAAGCAGTGTAAATTTTGGATTCTCCACAGACAGAGGGGTGTAAAGTTTTGCACTGTGGCCTCTGAAGGCCTCTGCTGCTACACAAGTACTTCAGTAGCCCATGTGATGCCCCAGAGTCCGTGAGCCCACTAAGAGAAGCTCATTTCAGTGAGACACGGCCTTCAGCACAAACTCAGTGAGTCACTCAGTTCCGTCTTTCACCTTCTTGAGAGGCAAATCACACAGTGGCCAGAAACAAAGAATTATATTCAAAAATCTCTCTTGAGGCCCTCAGCTGCTACACATCTGTCTATCTATCTCCTACCCCATCTTTAGTGGGACTAGAAAATTTTTAACCTTTTAGTGGCCTCTCACTTAAAAAATTAATAATGCATTTGCAACCTTAAAAATCAACTTCTAAAATTACACTCTGTGCCTCTGATTACAGCCTTCTTTCATCTGGATAATAAAGGCAGTGATTTCTAGGTTTTAAGTGAAGTTTGGGGTTGCTGATTACATATTTTCTACTGCTAAAGCCCTACTTCTTAAAATGCAGAAGATTTTAAGATACAAAAGATCTCCTTTAATCTGTATCTATTTCTGAACTTCTCACACAGTGTGCAGCTTTTTAATTCTCTGGTTTAACCTAATTGCAGATCATAAGTGAAATGCTTAGACAAAACCTTGCATAACTATTGGCCAGGGAAAAATCCTAAAAATTAGTCTTTGAATCTGAGAAAGCAAAATGTAATCTGAAAAAGGAACTGAAGAAGATTTCTCCATGATATTAAAAAAAAAAAAAAGCAAATACTATTGAAAGAATACTTGATTAGTAACAATTCAACTGGTTGAATTCAATCACTCCTGTTTGGGGGAAGGGAATTTTATTTCAATATAATTTCATTTTTAGATGAATTTGCTATAGTCTTCCTTTGTATTTTCCCCCACTAAATTTAACATGGATGTCATTACACATCATAACTGTAATTACAGGTTTCAGTGGAGAGATGACACATAATTAGATGTAATTATGCTCATTTTGTAAACGTAACACTATAAATTAAATATACAGAAAACCAACAAAGAAAAAATAAAATCACAAGGGAAAAGAGAAATTGAACAAATCCACGAGGTAATAAAGCCAAAAAGAGAAAAGGAAACTGATAAAGTAAAAAAACCTGTCCTCTAATGCAAATATCTCTTTTTATCCTTCTTTGTAATTTCATTTTATTTAGTGTAAGTTTTTATTTTACTTCTTAAAATGCTTGCAAGGATAGGACCAGACCAAGCATCTTATTAGCCCTTAGCTTAAAAGCATTTAGAATATGAATCCCTCACCTTTCCCAAATGGAAGCACTTTTATTAATCAGGTAGTAAAAGTCCCTGAACTTATTAATCACTGATATCCAAATAACCAACACACTTCTCCTTCAGCCATTACACTTTATCTTCCTTCTACTGCACTGCAGGTTGTACACCCAATCTCCTACATTTGCTATAATCATTCAGGTTCTGGCTAACTGTGGAAGCAAATGTAGTTGTCTGGCTCCACACAACAGACACCAAGAGCTTAAAGCTACTCCCTCTGTTAGTGGCAATAATACTTCTGAGGTAAATCATACAGAAAACTCTGACAAAATGAGGAGACATTAGGAGACACTCCATTGTACCCAGATGGAGTTTGGTCAGGCTCAGAGATCCTGGTCTAGAAGCCACAGGAACATGCTGTCTCTGCATTTGATCATTAGTACTTCAGCACGGTGATCAGAGGCTTGCAAAAGAAATTTGGGGTTGCCCTTTAATATCTCCTCATGGCAGTGACTGGAAAGCATAAATGGGTTCTGCCTCTCCTTTTGTTGCTGACATGGTCAGTTCTATTGACAGGGTGAGGTACAGAACTCAGTACTTAATCAGACAAGCAAAGTGGGGATAGATCCTCAAGTGTTACTTGTTTAAAATTTGGGTAGCTTTCATTTCCTAAACCTGCGGCTCTATTCTGTTCCAAACCTACAGGTCTTAAAAACTGCTAGAACTGTTTTTTAAAACCTTAGCCACTCATATTTTATGGAAGCTTAGGTAACTGCGCAAGTACCATTTGATTTAATGACTGAACTTCTGCAAGGTGAGATGAAGGATTTTTTCCTGTCTGTGTCTGCAGGAGATGCCAAACACTCTCCAGCTCTCAGGAATTACAGGTGGTCAGATGCTCAGTCTTCATGCAATAGCTTCAGTAGCAGCAGGGGCTGCTCACTATATTCCTGCAGGTGACTGATCCTGCAGTCTTTCCTGGAGGATTCAGCCGATAAAACTTTTGAATTCTCTGTTGTTAGCACTGGTAGAAGTTTCAGACACCTGGATATTATTACATTCTGTATCATTTAAATAAACAAAAGCTGTATCCCATAAAAAATTAATTATGCAAACATTTATAACTGTTCTTGGGGACTCTGAGGCAGAAGCCAAGGCCTATAGGTAACATTTGCTTCCAAGACCAAAATGTGCAAGTTATGACTTTGTGGCAGCATATGGGAAGCTGTTGGTAAAGTAGCAGATGCATGTTAAAAATCCAATATGGGCTGGAGGAAAACATTTGTTATTTCCCATAGAATAATTCATCATATGTTCATAGACAGAATATTCACAGGGCTCTGCTCACCAAGGAAATGGGAACCATTTTCATATTGCAGGCCCATACTACACCCATTATAGAAGGCAGATCCTGGAATGGCTGTTGTTCAAGTGTATCTTGATGTCTTTCAAGACTGACAGACTTTTTGTCTTTTAGGACAAAATATAAGTAATCAGTCATGCCTTTTATTCTTATTACAGTACACAAATAAAGCAGATTTACCAGCTCTTAGTGTTTCAAGCATGTTTCATCAAGTGCTCTTTTGCACAGTATATTGGTGAACTTGGATCTCTGAAAACTGTATATATTAAAAAGAGACAATGTATTTGCCTCAATGAAGACTGTTCCATTCCTTGTACCCATGCATAAAGTCTGAAAAAATTAAAAATAAAAGCTTTATCCAGAAAAAAATCAAAACTGTTAGATGATAAAAATCTAACCGCACATTATAGAAGCCAAGCTGAAGGCCTGGTCTGAAATCAGATTTAATAGAAATAAGAGTAGTTGCCCACTTAGTCATATCCATAAAAAGCTTTTATGAACACTCTTAATTCAAATTAAACCATACATGATAATTTATGCTAAAATCCACCCATCAAACCCATACACATTTTATATTTCAAAAAGGCTTGGGCAGTAAACTTGTAGTACTTGACCAGTTAAGCAAAAATCACCAAGATCACTGGGATTCTGTTCTGCCTGAGCTGAAAGAGCTATTAGGTTGCTGAGTAAACAGTTCCCCTGTTCCTCCTACCTGCACACTTGTTTCCTGTACTTATTCTCAGCTTTTTTTCTTCTTTCGTGCCAGAACCCACACTTGAATCAGCCCACCCACTTTTCATCTGCCAAACAATCAGCGTCGCTCCTTAAATCTTACAGCTCTTTGGCAAAGACTCCCAGCACTGTTCTCCGAGGACACTCATCCTTCCCTCTTTGAACAGCGAGCCAATGTCACGGATCTATTTACAAATGCTGTAGTAGAAAGCTTAGAGCAAGCAGCTCCAAATGGAATAAAACTATCTCCATGTAAGAGGGAACAATAAATGGGAACATGCAGTGTTGCCTATAGAGTGCCATCATTTTTCCCACCTATATTCCTCGTCAGAGAGGCAGCTCTAGCTGGGAATTTATCATGTGCATAATGCAGAGCAAGAAAGAGAGGAGAATAAAATTACATTTGAAAAAGAAAGATGATCTGGAAGCCAGGATAGATGAGCTGTGCACCTGATGCTACACCCATTGCTATCTGTCTTTGGTGGAGAATATCAGTTTAGCTGACATCACCTTCTTATGATACATCCACTTCATTGAAAGATTTCTAAGAAGGAAAAAGAAAATCCCCAGACTCTGACTCCTCAGAATTTTTAATCAAGGCTCAAAAGTAAAAGGATATCTTAGAAGAAGGAAAAGTAGAGCAAGTACCAGAGAGAAAAGAGTTCAGCAGTGGCATGTACCTCTGCTACTGTGATTTTTGAGAAACAGGAAAATGTGAGATCCTCATCTTCTGAAGAGTGCTGGAATCATTCTGCAAAGACAAAAAAACTCTTGGCCTCCAGATAAGCAGACAATATACCAGATGTCCTTCACAAAAAGCAAAGGTGAGCATTTGCAATAAGGCCTCAATTACAACAATGAAGCAACTCATCTTATGTGCTAATTTAAAGTCTCAGAGGCCAGCCACAAATCTATAAAGAAACGTCACACCAACAGCACTAAGCAACAGTTCAGCAACAAAAGAGTTTGATAGGTACCAGAGCAATTGAGTTATTGATGGTTAGCAATTCATAAATCTCTTGTTAACAAGCTACTGTACCACTCATGCTACTTTTATTAAACTCACCTTCCACAAGCCATCTAGTGAACTCAATTAGCACAATCATGGACAACTCCAAATACTTTAAACAAGTGTTCCTTTTTACAAACAATCATTGTTCAAGAGGCCTTTGTCTTCTGAGTATCTCAAGTAACTGAAAGTCTGCTCTGCAGCTGACTTTCTGAGAAAGTCACAGAGAGAGAAACTGAGAAGATGCCACACATGCAATTAAAGGTGACAATATTTCCATAAATTCTTCTGACAAAATAGATGGTATTCTCAATCAAAGCAAACCAGGAACTAGCTCACAGCATGTCCCATTCCCACTGTACAACACACTCAGGGCTCTTCTCTCCCCATCACGTTGTTCAGTTTAAGTTAATGATTTAAAAGTAATTAAATCCAATAAACCATGACAGATTAAATAAAAACTAATCAAAGTAAATAAATTACTGTTTTCACACATGGTTTTTGTTTGGGCAACAGAACAAAAGGAAGGAGATGACGGCAGTGAACAAAAGTGAATAAATAAGAGAAAAGAAAACATTAGTGGTTGAGACACATTATAACTCATTAACTTTTCTGTCTGTTCTGCTGTAGAAAATACTCTGTATCGGCTAACAAGACAATCTAATGAGACCTATCAGGGGAATGTTATTACAAGATTAGGAAAGGGACCAGTGGCGAGGCTGTTTCTGCACAATGGAGGAAAGGATTTGTATTTAATTAACAGCATTTATCTCAACAGTCCATTCCTAAGGAATAGTTTGATAAAGGCAATCAGTCTCTTGAACCAATTGGTCGTTTAACCTCACAGATAGTTTTAAAAGAATAAATCTGGGATAACCCTTTGTTGATTACTGTTGATTACTATTTGTCAAAGATATTTGTTAGAACAAGCATTTGGTTAACACTGACAATAAAGTTGGATTTAGCCTTTTCCATTCTCCCCCCAGATAATCATTACCAAAACACATGCACACAGTTACAGGTAGTGTGTGCACATGTATAGCTCAAGTCATAAGCACAATGAGCCAAAGACTTGAGGATTTTTCCAGAATCCAAGCCCCAGCAATCACATCATGTTCTTGACTGAGTGAAGAAAACTAACAGCCCTCCCTGTTGAACGGCTCCAGTGAGGTGCAAGGATTAACTGCTAAAACCTAAAGATTGCTGCCTGAGTGTTAGCAATAAAAACAATTCTTGTATTAATAAAATTAGGAGAATCCTATGAGGAGCAAATGCCATAGAAGGATCAGTTTTAATACTGAGATTAAATGTCACAAGTTTCTGCCCCCCAGACCTGCATTTGAATGATACTTCTTGTAATTCTTCACTATTATTTTCATTATTGCTCCCTGCAAAGACACTGGTAAGTTCTTTAAAAATAGCTTCACATGAAAGTACGAAATGAAAAATGTTGAAATATTTAGAGAACAAGTACCTACACACTTCTGAAGAGTTCCTGAACTTGAACAATTTAAAACAAGCAGCATTCTGTACAGATGACTGATCTAAAAGTAAGAGAGACTGTTGTACTCATCTCTAGCTACAAAAATAATAAAAATACAGTGAAGATAATTCTTTTATTCATATTTTTCAGAACAATTGAACTGACATGCTCCAATGTGAACCTCTGGCTCCTCACGAACTAGAGCTGTCATCACCCAGGCAAAAAAATCTTGTTCCTCCTCCCACCTACCTTGGGCAAAAATAAAAAATAACCAGACGGTTACTCCAACACCAAAAAAACCTGCAAATACAAAATCTTCCTTTTGCTTATCTCTGCTGGAACTTTCAGGTATATTGTCACTTCCATTGTCATCTTATTTCTTAATTTACTTACAATCAATATAATGGAGCAGCTAATTGGCATTAAAGCTTTGTGATGATACTGAAGCCTCTAAGCCTTTTTTTTACATATACAATAAAAAACTATCGAACGATTGCTGTCTACAACTTTCACTATTAACGCTGCTGTCTCCAATTTCAGATTTCTGTAACATGGCTGACAAACTTGGCACAAGACACTTGGCTATGACAGTTCTTTTTAAGGCATGAACTTTCTAAAAGATCATTCCCTTAGGTTACTCCATGACCCTTTCAAGAGTTCTGATTCCTTTCACAAACTGGGAAATCTTTTCACAGTGGTCACTGGAAGGGACTGCTCAGTTGCAGCAGCAGTTTGCATAAGCAGTTTAATAATCAGATTCTACTTCACTGTATGAAAACAGGAGAAAATCTTGAGCAGCATTATTCAACTGCCACATGTACTTCCCTATGGCACACAGGCTCATAAGGCTTCAGATAGTCACAGGTTTTTGGTTTGGCTTTTTGCTTTGGTTTTTTTCAGTAAATTGTAGCTGAAAGCTTTCATGAATTAAATGTGAAATTACAGAAGTCCTGGTAAAAGCCTTGGTCCCTTGGGCTGGCAGCAATTGCTGACCACTCAAGGCAATTGCCCCTTACATCTGGCTGAGACCATATAGATAATATTCTCCAAGTCTCATTTAGACAAAGGCATTCCCCCCTTGGAAAAGGGCCTTACTGAAACCATGCACCCAGAGCCAACAACCCACTTCTCATCACCACCTCTGGGCCATTCTCTGCACACAGTTCAGCAGCAGTCAGGAGAGGCTCAGCCAGCCCTCTTGGCTCGGTGGCCCCGGGCTGCACCGGGCACATGAGGACACAGGAGCAGCTCCCCAGCTGGTGATGGTTGTTTCCAGTGGGCTGCTTGCCATTAGCATTCCAAACAGATCCCTCCCCAGCACTTGCTAACATGTTGTATTGATCAGTGGATGCCCGTGCTCACTGGAGACCTGATTTCACTGCCTTTCATTAATTTAATTCTCTTAGCTCCAGCTAAGTGGCTTGACACCTTTTTATTACATAAAGCCAATCTTTTGCAGGCCTAATTTTATATAGTTTTGATCATTAACAACGTGCTGTTCCAAAGAACTTTGAGTTCATCTGGAGGGACTCACTCAACCCCCATGTCAGCGAACACTGGCAATCTTAGCAGATTTTTTTTCTTCTTTTCAGCCTCTCCAAAGCATAAAGAAAGTTGTTAGTCTTGAATAAATTGCACATTTCATTTAATGGAATCCAGCCTTACGGAGTCCAGATTCCGAGAGTTTATTTCATCTATCATAAAACCACTTTCAGTGCATATGTTCTACAAGACTTGGCACTGTACTGCTGCAGACATGAAAGCTATTATTGTAACTGAACAATCAGATGTCAGTAAAATACTGTCTGCTTTTCCTTAAAGCACCTAATGCTGTCACAGGCAGCCCTTACCACTTTTTATAACAGTAATCCAGATACCCCTCTGTTCAGAAGAAAATGGACAGGACTGATGAAAAACTATTAGCTTAGCAGAAATGAAAGTTGGACCAGTTACTTAAATGTACCTAATAATGTTTCAGTATCTGTAAAACCTAAAACAAGCCCAGCAATTATTTATTTTTAGATCATCTAAAAAAACAAAAGTTGGGAAAAAATGGACAGGAATAAATGTTTCAAACTTCCACAGTAAACATGAAGTCAGCAAAAATAAACATTTTGCGCATATGCAATGCTGGTACATTGCAGAATGCATCCAATTCTCAATCAAAAGACAATACCTTGCAGTTCTGAATTTATACTGCAATTGAAGCTAACATGATGCACACACTACATATTCATGTCCACACGCATGGATACACGTAAAAAACAAACACTGACAATTTCATGTTTTATTATCACTAGAAGTGTGAATGCATTTAGAGGCTTGGCATCTGATAGTAATAAAACAAGAAAGAGGAACTCAAACAGTGTAATTCTGAGCAATTAGAACATACTGCACCTGTCACACTTGTTAGCCAAGGAGTACAGAAATCCTTTTACATGTTTCATGAACATACCACACTTCTTGGATTCTTCCAACGTACTGTGGATCTTGGAGGGTGACCAAACTAATCCTTCAGTTTCGTGCTTTCATCATCTGAATAAATTATACCGTAAATCTTATCTTGCAAAATCCTGCTGTATTCTATTTGATTTATGATAAACAGAGGCATTTCCCCACTATGATCTTTCAGATCTTAATGAAACATCTTACTACCCATTGAAGTTTGCCCATCAACAGGGTTAGAACTTTCCTAACCTGCTGTGCCAAAAGAGGGCAGCCAGAAGCTAGCACTGTAGATTTCCAGGTAAATTTAGAAGAAAATCACCTGATAAGATAGATATCCTTTATTTTGCAAGAAAAGCTTGTTTTCTTCAAATTGCTCAACACACTTCAGCAAAGTTAGTAGTTTTGACCAGGTAGCAGAATTTATGGCTTTCTACTGATGTTGCGATGCACATTGTTACCTTCCTGAAGGTAACAATTCATCTCCAATAACTTTAAAAAAGCCCTTGCATAGTTGAAACTGTGCAGAAATGTTAATTTGAATTTAACAGGAATTTGGTTTTGTTACAAAGTCACCATCAAGAGAGAGAGAATTATATCTGCATCACTCCTTTCCAGTACAAACTTGCAAGATATTAATTCTAATTTTAATTTCATAGTCTCTATCTTTAAAATTTATTCTAAGAGCATCTGCTTAACTTTTTTTCATAGAACTTGAGAAAAGTGACCATTATGTTTCTCAAAGTAAAATAAGAGCATGAACACAATAAAAATACAGCTATGCAATGCACAAGGACACATCACCAGCAAAACAAGGAATACTCATCTCACATCACTACCTTCTTACAACATCATCGACCAACAACAACCATTTCACTACACACAGAAAGAACTTCTATTTCACAATTTGGTTTTGCCCTAATTTTTAATGCACTTTTAAATGTTTACTCCAATTCAGAGGTCACACAGCATTAGCAATTGTTTTTTAAAGGGTAAATCTGTTCTTATGAATAAATACTGCACAGGGAAGAAGACAGGTTTTTCACAAACAAGGCCTGAATAAGTCATTGATGAATAATGTTTGGAAGTCTTCAGTGTTTATGGGATGCAATCACCCTTCAGGGTAGAGATGACCAAAAGCCTGATTCTAAAGTGTGGCCCTGTCTCACATGGCACCAAGGCACCTGCTGCTGCCTCACTCAGTTGGGCAGGATATGGGTTTGTAAAATGATTGGGGAAGAGAGATGAAAAGAGATCTGTGATTCAAGGATCTGTGACCTTTCTTAGACAGCTGAGGTGCAGTTATCTTTTCAGCTTAACGATGAAGAAATCCAGAATTTGCATTATGAAAATTTTGAAAATGTCATTCTGAATAGCAAAACTCACACCAAGAGAAAAGAAATCAATTACTCCTTTTGACTAAAGTAGATGGCAGAAGCTGAATTGCTCCTTAAATTAAGTACACCTTTCCCCACATAAGATTTAATCTTTTAGACTGAAAAAAGATTGCAAGTCTTGACAGATCCCACACGTGTTTATGGTACTAGTGCTGCTGCAGAAGGGAGGGTTAGCATCTCATTTGGTCTAGACAAACCAACATAGTTTTAGATTTTTTCTGTGGACCCTGCTGACCAGGAGAATCTCAGCAGTAACAAGAGAATACGGTTTCAGTGTACAGTTATACTTTACCAACTTTCTCAGTTATCCTCCAGTTTGTAAATATCTGTTTATTTTGGCAATTTCCTATAATTTAAAAGTTGAGTAAAGCTCTCTCCAAATTAATATTAAAATTAATAGGAAAAAACATACGTAGATGAAACTAGTTCTCATACCGAATTACAATTTCTTAAGCAGCATCAATAAAAAAATTTAAATAGAAGTAATTTTAAGTATTCTTACTATGTCCTGTTCCTTCCTCATTTTTTTTAATTCAACCATGCAATAATATTTTAACTTTCCAGTGTAAATGCAAGTTTCCAACACTGGAAAAAAATATAGACATACATTTCTCAAGTCATCCTTGTGGTTTCTGTGTTGCTCTTGAAGTCTACTGTTTCATCAATTTATCTCTACTACAGATCCAATTCAGCAAATATGGATGTACAAGTTTTTAGCAAACACCAATCATAAAGCAAAAATTATTTACACATCTAAGCTACAGGATGGCACACCACATGCAAGAAAAACACGGAGCATTCAGGGAATTACTTTACAACTGCACATGACAATACACTTAAAACACACTTGATGATACTGTAACAGTCACCAGACAGGTAGACATCACTTGAGCTGAGCAATTGATCTGCAGTTAAAAGATATTCAAGCAATTTCACTTCCAGAAACGTAAGCTGCAGGGTGCTGAGTCACATACCTTTCTTCTCCCTTTGCCACAAATCCAGTGAGAATAGTTCCAATTCCAGACTTCAAGCTCTTCTAGCTAACAGGAACATGCTAGATCCTGCCTGGACCTTTGTTCCACATTGTAAAAGACCCCAGCCATGTGGAACTCAGCAAAGCACCCAACCACAGGCTCCTTTAAGCCTTAGTGTTGCCAGGACCATCTTGCAGGGTAGGTTACTTTTTTGCAGCCCAGCAGCACAAGTGCTCCAGCTGAGTGAAGGACAGAGGGGCATTCCCTCCTTCTCAGCTTTAGACAACTGCAGGACACAGTGTGATGATGCACCCAGGTGCTATGAATATTAGATATAAGCAGGGCACAAACTCTACACCAACAGCCACCTGATAAATGCTCAGTTTCATCCAACTTTACCTGCATTCACTTCGCTCCTGAAAAACACCATTTACTCTCCTATATGTGCCCATGCTATAGCGATCAAAGCAAGCAACCAGCAATTAACATAAAAATAGAATTAAAAGAGGAAGATCATTACAAATGCTGGGAATGCAGAACTGCCTACTGTCTCAGTGTTTAAAATTTGCAACAGCAGTAAAAAACTCAGAGAGGGACTAATTAATCCTGCAAGTTGCCCTGCAGTATGCGCAGCCTTTAGCAGAAGGGAGTCACTGAAGTGGTCTTTGCATGTGTAGGAGCACATGCTGTGTTACTGAGCCACTGCAAATGAAGCTTTGTTAAATGACATGACTACTGGGGAAAGGCATAAGGGGTTAATTATAGTCAAGTGCACATGAAATATTTTGCTCTCCATGATTTTTAACCTGAAACTAATAGTGCAAGTAAAACTGTCACCTTCCTGTTAATAGCACATTACAATATCATTTATATTAGTTTTCCCTTAGGAAATAATAAGCTTTCTACGACATGGGGGCTGTTAACAAGGGAATTCAGTAGAACTTAGAGGCTTATAATTCCTCTTTTATAAAAGTAATCACAGCAGAACTACAGTCATAAAGCTTTTCATTACATTCACGTGAGTTCCAGCAGGTTTACTCCTATGAACAGTATGTAAGAACAAAGGTTAAATATCCTTCAGATATTGCATTCTGCAGAGTGATTTGGACATATCTAAACAGTGCCAGACAAAACAGTTTAGCCTATGACAAGTCTAAAAAGAGTAATACCACAGACCTCCATGAATCTTAAAAGCACCAGCAACTCTCACTCCTTATATGGCTGCTTCCTTCAGGTTGTGACACAAGTTTTCACCAATGGAAATAATTCAAGGAAGATGTCAAATATTTCACACAAATAATGCAAAATGAGAATGATCCCAGAACGCTGTTTCCTATTTTAAAAATCCCTACACCCACATAATTTTGGAGAAAAAAAATAAACTCTTCTTTGAATACCACTCAGCTTCAACAAGAACATGTAAAGTTTGAACACAGCACAAACAGTCCCAGAGCAAAGGAACCACTAACCATGTTTGTGAAATTACACCTGTGGACTTGCACACGTTCACAAAAATACTAAACCCAAATGTTCTGTTAAACCTAATAGTAGATAGCAGGTTATTAATGGATCTCATCACCAAATCCACACTGTATCTTGCAGTAGTATCCTAGATCAGATAAAAAACTCATATCCTAGAACGAGAAAATCTGTATCCAGTCCATCACCATAAATAAAACCCATTACCTCACCAGTGTTAAGCATTGGGTTATACATGGCTTTGAGGACCAGATTAGATATTTTAACACCTCTGCAGAGTTCACTGGCACACCTCATGTTCAAGTCAATGGCAGATACACAACATGCATCACTGAAATAGCAAGACTACAAAGACTCAGTTTTCCTCCAACATTAAGTATAATGAAATGTTAAAATTACAACCTCCTATCGTATTTTAAAATTTGGTTAAAAGCCAGCACATATTGAATTTCATCTGTTCTCTCACTGAGATTCATCCTCCAAGTGACAAAGTAACACGGTTTCATGCACCACACTGAAGCACAACCCAAATAGACATATATTTTTTCTGCTTTTTTTCTGCCATGAAGCAATTCTGTTTTCTTACAGCAATACATCTGCAAGCTGTTCTTTCAATTGGTCGTATATTTTTGCTGCCCAGTAAGACCACATATGCCAAGTAGCTTTTTCTGCACCAGTCATGGCTACAGCCAAATTACAAACTGGGAACAGTTGGGATTAAATGGCATTCTAGAGACAGTATGTGCTATTGGAGAAAAATCTACATTTCTTCCATATTAGCATACTATAAAGTACCTGTCTTCATAACAGTTGCACAGAAGAACACATGGAACAAGACAAGTACAATTGTACTGCCATGGTAGAAGAGAATTTTCACCTTTGTCTCTTTCTCCTCTTTAATGCTGACCTGCCCCAGTAAAAATAGTGACAGACACAGGCTCAGAACCACAAACCAGCATGTAGAAAATCGCTCTAAAACATCACTGTAGTTGAAAAATACATCCAAGACTGGTTCACCTTTCCAGTTCCCAATTGCCTACTAGTAGTTAACGAAATTGCAATGCCACAAGGAGTACCTCATAAAACAAGATGGTAAAAAATACCACCATATAATACCCACACTTTATGAACAAAAATATTTAAATGTCCATCAGAAGGCTGGAGAAATGTATCTGTTTGGTATTTCAATATCATGTCTACTCTGAGCAACAGATGTACAATGTTTTTGGACAAAGAATTAGGACTGCAACTTTACTAAAAAAACCTTGTATAAGAACATGGAAAAGATCAAGGATTAATCACTAAACTGCATTTTATTATCTGTCTTATGTTATTGAAGCCAAGAGTTAATAGATCATTTAAAAGGCTCTGAGTGATACACATTCAAGTTTGGTCATATTCACATCTTCAATTTTGTAAAAATCAACTATTATCTAATGTCGGCATAATTTCATTCCATCAAGCAATCTGTGCTGAAAGTAATTCTGGGATTATAAAACTAATGAGAACAAAATAGGTCTTATCCTATCTGAGCTAAAAGGTGCAGTTGAATGGCTCTGAATCTTCAATCTAAAAACAATCTGCTATGAAGACACTGCAATATCTCTTCCTTGTAAATAATGGAAAATTGAGGTCCAAGTTTTTTCTTTTTGGTTTATTTAACTTCACACAAGCATTAGGCAGTGTGAATATATGGATTAAATAGACAGTTTTATATCTTTTTAACAAAAATGTTTTCACTGATGATTTTTAAATCATAAAGAGTGACTATTCAGAAGTAAGAGTAAATTTAAGTTGTGTTCAGGTCCACACAAAAACAGAGTGCAGTCCCAACAAAGACCATGTGCTCCTTACTGGTTCACAAAATCCAGATGGAAGACTGGACTAACCCTGCATTTATTACATGTTTAGATTGATATTAGAAGAATGAATGTGCTGCTCTTTCAGATATCAGGAAAAAATACATAAAAACTTAAGAAAGAGCAAAAACAAATTCCTTATAATAAAAGTAAAATGTCAAAGACTGCTCTGTTCTGTATCACTGAAGTCCAGAAGGAGTAAGTCACATACAGGTGAAGGCTGAAGCCTAAGTCTCTCATTACAAAGTGAGTTCTGCTGCTCACAGAAGTAATCCATTTGAAGAAAACACAATTTTTTATCCAATTTATAAGAATACAGTATTACCTGACTTATTTCTTGGCAAAGAAAAGTAGATATTATCAATGATTTGCATTGGAATAAAAAGTGCACTCTTTTTAAATATAACTAGAACACAGCTTGAAGAGATAACCATTTTTCTATCTACTTTGGTCGCTGTACAGACAGTAGAAAACCAGTTCATCATCCTTCAAATGAAATACCAATGCTACTGTGCTGCTGCCAAGGGCAGTCAACTTTCTAATGGTGAACACAGCTGATAATTTTCCAGCTACCTCTGTGGAAGCTCCACGTTCACTTCAGCTATCATTAGCATCAGAATCCCCAAGCACAATGAATAGGCCCATTGCCTTTAGGAGATAACATATCCCTCTCTCACAGGCAGCTGCTATCCTTTAATTCTTCCTATAGAGGGAGGACATATTTGGAAGAAGTGTAAGGGCAGTTGACTTTATTAATGCAACTCCACATCCCCTTCCCTCCTCTGCTTCCACTCTAAACCACCTCTAAAGATGTCAGTCAATATATTTTTAAAAGGCAGTTTTCCCCTTCCCAGGAGCTTGCCCCACAAAGGATCAGTCAATATGCAAACTTTGCAGAGAATAAAATACCACAGAAAACAGCAAAGATTTCTAAAGACAAGCAGCAAATTCCATTAGAAACATTTCTGGAGTTCCTTCTCCTTATGGAGTTCTGATTCCCTCTGGATTTCTCCAAGCTTCATTTATTTAATCTCCTTCATAATGGCTCAAAAATTCTTCAAGCATATGGATTGTAAATGGTATAAAAACCTGGATTAGAAGTCAGAGGGTTAAAAGCTTTGTAGCATTTCTCAACAGCTGGAAGCCTGCAATTCTCTCCAGGTCCAACCTTTCTCCTTCCTAATTAGAAAGCAACCTGAATGAGACAGTGTTTCCTTCTTACCTACAGTAGCCCAAGATTAAATGCTAATTTCCTTGTTTATCTAAACCAATGTACTTGCCAGTTTTAGGCATATATTGGTAATTGAGTTCCACTATTACTGCATAAATTACGAGACGACCATATCAAACTGTTCTGCTCTATCTCTTCCCTTTTTAAAAAAAACAAAACACCAAAAGCAAAACTCAAAACCTGTCACCAACACAGACCATCAGGCTTTAGAATACATTTCCAATAAAGTGATGTACATGTGGAATTTAGGATTAAAAACAATACAAGGACTCTAACATTGCAAAATTAATAAAACAAGCTATGACTGTTGTGTTCTTGACAAATGAGAGGAAAACAGAACTAGAATTAAGAAAACAAGTAGTAGTTACTGTTTGTAATTCAGCAGTAAATGTCTGTTTAAAACACATCAGTGTGTCAACAATGGAATGTCTGATGAAGAGCCAACAGTGGTGGAAATTCTTGTTCAGAGAAAGGATGCAAGAGGTTCACAGGGACAAGAAAGAAAAGAGCCTAAAACTGTATTTTATCCAAAATCCAACCGCAGTGTAAGAATCAAAACGTGTATTTGGAAAATACAGTAGGTAAGTAAGGAGTCACAGGCAAATCTTTCTCTCCTGGTGAGATGCTGCAATATCCTCTTGTAGCCACTCACACCAATAATATTGGAGACATCAGTGCCTGCACAACAACAGGCAAGACTTCTCTTCTACTTACACTAGGAGGAATTTGGAGAACAGATACCAGAAATACCCATTCAGAAAGGGATGAAATAATAAAATACTTCAAAATCAGAGAAAAACAACTGCTCTTCAGCAGTAACTTTGAAATATGAGTTAACTTTCAACATGGTTAATTCATTATGGAGGAACTGTTTGATAATAACTGGAAATAGACAATGGTTGAGAAAATACTTAAATTTCCCAAGCAAAGCTGCATATGAACAGTAATTCATGGCTAATCCATCTGGTGTATTTCTCTGAGTTGGGTCAACAGAACTGATCCTGTGATAGTTATTGAAGAACCATAAAAAAAACTTGCAAGTTTCTAGTTCTTAAAACTGAAAAAGAAGATTCCACCTCAGAATATAACAAAACAGTCATCCTTGTGCAGATTGATGTGTAATGGGAGTTCCCTTATAATTCATGGGAAAACAAACTTATCAAAGAGCAAAGAGATTCTTCTCACTTGTCCTGTTACAATTCCTGGTTTGTCTTCACTGGGGCATTGGCTTTGCTTCTCTGCCCTCTTTTTGTTTACAAAGTTTGCAACAAAGTGTACTGGATGTATAAATACACGGATTAAGGAAAATCCCATAACAGTACCTGCACAGTATCTGAGTGCAGCCCTGGAAGCTGCACACTGGCATGCAAAGGAAGAGGAGAGTGCCCTTCTTCCCAATCATAATTTTGGATACTGTTAATGGATGCTATTTCAGTCGTGACAGGTAGAAAGATCTGAGGAAACCAAATCACTCGAAGAGTTACAGAATGGCCACTCCATAAATGCACTCAACTCTTGGCAGCAGTGTAATAAAGGAGCTTCTTAGTTATCCTTGGCCCTCCCACTGTAATTAATCTGGACTACCAGAGCTCCAGTGAAGCTAATTAATAGTTATTAAAGAACATGGTTAATGACACTATAGGCATGCATCAACACAGACACCCCCATTTGTAGCTTTGCCAGAAATAAAGCATTTTTATGACAGATAATTTGCAGACTTGATTTCTCACAGCATATTCCCTCCCTGAAGGGAATATCAGAATGCCAGGCTGCCTCCATGTACAGAAATATGAGGAGATATTTCATTTACCTGTGATTATTTACCAGTTATGGCTCTTAGAATTATAGCTGGAGCTAGGCATAACAAAAAATAAAAAGTAAAAACAATCCACTATAGGACTAAAACACTGAGGAAAAAAGGAATGCTTCTTCAAAGTATTTTTTTTCCTTAAATACCAAATATTTAATGCGAAGTGTATTTGACATTTTTATTCTCTTAACAATATTTCCTTTTAGTTTAGAGAATTCTTAGAGCAAAAAATTGGGATAGAATGGTTGGTTATAGATGGAGATATGGGAAAGTTGGCAAAGGTATAAAAACTTCCCAACAACAGGTTTACATAAACAACTGTTAGGGTTCATCCCTGAAGTACATCGTTTCCAAAACCAAAAAGTCAAAATACATTTTTAATTCCATTTCTTTCTGTGAAAATTTTCTTGCATTTCACTCTAAATCTGTCTATTTTCTCCTCCCACCCCAAAACTCCAGTTTTTGGTAAGTATAAAATCTGCCAGTATCTAAGAGTTCACGTCAATAGCACAAGATGGTTTTTGATATCCCTGTACATTATGTGAAATTTTGATGCATTTACATATTTCTAATTATAACAATGGAAGAAAATTAAATTTAGTAGACAAGTTCAAGATTTTCTTTTCTGCATACCCTACAAAACAAAAACAGTGAAAGCACATGTAAGGCCCGTATTTCCAAAAGTCATGATGTCAGTAACATCACTGTGTTTTTGTCTCCAAAACCCAAATCTCAACCCTCTGATGGAAACCAAAAGGAGGCACTCAATACAATAGCCTGGGTTAAGGGAGATGCCTACTTGATTATCCTTCTTACTACTACTGTCATGAAGATTTAGTATTTTTTCAAAAATCTTAAATTTCAGTTAAATTGTTTTTTAAAAAGTATAGAGATCACTGCCTAGTAGAAGTATTTGAAAACAAACTTTCATTATATCCTTGCCCTGTCTTTATAAAAAAGCATAAGATTTTTTTTTTAAATACAAAAACTAGAAACAGAAGACACTTAAAGTCTATAAAACAAACCCAAACAAGACAGACATAAAAGGAAGCACGCTCAGGGACAGTATGATATCGAACATAATCCTCCTGAGACCAACTATGTCACATCAAACTTGCACCGCTTAGCAGCAGGAATTATCTTAGAGTAATGGTAATGTGCAACCTATTTTTCCCTCACAGATAGAAAACCAGAGAAACTCAAACCAGAGGAAGAGGGAAAAAATGCTTTCCCAGTAACTTTAATTTCCCACAGATCTTTTATATCTATTGGATTCTGTAAGTTGTTCCCTGCAGAAACAACACAAATCTCCAGAAAACTGGAAAACACAGAATAAATTTCATGTAATACGTGACAATGGCTGCATGGATCTGGAGATGTTATTTTTCAGCCCTTTCAAACAACCCTGATTTCACGGTGACAAACTTACTCCAGAGCCTCAACTAAGCTAAAAACAGTCTGCAAATGCACAATGCCTTCAAATATGCATTTTGACTAACAGAGACTCCAAATTAACTGTCTTGAAGTCACTGGAATACATAAACCTTGAAACTTGTCACACACATGCAGAGAACCAAAGCACTTGGGTCAGGTAAGCTGAACCATAGCCTACTGTGCATGTCCAAACTGCAGAGTTAATTCATCAACAAGCAACCACCAAGTGCAAAATTAAGAACAGAGCATTTGTGCCTACTTTGGCCTCCCTAAGCCCTTCCCTTCCTAAGTTGGGAAACTTATCCTACTTAACAAAATGTTCACAGACAAATGTAGCAAACAAAAGGTAAATGAAACCTTTCCTCCTTTCCCTACAACAGAAGTTCCTCTCTCTTACTGATGAATGCACTGAAAATGTACCTTCTGCAGTGCATGAAACCTCCACCCTTGCTAAGAGAGGGAAGCTCACATCAGGAAGACCCAAAAGGTCATCTTCCTCCACCCTGCTCAAGTACCACACTGCTGGGCAAACTGGAGACTGACACTGTGCTGATTTGATACTCACCACTGTACACGCAAGGTAAAAACAAACACCCATCATTCTTCCTGATTCAACATAGTAGAGTCTTGTCACCTTAACCCAGGAGAATAATTCAGCATTTCATGTTTACTTATAAAATTCATGTAGCTAAGTTAATATGAAATACTTCCCTCACTGCCTGGGCACTTGCCTTATCTCACTTCTCTAAAATAAAGTTCATTTGAAATACCACTCTTTTCCTACAGAAGGACAGATCCCAAAGTACTCACCACTCTGAATAGCCTGCAGAAAGGATGATTATTACTGCATACATTTCTGAAGAGTTAGTCTCTCCATTGTGTGTGCAGATAAGATATGCTGTTTAAAGATGATCAGTGGAAATGAAAGGGGAATCCATGGTGAGCAGTGGGAGGCAAGAGCAAAGCTAGAGCCCATGATGGAAGTGTTTTTATGACTGCAGTGTTTGTTGCTGCAAACAATACAAGAATTCAGCACTCATTTGAAGTGTATTCTTTAGAGTTACAGTTGTGCTGATGGACAGATGGGGAAAAAAAGTCTTAAAGATGTGACACATCAGTCCTTTCACTTTAAATAGGAAATACAGCCTAGAGAGAGAGGGAGAAAATCTGGATACCACGTATATAAAATCTGAAAGCATGATTGCTGTAATAAAGATGCACATGCAGCGATTTTGAGACCTGGGGGGTCTGAGACACCTCTGACTTTCCACATAAGCACATTTATGCACATCCAGTCTGAGAGGAACATGGACGAAACACAAAGGATGTGTTTTCCTCCTGGTGAAGTCCTCAGATTTCTCCTGAGTGAGGAACACAAGATTTTCTTCTGGTGCAAGGATCCCTTGCACGGTGACTCCTCTCATCACTAAGCAATATGAGAGTTTGTGTCCTTTTCCTTTTCACATGAGCTTTCTGAAAGTAGTAAGACAACAGACATCCTACATCACTAACATCTGATAACTGTGGCTGTCCTGCTAGGAGAAATAGAAGAGATTGGAGGTCCAAAAGTAAAGGCAGACAAGAAAAAAGAAAAGGACAGATGAGAAAAAACATCAGTAAAGTCTGGAGTGGTAGGGAAGGAAAGAGATGAGCCTAAAGAAGGCACTTCATGATGCAGGAATGTGTGATGAAAAGAATAAGAGGGGCCAAGGAGACATCGATATATGGGGTGCAATGATTTACAGAATACAAAGTGAGTGTTCTGGAAACTGCTGTTACCCACACGTTCAGAGATGGCAAAAAATAGAAGAGATTATGTTTATAAAGGGGCAAAAAACCAATAATATGATGAAGAAATACATATATTTGCTTCGTAGGGCAGTAAAGCTGCAGAACATAATGAGATCTGAAGGGAGATAAACTCAACCTTCAAGGAAGTTGGAAATGCATTCTGGCAGCTATCAAAGATACGTAGCAAATGAAGATCAGTCTAAAAGGTAAACAGACATGGTGCAGTCTTCATTTATTTTCCTTTAGAACATTACAGGCAGATACCAAGGCCAAACCCTGCTTTGACATAGTTCTCTGAGGAGAAGTGTACACCAAAGGGGCAACAGAAAGGACTGGGAAAGGTCATAGAAAAGAATTGAACTGCTAGATGGACTTGGCCAGGGAATTTTCACCAAATTACATGATACTGCCACTCTCAAGACACACAAAATAACAGCTTTTTATCAATATCATATCATTTCCTTCCATGCAAGAGCCTGCAACCTAGGTCATTTTGTAAGTTTACCAAAGAAAGGCCCATAACTGATCCCTGGTAACTGAAGAAAAGCCAGAAAAAAATTACGGTAAGACCAAGGATGATTACTAGGAAAGCCAAGAGTTATTTTAAGTAAAAGTGATCCATATGAATTGATGTCCTGCTTTTTTTTTGTGATTAACCAACTAATTACTACTGGTTGCTCTGCAGAAAACCCTAGACAAAGATGAAAATATTCTCAAAACAGGTACCACTATGCAACCAGGTGGTTGTAGTTTTGACAGGAGCTTGCCAGTTTTCTCACAAAACATGCTCTCAACTTCTCTTTCAGCTTCAAAGTCTGATGTCAGTAGAGAAGCTATACTCAGAAAACTTCTGTTGCAAAGCCATCAAAAGGCAATAAAAGCAGCAATTTCAGAGACTCTCTCTTGCAAGTGGTGCAGCAGCCAACCCTCATCTCACCATCTGAACACTCATCCCTCGTGTCAAACACTGCAACTCTGTTTCCTGACCTTTTATTCTAATACATATGGGGAAAAGAAAAGCACTTCAAGCCACAATCTCTCAAATAAAATACTTAACGAGTGTGCTGAATACTCTTATCAGGACTTGTTAATTAATTCTCACAATTCTCATTACAAGTAGGTAGAGCAGAAAGATTACATTATTACAGAGCAACCAAATCAGAATCTATACAGTGATAGGCAATAAAATGGTCTAGAATAGCTACAATATTTCTGTTTAAGAAAATACAGATTTACTGGAAAGTGACTACATGTATTTTCAGATAAAGACTGAGACTCAAACTCCAACAAGCCCAAAACTTATAAACATCCTGAAGAACCACTTAAATGTATCTATCTGCCTTTTTGAAACACCTAGGCTATAAGAAATTTTGACATTGCTAAAATGACAAAGACTACATGTGAAACAAGTCAGCACTAGTATCACCTTCAGTGCTCATCTAAATCCCTCTTGATGAAAACCCTTTTGGAGTCCTTCACAGTGACACACAGCTGTTATATAAAACACAAAGAAGGTTTATATAAAGCTAAAAACTTTGTCTAAATTAAGTCCACTCCATTGCTGTGTGATAGGCTATAGTGAGGGGGTTTTTTTACTGATTTCAGTCACTAGGGGGTATATGAAGAAAAAGCAAAATCCTCTACTCTGCAAAGCTTTTTCTTTTTATGAGATCTTATGGCCCTGTGCAAGCAGTGATCTACTTTTCTTTTCAAGTACCTTTGTGGAGACTCCTGGGAAGATTTCCTCTGGATAAGAAAACTTTGAGGGGCTGTAAGTCAGACACATGCTTTTGAGCCCTTCATGTCACCAGGGATCCAGGAAAGGAAAATTATCTCTCAAGACACTTTCAAAAGGGAAATCCACAATGCTGTCTCTAGAGCAGTTAACAGCTCCATCTCTGAGGCCTCCCATTAGAGGCAAGAATGACAGCTTCTCTCCTTCCTATGCTTTAGAAGTGTTCCCTAATCAAACACACAGGGCAGGTACACAGCAACCTCCCTAGAGATTCTTACCATATTTGACACCTGCTTGTTTTATCCTGAGCCTCCAGCTAATTAGTAATTTCTGAACAGAAATTATTCAGTATCACAAAACTGAGGCTTGCAGAGGTAAACTCAAGCACCAGAGCTATTTCTGAAACATTTAGCTGAACAAATGGAAAGAACAAAAGTACTTTCAATGGAAATATGCCTTCATTCTGTTGCACCAAATCATCAGGAGCTGTCTTTACAGCAAGTTTCCAGACATACATTGTTAGGCATTACAGCAGTTCTTACTGGGATTTGAGTGGTGTTAAAACTTGTGTAGAGCGAAAGGAGATATTAAGTGGAGGGTTCAATATTCTGTGGAAAATGAGGACACTGAGACGGTTGTGTCTCACCTGAGTTACAGTGCAAATGCAAACACAAGGTTAAGTGCAGCAAGAGCTGCAGGGACCTTGTGCCTCAGCAGCTGCTGGCCTCATCCAAGATCAGCCTGGCAGAGGCTGGGCCTGCAAGGGAGATACCAGAATGGTCAAGAACCTGCTGTTCAAGGTCCTGGGGGGCTGCAATCAGCCTAAGTGCAAGGATTTCTTTCCTATAATGACTGAGTTTGGCATAAAACAAGACATATCTTATAGGAAATACATACATAATCTTCCTAATGGCAAGCAGTTATTTTAGAACATATATATACACACACACACAGAAAAGTGGGAGAAATACAAGCCAACTGATTGGTTCAAGTTCCAGATTCTGGGACTTGCTTGCCTCAGTTTGTAGCTTTCTCACTGAAGTTAAAAGGGAATTTTGCCCACATACACAGACTTTAGTAACAAGTTCTGACAGAGAGACCAGATGATCAGTCATGAGCAATCCAACATATCTTGCTCCCTCATTAGACCAAAGAGTCCCAAGGACAGTTTGTGAGGTTCCTTCTGTGACTGGCCCAGAGTGAGAGCAGAGATCTCCAATGGTTGTGTGCAGAGCTCAGCAGCCCCTGGCCAGCTGCCCAGGCAGCAGATCCAGGCACACCACTCTTCTGCTGCCTCCTTTCCCTTCTCCCTGCCAGGGTGCCTGCACAGAAGCCGGGTCAGCAGCACTGGGACAGCTCTAGGTGTGCCTCAGTGAGCCCTGGCTCCAGCAACCACCAACTTACAGGGATGGCAAATCCACCAAAGCCTCAGATCAAAGTCATTCCATTTGCTTCTAAGTCTTATAAATGACAATAGAGCTTTGTTGTCAGATATCCAATTACGCTAAAAGAATTAACTATTCCCTGAAAATTTAGTTAAGAGTTCCTCAAATATATTCTCATGATATGAAACAAAAGGAACTACAGAAGGTAAAAAAAGGCAGTGGTTCTGTGCATCTACTGACACTGTCCTAGACTGATTAGCCACCTAGTTTTAAGCCAGAAAATATTCTTTACCACAAGAAGAATCTGCACTGACAGCAAGGGCTTCCTTATATTTTACCTACGAGAATGAGCAGAGGTAACAAAAAACATCACTGTCATCAAAAATTATACATTCTAAGGCAGGAATTTTTTTTTAATAAGAAGTTTGTAACAGAAAAACTGCACTCTATTCAGCTTTCAAAATACCAGTTATGAAATAAAGGAGTTTTTCAACCACTCTTTCACAAACCTCACTGAATGAATTTTTTATAAACAGTTAGGGGGTTGGTTGATTTTGTTCGTGTTTTCTGGTTTGCATTTTTCTGAGAAGTATGATAAAGGACAAAATTTTCTTACATGCCTTTTCAAAGAACTTATGTTACACTTTGCCACTAAAAGCACTCAAAAACTAATGATGATCTCTAATCCACTATGGAATACATTCCATGCTACATGTAACAGTTTTTGTGGATCTGTAGGTTCAGAACTCTTATCTTCTATATGATCTGCACTATCCAGTAACTCCAGCTCTGCCATATCTCCTGACATATCTGTTATGTCAGTGAGTTATTAAATGCAGTGTGGCAATTAGGGGTAAGTAGAACTTTTCTCTTGCTACAGTTTAAAGATATTCCTAAAAAGATATACCAAGCTTCATCTGCATGGCAGATGGGGGACCTGACATTAGAGCCTGGGAGACCCCTGTAGGGAATTTTCTGGTTTTCTTCCTCCGTTGTCCATACTTGGCTAGCTCTTCCTCATTTCTTAGCAGTAGTTGGCTACGAGCTTGGAAAATCATCTGATACCAATCATAAATCTGCAGACTTTCCTTGAAAGGCCTAGATACTCTCAACCTCAAACCTGTGAACTCCACAGATCAGATCCTTTAAAGCCTCCTTTCAGAAATTATTTGTCAATGACTAGTAAAACAGGCAATAAATTTTTAAAGCTGTATTATCTATAACTTTTACAGTCAGACTTAATACCCACTTCAGTTACCATAAAAAGTGTTGTAACAGATGTTTTGAGGTTTAATGAAGACAGTCAAGCGGATTTATTGCCTATTTCTTCTAGAGGTGACTGAGCAATTTTCAACAAATAACTTCCCCCACCACAGTCTTTATTTTGTGCCTATATTGAACAGCACATATCAGACTGCAGCTCTCTCTTAGGATGACCAACTTCAAGTCTTTACAGCCTTTACTTCAAGCCTGTTGAGGCTCATGACTCAGCTGGAAGCAGTTAGTCCATGACAGAGCCCTGGTTGCCTTTAGCCAGCAGCTGGGCACACTGTCACCTGTGAGATGATCACCTGTGTCTCAGCTAAAGGGATGTAACTTTGACAACACTTAGCATTGTTTCAACTTTGTTCATCGGGCAGCTCTAGCTTTGAAATTATTTTCCCATTGCCTGCACCTTTCAGAAGTATGGACTCAATTCCCAGGCAGCCAAAGTTTAAGCTGAATTTCATTTTAAGGCCATAAGAATTCTAGTCAAGGCCATCTGTTTCTGCCACAGGAAACAAATATGAAGGGACGAACCCCAGGTGAAGTCTCAGTGGTGCACTCAAGTGAGCAGATCCTATTACTCCTGATGTCAGCTAGGAGAAAACAGAAAATATGAGGGGTGCTCCTACCCTGCCCCAGCAACAGCTCCCTGTCCCAAATCCCGCCCCTTCTCATGAGGCAGTGGTAATGCTTCACAGAGCAGAGAAATTCATTGCTAGAACTAAACCTGATGCTACACTTGCAGTCCTTTGTCCCAGAACTGCCTCTGCCATTGCCTTAGGCCATCCTGCCTTTAATTCCTTGCATGTCAGAAGTGTGCAGGATCTGCCTGTGGAAGGATCAAGTGTTGTACTTCAGAAAAAGTATGACACTTTCAGACCTGCAAAAGACTTTGAGTGACTGCAATAAGCACAAGCAACAAACCAGTTGAGTTGTTCTCTTGTATAAGACACCCACCCACTGAGGCTGAAGAGACAAGCCAAGCTGGATAGAAAGAACAAACGCATCCCAAAGGAGATTCCCATGAGCATGTCAAGCTCTACTCCACAAGAGGGTGGAAGTAACCCTAGGACTGGATGTGGGTCATGCTCACTGTACTCACACTGTGTTGGTCACAGATCAGGTCTAAACACACATGGGCCTGGAAAGCTCTTTTGTGCACAAATTCTGAGCCTGTTTGTAAAAAATAACAGTGATTTTCACTTTTAAAAACAAAAGTTGCCATGAGGTTATGTGTGGTCTAAAACCTCAGGTCTACCATGGCTGAGGATCAAGCAAGGCAAAAGTTCACATGGTTATTGACGGTTATAAAGTTATGCTTTCAAATCTCTGTGAACAAAAAGAAAGCAAGTTGTAGTTCTCATACTAAACTTCTATGCACTGAAGAAGCATCTAATAAATTTAATAAATTAGAGCAGTAAAATATTATCAAATACAGTGATTTATGCATACTTCTGAAAGCAGGTAAGTTCATCAAAATACAGAACTAATTCTATTTTCTATTTTAAGCAAACAGTCTGAGTTTTTACAAAAGCATCAAACAACTACTGTTAGCTATCCATGGCAACAAATATAATCAACTTCAAATGTTCACACGCAAGATACAGAGGGAAGCACTTCCAAGGAATCTGCTGCAGTCGGTTCAAACGAGGCAGATGGGGGGAACACGCAGCTCCTGTGATTCAGTGAGTCAGAGACAATAGTGGCTGTGATATCAGAAGTACTCAGCAACATTGTTGTACAAGAAAAGTCCCATTGTAGCACACTGCATTAACAGCAGCAAACCCTTGAGAGTTTTCCAGGCCTTGTCAGCCCAGACTGCTTTGATGAATGATATAAACAGAAGACGAAATAATCACTCACCAGTTTACAAGCACTGAAGTGCAGCTATTAAAGATTTCTAGTCTGCATTATGACAGCAGAACAGTCATGCTTGGCAAACAGGCCAATATCTGAGCTTATGGTTGTCAGACATCCTGAATTCTTAACTTCATTTGATATTTCTCAGGCTTGTACCTCCAAAGACAGAGGGTTCTCCTCCTTCACTTTGTATTTCCCTACAAAAAGCAACGAGACTGGCAAATTCCAGGGGGTTGTTCCTCTGCTTGTCAGCACTTAGATAAAGGCTTATCGTTCAAGAACGCCAGTCAATTTTTCCAGTCTTTGTAGTCAGCTCATGATAAGAGAAACCCTCAGTACCACAAAAAAAAGGATTTAACAGACCATTTTAAGGAAAATAAACATAAGCATGAGGTGAATGACAATGAACATACTGTTATTTTATGGTTGGACTCAATGATCTTGAAGGCCTTTTCCAAGCTAAATCCTTCTACAATTCTGTACTTCAGTTCCATCACTGGGGTCACTGACTGCAATTCTCTGCAATTGCAGCAAAATATAATAGAGTCAGTAACACATGGGTCCTGTGAACACCAAGGACTTTTTCCTAAATCTTCTACAACTGGCTTCAACCTGCAGGTCACAGACCAATCTAGGCAATTAAAAAAACCCCAAAAAACAACAACAAAAAAACAAAAACAAACAAACAAACAAAAAACCACACCAGGTTTCAGTAGATTTAAATTATCAATGCACTCAAAAACTTCTCCAGAGGTAAAGACATGGAAAAAGCTGAAAACAACTGGCCTACAGCCAGCCCAAAATCTACAGTAAGAAGCCAAAGGCCAGAACCACAGCACAACTCAAGAGGAGAGCAGATGAAATTCAGGCTGTTGTACTGACCCCCAACAATGTTCTATGTCAAATAGCTCAGAAAACCCTGAGAAACAGATCACAACCCGCAGAGCACAGAGAGTGAAAATGAACTAAGTAGCAGTTCTCCACTTATCTCACCAAGGAGAAAAATTTCTTCACAAGTCCACAGCTTGTTTAACCCACTTCTGATTTAAGCAAGTGCTATGGAGTGATAACAATATTAACCAAGAGGTGCACGAGGCTAATTTACCAAATATCACCTTCTCTGGTACTTCGGTGATCAAAGGATGCCAGCAGTGAGAAGGCAGGGAAAGAAAATAAGGAATGAAGCTAAAGACTACTACACACCTTAAGCTGTCTTTCAAGAGGAAGATCCCTTCTTGGGCCCCTCTTGTGTCAGGAGGAGGTATGAACTATGTGATAACACTTGGTGAGCACAGGGAAGAGGAACTCCGACCCCAAGGACACACAGAGGTCACAGAGTTTTGTCTTCCTTATTGTGTTGTACAGATCAGAGTTTGGAAAACATATTGGGGCTCCTATTTCTCCTCACCTGACTATTTTCATTCACCAGCAACCAGATTTACACTTCCACTATTTAAAACTTAATCCAGGATCAGCATCCAAGAAATCAATTTACCTTTCTCTGTACCAAGATAACTAGTAGTCTCAACAAGTTTAATTTCTATATAAATACTTTTCTATAGAAGAAGAGATAAAATTAGCTTCCTGTAAAATCTCATCAAAAAGAGAATATAATTATGAGGAGAATGGCATAATCCTTTTTTAACCCAATATATCCATCTTGAGACAACCATCAATATACTTTAGAACATTTCAAGCAATTTTATCAGCATTTAGGAAGGAAAAAGAATGCCTTGAGGACAGTCCTATTAGCAAATATTTCCCATCATTAACTTAAATCTCAGTCTTATTTCAGATGACTGCATTGTAGGCACAATTTTCTAAAGCAGTGTGAACACTCTACTACATTGATGGCCACACAACCATCAACGTAGTTCCCACAGGAACCATTATTTGCAAATATGGATACAACAGTAATTAGTGATCTTTTGGAAAATTCACAGGCACACTTCATATTAACAACCTCTCATGAAGAAACTCACAGAACTTTATAAAACTGGAATTTATGAGACCAAGATCAAATTACATCTTCATTTGACTCTCTCTATGGTTTCATAAAGAAAATGATTTTGTAATACCTCTTAGAAAACTTTCTGACCAAAAGCTAAGAAATTTGTCTCTTTTTTAAATATTTGTAATATAACCAAATTTAAAAAAAAAAAAAANAAAAAGCCAAGTTTACGTATATAGTGACCTTTTTTGAGGAGCAATTTCATTTTTCCTCATGTATGTCTATTTGAGCCTTAGACCAGCTTCCTTAGATAGTCTCCATCTTATCAACAGTATTGCAAGTTTTTCTTCAATTCTCAAGCTATTTATTAACATTGTAATAACATGCCAAACCTTGAAAATACCTCTTAAAATTCTCAGCTTCAAAGTGCTTTTTCCAAAGGCCCTAGGATATATGACTATTTCCCAGTTAATGTGATAATCTGACAAGATAGTTGCAAATTACACATTCAAATTAGCCCTGAAGAGATGGAGATATGACAGAACTTTCTAAATCTATCTATTTATTTGTATTTCCTAAGTCTGATTCTTCTCACCAACAAAGTAGTTGGGAACAGATTTAAATGGCAAATAGATGTGAGCCTTCAATTTGCCTCAAGGCATTTTTCAGAGGCACTGGAGCCAGCAGAGCCTTCCCAACTGTTGCTGTGCTGGTCTGCACTCTGAGAAACTCGTTCTATTTCTTCCTCAACCTCAGACAGAGCAATCTTACCTTATTAGTTCCCCTAATTGTCCCAGAAAGTGAACTGAGCAATCCAGGCAAACATCTTTTCCTGCCTCTCTCTTGACCATCTCGTGACTGAGTTTAGGTTGAATTCAGCCAGGTAAAGTGTTGTTTGTACATAAGATACATATTTTTCTCCAGGGTCTTGTTCAGTAGTTCTCTGGGCTCCTGTGCTGCATTTCACAGCGTATGAATTTTACAGTTAACTTACACTCCATGCACAGGTTTTGTACAGAGGTAAACTACACCCCTGGGCAATTGAGCAATGCTACTTCTGGAAGGAAAAAAAAAAAAAAAAAAGAAAGAAAGAAACCCAACTTTCTACATTGTAAGTCTGTCACAAGCACAAGTTCCAGACTGAGCTTTCCTCCCCTGAAAGCCCAAAAGAACGCATCATTTTAAAGCACATTTTCTCTTCTTAAAAACACAAGAGATCTAAAAGAATTCGCTTCCCTCTTAATTACCCCATGTCACAGCTTATTCATTTATTCTTCTGAGAAAATATATTTCAGAAGCAAAACATGACACACATCCTGCTCCAAGCCTTCCTCTAACAGCATCCTTTAGACATGCCACTTCCATTGACTCAATGCAACCACCCACGACTTCTCAAGCAAGAATCAAAACTCCAGATTACAAATAGTCTCCCTGCAGGCCAGCAACAACAAAGACCTGTTATCAGGATTACCATTTAGAGCCCCAGTGCCACCGTGAATGCAGGACATGGACTCTCATCTTTGATCAACAGCTGTTTCTTGCATACCCACCAAGTACTTTTCTTCATGTTGAGCTGCCCAAAGTGCAACATCTCTTTGAAGATAATTAACATAAGAAAGAAAACATAATTACCTTGAAATTATGACAATGCATAACCTGCCTCAAGTTCACAGAAGTTTTAGGAAGTGTTTTTTTGACCAAACTACCATTTTAGTCTGAAAGCATTTAGCTACTAGCATTGCCAGAATGCCCTATAGCAAATACAACTGATCACTGCTGTAATTTCTTTTTTACATTCCTGATATTTTGCCATTTTTTAGAGCTATTGTGATGCCTTGAAGAAGCAGCTCTGGCTTCCTGTCCATGTGTGCTCTCCATTTCCTTATAATGTCAGTGACAGACAGCTTCAAAGGTTAAAATCTAATTTTTTTTTTTTTTAAAGAGGAAGATTACCCTTTATATCAGTGAAAGCAGGATGAGAGACTTAATTCTGTAATGCAAGGCTCACTGCAGCAGGTAACAGAGGAAGCTACAGGAAACTTAAAGATTTCCCTTGTTGGTCACTGAAAGGCAGAAAGTCTTCCAGAGACACTTTTCATTTCCATAATGCAATTCCACTTCTTGTAATGTAAACGAAAAAGACAAAACCTTAGTTTTGTCATGTAGATATAGTAAGCATTTACAAACCTTAGAATATACTCTGACAAAGCATCTGTGTACTGCTGCCAACAGATGTCATCACGATGATTAAAATGCAGTGGAAATAAAATAATCCAGTAAATCATAAAAAGCATTTTCACAAAATCTATTGCATCGAGCAGTGGCAGGGAAGAAGAAAGTATGGGGAGAACACCATCCTGCCAAACAAGAGAACACAGGTAAAAGAAGACATCAGAATTTGAAGAGAGAATTTATATTTACAAACCTCACCAGGAGGTAGAATGATGGACCTGCTGTTCATACGAAATGGAGCATGGCTAGAAGAGATGAGGTGGCTCTGAAAAGTGCAACCACAGACAGGAAAGACTCCTCAGCTAGATGCTGTTGAGAAACTGGAGTTTTAATTAAGAACTCCAGGCACAGAGATACCAGCTACAACTCTACAGTCCCTGGCTTGGCAATAAGACACTAAGAACAAACCAAATGGATAACAGAGATTCACCCTTCCTGAGAAAAATATTGGGTTACTGAAAAAAAGTCTACTCAAAAACAGTAAAATGCCTTTTGAGAACTAGGCTTGCAGATTTGATTCTAAACGAATCAGGTATCACTGATTACATTGCCCAGATGACTCTGAGTTTCATCTGGCATTACATTATTTTTTTAATAGCAGTGTGAAAGCAAAGAGGACACACCATGTCCTCTTTGTAAACTGCTCTCAGCACGTAACAATGTGTTAAGCCTTTAGAAAGGGAGGGTTTTAAAGGAAAAGAAAAAAAAAGTTAGGTAGTGCTGAAACATTTTTGTGTGGACTATACAACACTTTAAGGCAGATATGGGAGCTCTCACGTCAAGCTGTCCTGGGCAAGTGGCTTTCTACAAGCTGAGGCTTAGTCAACCTCAACTTCTGCTACACCCTAGCTCTCCCCATCTTGTCCTGTGAGCAAAAATTCCTTTTCTCCTCTGTGCAAACACCTCACTCAGACCAGAGGAGGAACAAGCTTTTTCTGTTTCTGTTGGGTCACTAAGTCCTACTTATATCAAAAACACTGTTACTTTCACAGTAACTGAAGAACTTCAGGACAAAAGCAAGCTGAAAGGAAAGAAAAGAAAAATAAAGTTTAAGTAAAAATAAACTTAAAGCAGATAATTGGGTTGCTCTCTTTTATTTTTTGTGCACTTCGACATCCTAGCCCTCTATGGTTTGACCCTTGCAGACATCACATCCTGAGTTCCTTTTCTCTAAGCTTCTCAGATAACTGTTCTCATTCCAAAAATATTTTCAAGCATGATAGAAAATGGTCAAATCTTCAGTGTTTTCAATTAAAATGCAGTTAATATTTCACACAAGACAATGCTCAATTTACACCAGAGTTTACCTTGAAGTTCTAAAGCATTTTTAAAATCAATGTAAAATTAAGTCAAAGGTTTGTAAACACACAAAGACACTGAGAGGCTCTGTCTCCCATAAGCCAACTTCCCCTTCCACCATCCCAAGTTTGACCTTTATTTAGGAGCAGAGAGGTTAAGAAGACAAAGGGCTATGGAAATGCTCAAAATCATCACACAGTTTCTCTATTGGAAGTAGCATCAAGCAGCAAATAATTGGTGTTTCCTAAACATGGTGTAATGTATAAAGTAGGGTCATTTACCCACTGACAAAGGCAATTCTCATTAACTTTACAAACATTCAGTTCTATGGAAAATCCTTTAATTCAATTTCTAAATAAGAACAAACCAGATTGTCAATGAGATTTTGAGGATATTGAAAGCATTCCATCAGCAATGTTACCAGTTAAAATCTCTAAGACTTAGATAAGTAAATTAAAAAGCAGAGGATTAAATGAGTAGGCTGAGGAATAGGATACTTAATGAGTCTCTGGCCCCACTGGGAGTTTTTGGTTTGAGATTGGTGTGTTTATATGAGAGAAAATAATTTCTTAGATATGATTCTGTTGACTATATGGGGGAAAATTTCTGTCTTACTGTCTTTTTACTCCCTCTATGAAAGGTTGCTAAGGGAATAGTTCTCAGTAAGGTCAAGCAGTAGAAACCCTGCTGTGCAGGGTTTTAATGCAGCCAAACAACACTTGAAATTAATGCCTCTTGGTTCTTTCTACCTTTAAGGACTGGCTGTTAGTGCTTTCCAGTATTCTTACTGCATAACTGAATATGTAATAGGCAGAAGGAAAAAAAATGGACAGCACAACAGGGTCAGAAGAAAGGAACTTCACAAAAGCTGTGCTAGTGCAGACAGCCTCTTCCTAATAAGACAAACCTTTCAGGCTATAAAAAGCACTCCAAACCCACAAACCTGAGCACTATTTCAAACACAGCAATCAAGTCTCCAAATTATAATTAAATGCAAGCTATTAGAAAAAACATAAAAGAAAGCCTTTCAACATAGTTCTCATTTCAGATATTTATTGCCTTAAAGTTATGTAAATGAAAGAAAACCTGGCATATTAGCATATCATTATTATCAATCTTTGAAATTATTACAGCTCTTCCTATGATATAAAACGAGGTTCTCAAAATGTTGTATACTCTTTAACAATCTCTCTTCAATTTTCTTGACAAGAATCCTAATAAGAAAAGAGCTCCACTAAGGATCAGCATCAGCTCTTCCCTTTCCTCAGTGAAGAGTGAAATGGAAAGGATTCTGGGGATGACACCGAGGATTTCAACAAACGGCTCTGTGTAAGGAAGTCTGCAGAACTCGTATGTGCCCTGTGCATAAAACATGCCATTCCTCACTCTGAAACCTGACCACTTTCAACAGGTTTCCAAATAGAAAAGGACCACACAGAATTTCCACGTGTGAGAAAAATCACTGCGAGTATTACATCCAAAAAAAAAAAAAAGTGACACTGACCATGTAAACCATTTTTCAAATAACTGAAAATGATGGAAAGATCCCTTGCCAAGAAAAATAAAAGAGCTCTGTGGACCAATTTCATTCTAGCAGGGCGCTTTCAGAAAAACACAGACATTTGTTGGTTAAAAAATAAGTTAAATTTCCTACAATTACAAGACTCACACAGCAGCATGATTCCAACAATCTGAGTAATATTTTTTTCTGAGGGGCAAGCTGAAAAAACACCTCTATGCTTGAGATGACAGAGACAAATAAAGACACAGCAGGAATGCCCCTCAGAGGAAATTTATTATGAATAAAAGTATGAGAAACATTTTGATCTTTGCCTAAAAAAAGACTTTGACTGCGGCTGCTCTGAAATGACAGAAAGTTACATCTGAAGTAACTGTTTCAGCTACAGTCTTGGCGTGCTGCAGTCTTAAAGCCAGGCACTATTATAGCTGTATAACTTGGCTTTGAGGCTTTGTTTTGCTCTCCTTGCAGTAAACAACCGTGGTGAGCCACAAACAGTCTTAATAAACATGATGACATCCCCTCTGTTCAAAGAATGTGTAGCTTTAACTACTTTCACTGTATGGCTCAACCTTAGCATGATAAATCACATCAAAATATTAAATTCATCTAATTCAGCAAGTATGAAGATGTAATTTAAAATGTAATACTTAGATAGTCAATCCCCTAATCATCTGTAGCTGGAAGACTCTGAACACAGAAAGGCTCAAGGCATATTCCCTGCTGGACACATTACAGAGAGTCTAGCAATTAAATTATTTGTACAGAGTATATGGGCATGCCATGTATATGCATATATCCAGACTGCATTTCACAGTTCAGGATCCTTTTCTTCAGCCATTATTTTAACTAGATCAGACTGAGGAGGTTTTGTGTACTCATTTCACATTTACAGATCCTCCTCCACATTAATGACTGAGAACAGCTGCCACAGACAAACAAAGCGCTCAGAAAAAGCTTTTCTTTAAAAAATAATAAATAAGAGAAACACAAAGAAAATCTTGAACCCTGAAACGCGTTCACTAACGTTTTTATGAACACTGCTTATTTCTGATCTTTTGGATAATTTCTAGCATACCAGTTAATGATGTATGTATTTTCCATAATGAAATCCCAGAATAAGAAACCCAACTGCAGCTCCTTGGTAAATGAGCAGGATCAGCAGCAGGATCGGTGGGAAAGACCATTACATACTGGAAAAGAACTGTAGCCTAACCTGCAGCTAATTTTCTGTATGAGACCCTTAAAATAGATGGGTCACCCACACCTAACATGGAAATAAAGGTATTAGCAAGTCTGCAATTAGAAGAAGGAAGAAATGCACTTAACCTGCTATGCAGATGGAGGAAGTAAAAAAAAGAAAAAAACCCCTTTCAAACTAAGTCTTTTAACTCCAAAGCATGAAAATAATAAGGCATACCCTGTCATTCTACAGCAAGCAGGGACTGAGATGCCTCTCGTGGCCTCCTCTCCACCCCCAGACTCTGCCAAGCTGGGGCAAGATCCTGTGCTCTGATTAGGTCCCATCCACACTGCTGGTGTTACCACAGAAAGCCTCTTGCTCCCTTGGGATGCTAAGCTGTGACCCCAGATCCTTGTTCCCCTGAGTGCCTGATAGGTGACACTGTCTCACACCGAGCTCTGGGCCCAGCCCCAGCCTGAACTGATGGGAGCCTCTGCAAAGGCAGAGCACATGGCTGGGGTGGAACTAACCCCAGTACAGCCTGGAAAAACACCCAAACTGCACCAGGGATGTGCTGGAGTAGGACTGCCTCCCAAAAGCACATTTTGTACCTGCAATTAAACGGTGACCAGAACAGAACTGCTGTTGGCTACCAAGTAACAAACAGCAAGAGGGATGAACCAACAAAATGAAAGTGGATATGGATATTGGCCCATAGTCTGCAGTCTGCCTCCATCCTCAGCACCAAAGGGACTCCTTCACAGGCTACCTACTCCTTTCCTTCCCATTGCAGGTCCCCACTTTCAACATAACAAAAACACAAGAATACTAAGTGATGGACATTTTAATTTGCTGTTTTCTTTAGCTCTGCAAACACTCTTGTTTATAATACACCAAGACATACAACTACAGAACATAAAAACAAGCACAATGAGATGACAGCATCACAGATGTCTTCACTGTGGCAGTCCTTAATAGGTCGTGGTCTGATCTCAGAGGGCCCAAAGAGGTAAAATTGTTAAATCCATTCACCCCACTGAGCAATAGCTTTTAAATGCACAGAACTGGTAGAAAAAGCATGTAGCCTCTCTGACCATGGGTGGGAACCCCTACCTACACTTTCTGGTTGGCTTTTAAGAAGTGTTGAAAGCTGATATTAAACCTAGGATAAAAAGTATGTACCAATATGTGCTTTCCAGAGAGTGCAGAGTGCACCTGTCAAAACTTCCAAACAAGACCTTGCACCCGGATAAAAACAGTGTGAAATCTGTGTTCAAGCATGGAAGAAGAGCAGATAAAGGTAAAGTTACCTGACAGTGAAAGACTCAAGAGAAAACACTGGAGAAAAACTGACAGTACATCAATATAAACCAATCCTTTGCCATTCTGGCAGATGAGATTTTTTTTTTTAATGATTTACTTTAAAATCTAGGTACAGTCTATAGTTTCTACCTATGCACCGAGTTCCCCAAGCCAGCGCAGAAAAATCAATAAAGCCTTGTTTCTTGGGGTTATTTTAAAACAAACAAACAGATAAACAAAAACCACCTAATAATTTGTATATACCACCTAATAATGTAATATTTCATTAATAAATGTAAATAGCAATGAAGCTGCTGACCCTCGTTCTACAGGTCTGTAATTCATCTTATTTGATCAGCTTACACCTTCTCGACAAATACAACAGTTAGAAAGCACCTGTGGTTGTAACATGAAATTTAAGTGCTGAGACAAGACAGATGAAGAACCATGTGCTGATCTCTTCTCCCTGACATCCAGGGGTATGATGTGTGGGAATGGTTCAAAGCTGTGCCACAGGAAGTTGAGACTGGACATGAGGAAGCATTTCCTTACTGCAAGCACGATCAGACACTAGAACAGCCTTTAAGCCTGTCAGTGGTTGAGACATTTGGACATTGCACCTAACAACATGCTTGAACTTCTGGTCAGCCATGAATTATTCAGGCAGATGGACTAGATATTGTTGTAGGTCACTTCCAACTGAAACAGTCTATTCTGTCTATTCTATTTTATGTCAAGTACATATCATTAGAAAGTGCTACAGACTATGATAGCAGATCACATTCACTCAACAGTATACAGCACAGACACCCAAAAACTCAGCAGCTCTGAGTTGCTCTGAAACCACAGCAGTGTGTATGGGACTGACAATAAACCCACTTATGGAACACCATTCTTGCTCTCAAACCACATTCTGATTTTCCAAATTTGTTCTGGTTTCCAGAACTGACAGCATTTTAACATCAACAAGCACACATACAAGGCCTCCCAAATTAGAAACAATTCATTTGAAATTGCTATGCAGAGAGAACAGCAAATTTCAGCTCCAGGAAAGCTCCAAAATGTGTAAGCACCATCCACTGAGAAACAGGGGTTTAAAGTTTTGCAGTTTCTGAGTAACAGGCTCCTTTTGATCCCTTCTCCCAAGCATGCTACAAACGTTAAGTATTACCTTTCTTGTCCCAGTTTTGACCTACAGCTAACTATGCCCCCTTTGAAAGCAACATTTTAAAAACTTACAGGTTAGTTTTGTTTGGGTATTTTAGTTTAAACATGCCACCGCAATTTCAAGCCCATTCACAAACCTGTTTGCCACCCATATGTCATGAGCACAGTCCCTTGTCAACACTAATGACAGGCTCAGAAACCTCAAATTGACCTGAAAGCTTAAAAGTTTCTCATACCTTTGAGCTTATTTGAATCTTTGAATCACAAAAAGGTTACTATAGTAGTACTAGTTTAAATACACACCACACACAAACAGGCACATCGTACCTCACACTGCAATCACTTAACCGAAACTGAGCACATAAACTCTTTTGGAAGTGAGGATATAGTTTAACTTCACGTTTGTGGTTTCAGCTCATTTCTCTAAATCATATGAAAAGAACAAGGATTCCCCATGTATATTTCCTCCCACAACAGTCAGTGAGAAAACCATTGCTCCCTCAAGTAATTGCCACATACAGAAAAGCAATATTCTACAAAATGCAACGACTGCTTGCAAGGACAGACAACACAGTCCTATTTTATGCATGCACCAAGATTCATTCTTTACTGCTTCACCCCTTGCCATGAGTTCCTTGCACCCATTTGCTGCACTTTGTTATAGAATGGGTTTGTAGAGGCCAAAACAACCTCATTACTTATCCGCACAACAGGATCTTGTTTATGCAATAAACATCAAAATAAATGACACAGAAGAAAACAAAATTTATATTTTTTTTAATTGTAGTTCTCTGGCACCTGACGCAACCATTAACATGAATGTCCACCAAGTCTTTGAAAAAAAAGTATCTCTGAATTTTATTTACCTATTTCAGTCACCAGAGACTATCACTATAGTTCCCTTATCTCACTTCAGCAAAGTCCCTAGTGTTCTTTTATTTTTCCCCAAAATCTAACAATACTTCTCAGCACATCTCAGCACTGAAAACTACTCTGTATGAAAAGCAAGGTACCTTCTCTTTGGCCATCAGTTCTATGAATGCACTGCTCCACCAAGAAAACCCTACTGGTACTACTCTTCTGTGTTTCCTACCCATGCAGATGGTCTCCAACTGCACAGTAAATGCCAGGACAAGTACACGGTAAAAACTACCTCCATCAGTAATTAAAGCCTTGTCATTGTGTATTAGACATTGTTACATGGAACGATGACTTTCTGCAATTTTACCAGCACAGTATCACTGAAATGAAGGTCCCTTTTTGCAGGACTCTTTTAAAAGGACTTAAGGATAATTTACAATGCCATCTTACAAGACCGTCCAAAAAATACTTCAAATAAAAACAATAGTTGTGATTGGTTTTTCTTGCGTGAACTATTCTGGTGGTGATATCACAATGGTCTGGTTTTATTCCAAATCAGTTTTAACTTGTAAGAAAATTTCCATCGCTGTGAAGCTAAGGCTGGTAACACTGATTTCCACAGCACTGCTTGGAAAGATGCTGCAGAAGAATAATGTGGATGTCAGGGCATTTTGCGTAGTGGCAGCAAGATTCTGTGAGCAGTCTGGGCAGTGGATTTGCTCCAGGTTGCTTGGAGTACTATATGCAATATTTTACCAACGTGAGCAGGACATCCATACAGCGATATATAATGAGATTTTGAATAGTCAGAACAACACCAACTAAAAGCAGGCAATGAGAGATTGCTCAGCAAGAACAGACCAGCAACTTGTACATCTCATGGATCATTCTGTCTGTAGGGATGACAGTTTCAAAAGTAGGAAATTAAATCTTAAAAGACCTGACTTGAACCAACAAAGCAAGCCAGGAAATTGAGTAAAGTTGGACACTTTTCTCAGGCCTCCCATTGTGGCAAGCTTTTACTTGAAGAAAGGATCATTCTCTAGACCTCCCAAAAGACGCCTTAATGCGCCTTAATGAAGAAGTGATAGAGAACAAGTTCTTTTTGGAACTGTGAAGAACCATCAACCACTTTCTTAATTCTCCAGTATGGTATCAGTTCATCAAAGAGCAATTTGAACTGCAATGGACATAGGAGCCCTGAAAGAGCACCTTAGAAGGGACATCTTTATTTACATATTTTGAGGTAGCACTAAGCTCCTGTACGAACAAGGCTGAAAACCTGACCAGGCTCTTTCCTGTGGATGCAGCATAGAATTTCAACAGAGAAAATTTATTTTCACAGTAGTCTCCATAAATGCAATCCCAATCTTCAAGGTTAGCAAATAACTCAATTTAAAAAAAGTAATACTAGACCAAGAAGAATCCTCCACTAGGTCGTGCTTTCCTGCTTTTAAAACTGAGCAAAGGGACCCCATCCACCAGACTGTCTGCTCAGATCCCTGGGCATTCAAAATGCTCTCATACAGTTTTACTTCTGAGAAGAGACTTTGTTGAAAGCTATTGTTCAGCCAGCCAACTCCTGTCACTTCCATGAATATGAATAAGTTTCAATATAGGACACCGAGGTTTTGGAAAAGTAAGAAGATCCAATTGTTTAGTTATTCTTTGCCAATAAATCAACCTGCCATTATTTAGAGATTTTTGTTTTTCTCTGGTGTCTGAGTATGTGGGTGCAGTTTCATTTTAAAGTTCCTTTCTTCCCATTTCCATAAAGATTTTTTTTTCCTATCACCTTGCCAAGTTTTCAGAGCAGCAGAAGGAATCCTATTGTCAATGGGATGAGGCCCTTGAAAAGACATATATTGCTGTTTCTTCTGGTAATATTAACTAGCACCTACTCTGAGGAAAAGAGAAAGCAGAAGAAATTGTTCAGAGTTCATGAAAATTAACATTTGGTATAATTTTGTAGCCATAATTTGCATGTACACAACTTAGACATAAATACATATGGATTAATGCAAATTTTCATACCAGGAAAGATTCGCTGTGCTCTGTAAAACTAAGGGTAAGGCTGGTGATGAATCATTTTTTTAAATATTCTAGTCTGGGTATATAAATAGCTCTCTGTTTCTAGAATAATTACTACTGAAAAACACAGCTTCTTAAATAACCTAGGCCATAATTAATCTTCGCTTCATTAAATCACAAATAATATCTTTTTAAAGTCTTATTTGTAAAGGCAAGCTGATTAATTTAAACGTTTCCCTTTTGGAAAAAAAAAAAAAAATCTAATTGGAATGATTTGCCAAGTAGCTACTTTTCAGATCTTGTAAACTCCGGGAAGGCTTTCAGCTGGATCCCACACCCCATGCCCAAGCCCCCGAGGGGGCTCCGCGCTGGCGCTGGCGCTGCCGCCCCCGCACTGCCCTGCCTCTCCGCACGCTCCGGGAGAGGTGCCGGCTTGTGCCACGCACCTTCCGCGGCCGCTCCCGCAAGAGTCGAGTCCCTGCCCGGCCCCTCGGTGCCGCATCACCCCTCCCTCCCCGCGGGCGAGACCCTTCGCGTGCCCTGTCCCGTCGCGCCCACGCGCGGCCGCGCTGGCGGCAGTGGGGCAGCGGTGTGACTGCGGCCCGGCCTTCGCTCCGCACTGGCGGGGCCAGGAACGCCGCGGAGCCCCCCGTGCGGTGTGCTCCCCCGCTTCCACAGCACGGCTGCCGCCCTGGCCCGGGCTGCCCTGCGCGCACGGGCGGCCACGGCTGGGCTGGGCCGGGCACGGCGCCGCCGCCGCCGCCGCACAGCGCCGTCCCTCCCCTTTCCTTGTAAGACAGCGCCAACCCCCGACCGAAGAAAAGTTTCCAGCCGAGCGTCAGGACAGGTCCGGGCTGTCACCGGCGCCCCCTCCCCGCCGGTGGGACGGGACGGGACGATCCTCCCTCAGCCCGTCCCGTCCACGTACCCAACCCGCCCGCGGCGTGGGTGCCGCCCGAGGCGCTCACCTTCCTGCACCGCATGGAAGGGGTTGTTAGCCTCTATGAGCTTGATGGAGTAAGTGATTTTTTCGCTCTGGAGGATGTCGTCATTGAGGTTCAGATCCGACACCGCCTGCTTGAACACCTCGTCGTCCTTGGCAGCATTGCCTTCGAAAATGGCACCTGATGGGAGGAAGGCGGCAGAGGGTGAGGAGGGCTCGGCCCGCCCGCCCGCCGCCCCAGGACCTCTGCTACCCTCTGGGCCGTGTAGGGCTCGCACGGTACCGGCTGGCGCAGCCCCGGGGGCACTGGGCACCTGTGGGGCCGGGCCACACACGTGGGGACACGGGAAAGCGCAGTATTCCTCCCGGCCACTTCTGCTCCACCGGCATTTACGAAGCCCTGAACCAGAGCCACGGCGAGGTGACGGACTTGCTTCGCCAGTGACGGGAAAGGGAGCAGGCTTGGAAACTCCACCAACTTTTTGCTCGCTGCTCGCCTCTCCCTAGGATGCTGCCTTTCGGGCCGCGGTTTTATTGAGGCTTACAAGCACGCACGAACGTGAAGCCAGGATTTGTGTCCAGTAACCTGGAAGCTTTAATTTCACTGTCCTGTTTATGCAGTTAACGTGAAAACATCTGGCGATGTGTGTTACATAAAATCCCTCTCTACGGAGCGTGTGTGTGCGCCCACGCCAGGCTTACTGCCCTGATCTACGCGGCGGTGGGAGATCTTTAGAGCTGGCAACAAAACAAGCAATAAACGTTATTCCCTAGCCTGGAAAAGTCCTGCTGATTCACACCGTGCGTGCCTGTGGCTTGAGTCTCCGTGCACTGCCCGTGTGCATCACAGCTCTGCACACAGCAGATCCCCGCTCCTGCCCAGCGGACCGCTCCTTCTGCCAGCACTTAGTTAGCAAAGAGCACTCGGGCTAAAGTTCGTGCGGGGAGAAACCGAGGTGATACCGTCCACGCGCAAGAGAAGCGGGGCCGAGAGGGATACCCGCGGAGCCTCCTTCACCCACACTTCTACTCCGGCCCTTTCGGAAGGTGGCCCCTGTGCTGCGGGGGTCTGCCCTGCTCTGCCCCTGGGCCGGAGTCCCCCGCTGCGGTCAGGGCTGACCCCGTCTCCTTAATGGCTCCGCAATGCTGTCTGCCTTGGCTGCGCCCCCAGGCTCCGGAGGAGAGAGGCGACGACTGGATACTTCTCACCGGCCCCGGAGCCGTCCGTGCCGGGAAACTTGCTATAGGGCTGGTTCCCTTCTCCCCTTCCCTGCCTCGGGTCGGCATGGGACTCTCCTCCCGTCTCCGTGGAGCCGCCTCTCGCTAGGATGGCTCCTGCCCCAGCCCCCTGCTTTTCCTGATCTCCCATCCTCCCCGAAAGGCTGGTGGGAATTACGGCTTTTCATTTCCCGGCCGTACTCCCGTTTCCTCCTCTATCATCCTCCACAAGTGATTCTCTCCCCCCTCTCCGCCCCTAAACATCCTCATTTTCGTTCCTGCTGCTACCTTTCAACACCAGCCAAAAGGTGACTGCAGAGCCTCGCTTTTGCTTGCCAGGCTTCCCGCGGACATCACCATGCCTTGCTCCCAGAAGCTATAAAAGTTCACATCAGCCTTTCCTTTGCCTCTTATTCATCCCTCTCTTCCTCCCACTGCTGATCCAGCCTTCTTGCTGCCCAGGGGTTTTAATGAGATCTTATTCAAACCACAACAGTTGCGCGCATGGACACACACACACACACTCTCACACAGAGCCGCTGCAAAGCTCGCCTTTCTAACCCTTTCCCAGCCAAGTTCCCCTCTCCGCCCCCCGCATTCCGGCTTGGCTGACACCTGCTACGGCAGGGGAAAAAAACCAGGGGATTATCTCCCCGAAAGTTTTCCCTGCGAGCACGTTCAGAGACTATGCCTCTCTCCCGCTCGGGTGATGGGGGCGGTTGTTTGTTTTCGGTGGCGAGGAGGCGGGAGGTGGGGGGGAAAGAAAGCCTTTCCACGCAAACAGGTCCAAGCACAGACTCCCCAGCCACATGGGAGACCGCAGCGGCGGCCCCGGCGGGTCCCCTGCCCGCTCCCGGCCCAGCGCACAAGCGGTATTTCGCCCCTAACTTTACAATCAGGGGCGGAATACAGCTGCCTTTCTCCCATCCGTGCTCCTATCTCTCCGCGGAGAGTTGGGTTCCGCCGCTGCCCGTTATCGCGGCTAAACGAGACGCTTCCCTTATATATTTATTTATCTACCGCGTCCCTCTCCAACCCCCCCCCGCTCCCTCTCTTACCAATGTGGATGATGGAGTCCGCCCGCACCGAAACGCACTGAAATATCCAGGGTAAAAGCCAGAGCATCAACACTTCCATTTCCAGCCTCGCGCACAGCACATCAGCCCGGGTTTGGTGGAGAGACAGACGGGGAAAGAAGAAAAAAGGCGCAAGGGCAGGTGAAGCCAGGCAGCGGGCGCGGGGGGGAGATGCCCAGACACCCCCCTCTTAGAAAAAAATCCCAGATTCCCCCAGCGCTCCAAGAATTTTCCAAGATTGAGGAAAACGAGCGATGGGGAGGAAAAAAAAAAGGGAGGGGAAAAAAAAAAAAAAAAAAAAAAAAAAAAAAAAAAAAAAAAAAAGAGCCGGGGCTAGAAAATCACGGAGGTAGATCCCGGGTTGGCAGGCGGCGCGGCGGAGCCTCCAGCGCTCGGTGTGTGCCGGGGCGCCGGCAGACCGCGAACTGCGGAGCGGCCCCCCCGCCGCCGCCGCCCGCCCCCCGCGCCACGTGACTGCGGAGCCNGGGAAGCGCGCAGCGCCCAGCCGGGGCTACAGCAGGGCAGCTGGCTGCGATGGAACAGATGTAGATCGAGCCAGAATTCTATCTATCTGTCTATCTCTTTCTATATAATGTATGTCTCCCCGAGGAAAGGAGTAGGGGACGGATGCTCCAAGCGCAGGGATGCGAGGCGGGTGGGCAGCTCTCGGTTGCCGGGCGCAGGCTGTTCCGCGGGGCCGCAGCCGCTGCCCGGAGGGTGCCCAGCGCTGCGCGGCCTCCCGCAGCCCCCGCCCGGCCCGGCACCGCGGGACGCCCCCGCAGGTAAGGGTGCGGGGCTGCGCCCGCTACCGCTCCTCCAACTTCAGCGACGGGGGGCGGCGCGGGGGCACCGCGCCGAAGCGGGAGGTGGAGGGAATGCCCCCTCCTCCTTCCACTCGCTCGAGCCCGGGACATGATCCGTGTTTGAGGAGCGAAATGGAAATGCGAGGTTTTTACCCCTGCGCTGGGGGCGAGGTGGTGAGGAAGAAAAGTGCTACAGCAGAACCTTTTCTCGTTTTGTTTTGTTCTAGCTTTCAATGAAATCTAATTCATAAATTGGACGTGCTCAGGCTCAGAAGACTAATTCATCCCCTAAAACAAACGCATCAGTGATTGCAGGCACCCAAACGTGACAAGCGTCTCAATATACCGAGGACCCAAAGAAAACAAATTCATTCAAGAGCCCGAAACGTAATTAAAACTACTGCCAAGAAAATGAGTTGAGAGCAGGATGTTACCAAGATTATTAAGTTGCTGCGGGGCTGAGGCACGGACCGCTATAGTGATACATACAGATAATATCAGTCTTTGGATAATGGGAGGCAGAGCGATTCCTGGAGGTCGCCGTCTTGCAAGCGCAAGCCTGGTAATAGCGCGCTGTGGCAGCATCCTGCTCCCGGGAAGGGACCGGCGAGCCCCGGGGCTCGGTGGGGAAGGAGCGGGCCCCCGCCGCCTGCTGAGCCCCGGCAGAGTGGCGACAAAGGGGCCGGCGGCGCCCGGACCCCTGGCACTGGCTACAGCATCCCTGTCATGTGTATTCAGCACACTTTTTATAACCATCACCTGTACGTGAGCTAGTAAATGCTCCTGATGCTGAGCACTGCTTGCTTGCAGGAGCGATCACTGCAATGATTTTTTCAGTGTAGAAAGCATTTTTTTCATACAGAGTACAGTACGGCAAGAACAGCTCAATGCTAAGGAGTAGGAAATATAGATAAGGTGGCTAGGGAGGCAGAAGGGGGAGGGAACACACAGTATAGATGGAGCAGAGTGAAAGGGAAGGAAGCTGAAATGGAAATGATATGAACAAAAATCCCTGTTGATCCACACGCATCAACGACCTCCTATTCAGTGGTAGTTACAAGCACAGGATTCAAACAGGGAAGGGCAGGGGGTATATAAAACAAGATATGCTTTTTAAAAATAAATCACTTGTTAACTACTTTTACTTACAGTCCTTGTCTTAAATATGCAATTTCACACTGATCAATGCAGAATGATATATACTATACTCTGCATTTCATGTAATAAAAACACTTAATCCAGATAATTGGCTTCTGGGACAGAGATCAATAGAAATGTTCCTTATTTGACTACGTTGGCAAGTCAAAATTAATTCTAATTTACATTTGCTTCAAATCAATATGCACTTAGTGACTTACACAGGCTCTTTAAAAAGTTAAGCACCTATATTGACCAGAGTCATATATATGTCAGTAACAAGTACATGTGTGGGAATTAGAGAGGGGGAAAGTGTTACTGCAGAACCAAGTCTCTGACTTTCATAGAGGAAAAGAGGCTAAATTTATTTGTGTTTGAGAAGTGCTTTGGCATCCTAGCCTAAAACCTGTAGAAATATGCAGCTATTAATCCCACGATTTATGCAGGCATCCAAACACCATTTAGTTGCACTCCAAACACTTGGGAGCAGGCTTGCCTCCTACTTTAGTTTGTACAACGAGGTCTTGACCTCAGCTGGGACGCCTCTGGATGCTATTTTAGTAATAGTAAAATAGTAATATAAAATATTAAAACTCTAAACCCAGTCGATTGGACAAGTTACAAAATTTCCTGTGAAATCCAAGAGCAAATGCTCCGAATGAAGAAAAGAATCCAGTCCCAGTCAAGGGTGGGAGAGGGGAAAGGACAAGAGACCAGAATACAGCAAAACAGACAAACTGAAATAGGCACCAAAACCAGACAGAAGGCTACAGTCAGAAGACAAAAACAAAGCAGAAAAATGCACAAAAGAAATCTCAAATGCTATAAAATCTGTCATGTAACATGCAAAGTACAATGAGACCTAAATGGATCCACCACAGCAAAGAGAAGGATTGCAGCTTCAGTAGCATCTCTGCAAGACGAAAAGGTGCCACATCAAAACTTCCTTGTGTCTGGTTTTAACTCAGGTTGCATTACCTTTTCTTTCATATCATTTGCATTTTTTTACCCCCTCTTTCTCCTCTCCTCCTTTTTTTTCTAAACAAAAAAAATCCCAACAACTTTGGCTTGGATTACATTTTTCATAACAATTACTTCTCCTATGATTTTCCCTCCTTCAAAAAAAGCTATCAGTGCTACCTTTCTAATCCCAGTTTAAATGAGAGCTCTCCTTTCAACCCTGCCGTTCCTTATTCGCAGTCAGGAGAGTGCTGACACTTTGCAGTGGTGTACATTGTTCAGGTGCACCAATTGACACTACAAGGCCTTTGCCACATTTTGCATATTAAGAATGTTACAAGCTGCTGTGATATTCCATCATCATCGTGTAGGGGACAACTCATGACACATTATTCCAAGAAGTACCACTGGATTTACAGTGCCCACAGAAGATAGCTCAACAGAAATATGCCAGGTAAAAACCCAACTCGAGCAACAGCCACTTGGGCACAGTTCAACTCTGTGGCAACAGATGCGATTCAGTGCACACCTCAGACAGCTCTTACTAACTCTTACTAACCACTGTGGTGATTTTAAGCAGACCTATCACGAGTTATTGTTGTGCTTATTTCTGTTGTCTGAATGAACATAGTATGAAACCTGTACCAAAAGGGTTTTGCTACAATGAGAACGGTTGGAGTAACACTGCAAACCTACACTGCAATTAGAAACACAGAACTTCCTAGGAAGGTGAACTGAAAGGCTTGTGCAGTGCCACACTCAGAGCCTTGTGCCCAGGGCTCTGTTCATCTCTGCTGCCATAACAAGAATGAAGCACATTTTGAAAGACATCATCAGAACTATGGCTGCAGGATATGCCTGGATCTGGAAAGCACCTCACATTTACAAAACTGCTTCATAAGCAGGAGCTCTGCATGACCATAACACTGAGACTTTTATCATAGCCTAAGTGCAGAACAAATGGAGGGCTTTAAGAGTCAATGTTTTTTGAGTCTTCTCCCAAGTTCCACCCATTTACTATAGCTAAACTAAGGCTTCCCAACATAAAAGTCTGTATACATCTATTTGTGTACGTGTAGCAATGATCTATTCCTCCTGAAAGCAAAGGGAACTCCTCCTCTATATCAGTTAAACAGGTGTAAAGATGCAGCTAATACCTCCAATTGTTAGCTGCTCAGTCTATGGAGTTGGAAGATTGTAAACAAAAAAACCCAAAAATATCCTAATAGGCAACATGGTAACAATCTCCCTCCTTCCCCAATAGCCAAGATGTTTACTGTTAATACGCCCACAAAAAAGTAAAATTTCTTATTCTAAAATGCCATGAAATTCAACAGCTGTGCTTCTCTTCAGAAACAGTAATGCAAAACCTCAAGCCCAACTTAATATCAAAGTTTGTGGATGCTTATGTTTAAAAATTCATTTTGTCATTCTCCTGTGGTGACAGCTCGAGGTTTCAGATGCTTTATTGAAGCTTCCTTTAGCTTATTGAAACCACCTTTTCTCTTTCCATGGTTGATAGCATAGTATGATAATCTTGCAGGAGTAAATGGACTAGAGTCTGCAAGAAGAGGCTGCTGAATTATAGAGTTCTTTGCAGGACAGTTGACATTCTTGATTAATTTGTTGTGTGCCTACTAACAATCCAAAACTTTGCTACAGTCAACACTTTATTTGGATTGACATGCCTTTTAAGATGCCATAAAGAAGGCAAAGCACTGTTATTTCCACATTTTTTACCTGATTTAATTCAGCAGGGTATACACAGCCTAGATTTGATTTAATTTGTACTTATGTTTGCTTAATTTCATCATTTCAGTATCTGTTGCATCCTGATAAGATTCATATATACTTCCCTACTCCTCTCTTCCAACTGTGACTTTTCACACCCTATTTTTCTTTAGTGGGCATTTTCTTTACAGTAGACAAGGGTCTCTATAGGCCTTTCCAGCCTCCCACATTTTTATAGTTGCATAAATGCACTCTTAACGTAGTGCAAGGCAAGTTGCATCAGTGTTGGAAGTGTAGTCTCTGTCTTGGCATTTGTATTTAATTAACACTTTGATTCAGAAGCAAAAGAATCTCTTTATTCACAATATCTTAATATCACAATATGTGTTTTATTGAGAACTCTAACACACCAAGATGACCAAGGAATCCTTTATTATTACTGTAAGGGATGGGACTGTAACTCAGAATTACAAGAAAACACTTTTCCTATTCATTTCTAAGCAAGCCCCTTGCCATTATATCCACTGGATGCTAACTGGAAAAGGCTAAACTCTGTGTGTTTGTTTTCCTGAGAAGAGATCCTTCCTTTTTTTTAAAAAAAAAAAAAGGAAGGAAAGTAGGCATGGTTGCCATCTCTGTTAGAGTACCGTTACATAAGAATGCAGGCTCTCCAAGTGAAAGTGTCAATTGTGTATGATTTAATAGTATCCACATCAAGATAATCTCTGAACTAACTTCACTGGCATTCATATGAGGGAAAAAACCAATTTACAAGATTCTCCAATATAAAACCATCTCCAGGGGAACTCCATTCAAAAACATCCGTCATGCCTCATTGATCCATCCACATAGTCCACACAGTCCAGTCTCATGAGCTGTTCAATGAGCTGCCTGTTACAGATAAGACATTGCTAGGACAGCTGTCCTCTGCCATCACAGCAACCCAAAGAGACAGACACAGCCCAAAAGGAAAACCACAACAGGAAAAACCCCAGATGTCATTCCTTGTGCAGCCTCCATAGATACATCCTGACCAATCTCACAGGTAGCAGTAAGGCAAGAATGACACCTGTTTTACAGATTCTTCACTGTGAATACATATCCCAGTACCTCCACTACTATAAAACTTCCCAACACCTCACCACACAAAAACATCCTTGCTTTGTTAGGGTCGACTGAAGCTGCAGGGTGGTTATGCTGGGCAGAGGAAAAAGTTACTAGAATTTAACCTGCAGTTCACCTCAGCTGGGTGAAGATTCTGGAGAAGTCACATTCCTGCTACTTCTCACTTTCCCCATCTAGAGAGTAACAAACCAGTAAAGTAGATGCTGCTGCATGGTGAAGCAGAGAAGCAGAAAAGTCTGAACATGTACATTTAAAAAGTTCTGCCCTCCAGCCAAGACATAGTAACTGATCTCGTGTTTGTTCCTACTTCACTGCAAACTCCGCTGAGAAGTGATGTAAGCAGAAGTATTTTGCTACAAGCCAGAAACTTGAAGGCTGCCCTTTCTGCATCTCAGGCAAAGAATAAGGACCTTTTCAACTGCACTAATTCAATCCTTTGCCGTCACTAAATACTGATGCAGCTTGTGTGTGCAGAGTCCTTCTAAGAGCCTCACAATGGAAAGTACTCTAAGGGGAAAGTAATTTTACCTTAAAAAAAAACCCCTGATCTATCTCAGCAGTCCATTCTAAACCATATTATGTTTAGTGACTGTCTCACAATGGGTCACTTCCACCAGTAGGTAAGGCCTCTCTTTTGTCTTGCAATGCTGTGTCATGGAGTTGGTGCTTGGGTTTGTTTGGGGTGGGGTTTGTTTGTTTGTTTCCCAGCATGTTTCTGCAACCATTAGTAAAAATGAGGTACAGAATTGGCCTTCTCAGTGACCCCCATTAGCATTAATGGCAGTCAAACACCGAACATATTCTCCCAGGGATATGTGTTCTCTCTGGGAAAAGATTCCCTGTAATGGAATTCATAATTCCTACTCATGTTTCCAGGAAGGGTTGAAATTAAAACTTTTTTTAGCAGAAACACCAGCTTCTCATTGTATGCCTTACTTAAAAAATTATTCTACCAAAGCCTTTGCTTGTTGTATTTTTTGTCCATTAGAGGAAAGAAAAAATATTAGGCCAAACAGTAGGGTAAAGTGTCATGGTATATCTTAAATTTCCTACTCAAACAAGGGGATACTTTTTTAAAGGCAATGCAATCCAGCCATTGGAGCAGAGGGGCCATGATTCCTGGGCTCCATTCCCACCCTAGTCACTGATTCATTTCATGACTAATTGAGTGGACTGTTGCATGAACATTGTATTCAGTTCTCAATTTAAGGGTGAACAAGAACATCAAGTTCCTTTCCTCAGTTCCTGCACTCAGTCAGCTGTCCTACTTCTCTAGGAGGTATAGGGGGAAAATGGTAGGTTTATTTTTGGCTGGTCAAACAAGTAATTTTAAGTAACTTCAAGTTTGTAGATCCTACAGATATTAGGAAAAACTTATCTTATTTTAAATAATTTCAAACAGAAATTGAGAAATTGAGACCAACCCATTCCACTTAACCGTGTCTGGATGCAAATTTTCACTATCTAAGCTCCATTGCTGACCTGAGTGACAGGACTTCAAGTGTTTAATGATTTCCTTTCAAATTTTTAACCATGGTGGGGAAGGGTATGTGAAATAGGAGACAATACCTTATACTGAGATGAATAAGAAAAGCTCTAAAGACAAACGCACCCAGAGCTACAAGCTGGTTATATTCCCCTCTAAGTTACATTCAAGTGATTTCTTCTATTCTGCTAGAGTAAGCACCTGAACTAGGTCTCCCACATGAGAAAGGGGTGTCCTGATGACTATGTGTTAGAAAAGGAGCGGGGGAAGAACATACACCTCTTTTGAGAGAGAGAAAGAGAAAAAAAAAGTAAAAACCACCTTGAAATATTTCCATATGGCCTGGTGAGAAAGGGAGAGAAGAGAAAAAGAAAAGCACACTGCTTCCTTTCTACTTTAGGCTGTAGAAGGTGTTTGTGTGCAAGAACAGCTTTCTAACCCAGGCTTCCCCGTGTCAAGAAGTTTGTTTATGTCAGGTTGATTTTCTGTTGGCATTTTATGCTGCTCCCTGCAAAGAAACTATTTCTATGAACACATCCAGGCATTCACAACCCTTCCAATGGTTTGAGTCATGTAAGTCACATCTTAGTGGTGCCTCATCCCTTCAACACCTATCCCTTGCCATTCATACAACCTCAGCTGAAAATATAAGTGTATCATGGACCCGTTTGCAGTAGTTTACAGTGTGGCTAGTGGAAATAGGAAGCCCAGGACCAGCTGATGTTGCAGCATTCCACACAGCACCATTTGGGTGTTATTGCCATAGTGTAGGAGTTTAAGCTACAGAAGAAGCACAAATTAGTTTAAGAGCTCCAAAATACTTTGGTTCCTGGTACAGAACACCTGAAAATACTGGAAACAATGACCTTTCTTTACTGATTCTTATTCGAAGTGAATTTAAAACTATTACTCTATATACTTGACTCAACAGTTCTGAGAAAGAGTATAAAAAAGCCCAAACGTTTTTTCCAGTCTTCTGAAAACTTGGAGATATTGCAGTAAAAGGTTCATATAAAAAGGGCAGGGAGGATAAAAAACAGGCACCACTTTAAGCATCCAGCACTCCATGAGTCACAGTCCCTGTCACCATACCCTAATGAAACTTCACTGACCAACAGTTTCTAAAGGTCCCACATCCTCCAATGTCTTCATAATATCACTAAATACACTTTTTCCTTGCTCCCAGGCCAAACTGCGCTGCACTATACAGCAATATATTTTACTACAGCTACATGCTATCCAGCTGGATGCAAGTCTGCAGTGGAAATAGCTTTGTTTGCTGCAGTGCTGTATTATCACACATGACTAGACCAGGCAACATTGATTTTTAAGCAATGGCATTGATTACAACTCTTATTTTTAAAATGCTGGCAGGATACAGCCCTTAGATAAGCACTTTAAGACCAAATTTGAATTGCATTTCCCAGCAGCTCTCCTTTTTTTACAGAAACTATATAATAGAATTACAAATAATGCTACTGACTTCAACGTGTACTGAGGATTTACACCAGTATGGTTTCAGTAATAGAAGCTTTTAGCACTTCACACTTACATAACTATAATATGCTTTAGATTATTGTTTTCAAAATGCAAAATCTTTTCTTCTCCTTCACTAGATAAAAAAAGATGCTTGTTTTCCAGAGAAATAAATTTATTAAATTGAATTTGACCTTTTAGAGCATAGTAAGGTAGGGATTTCTGTTCCCTGGAAACATAGGAAGATTCTTCATGCACTGCTCTGAGTCATCATGCAAGAGTCCATAAGCAAGTAAGTAAAGCACTCTTGGAAGAAAACTTTATATTAAATAAATTATGCAGGGTGAGGGGGCATGGAAAAAAACCCCAAACCTCAAACCCAAAATATATCCATACACCTACCTTTTAAATTACATACTGGAGGGTATTAAACCATTAAAGTTTTTATACTCTCAAGCAGCCCCCCAGATTTATCACCACCATATCATTACTTGACCAGTTTCCTTGTTGCAAAAATAACCTTTAAACACCTCCCCAGGAGTTCTGTGCAGATTGTGCTCTTGTTTTCCCAAGTTGGTAAAAACCTCCTAGTTATCTTACTGATTATCCAGTTTAATCCCAGTTTGCAAGTGGGTTGTTTGCAACAATGCACAAGGACCACACCTTCCCACTTCTGGCTTTCTCCTGCAGGAATCCAGGGAAGTGCATGGATGCCATCACCTGTGCTGGTCTATCTGTAGTTCCACAAAACCTGTTACCCAAGCAGCTAAATACCCTTTTCCTCACGCAGTACATAGTGAAAACACAAGAGTAACCAGTCTTTCCCCTTCTTACCACAAGTTCCTTGTTTCACTCAGGACTTATAAGCACCAAAATACAAAAATCACAGAGGGTACAGAGGGATCTTTGTGTCATGTGTTACAATAAAGCAAGATTCTGTTTCTGAGCCGTGTTCAGAACACTATAGATTGTTGTTACTCATTTATGCTTTTAATGGACTTACCATTATAGATAAATTATATTTTACCCTCCTCTCTGGTTTGTTCTGAGATCTTTGACCTTGCCACCTACTTGGGCATATTAAGAGATGGGCTTCCCTCTCAAGCAGCAGATTTACAGTCAAGATGTAAAGAAATCCAGTAGAAATATTGAGTGAAGATGCACTATTCAATCATTTCACATAATTCCCATAATTCACCAAGTAAAATGCCTTTAGGAGAGACAGGTGCATAGCAGTGCTTGCCATCCTATTGTCTACTCCAAGCCTCTCTTTCCAACCTGCATTCATGGATGTCCCTTAATTAAGCACAAACCAGTTAAAATAAATGAATAAAAGCTGTAACTGCTCTACCAGCTTCTTTGGTGTCAACTGAATTAACCAGGCTTACCGAAAGGTGCTCAGGAAGATCAGCAGCAAATGCAATATGAATGCAATATGGTTCAGTCCTCATGAGCCCCAAAAACCTTCTGCATTTGATTTAGGAACAGTCCACACAACAGAATGACTTCCCCCCTACGCATACCTCTTCCCTTGCATTGAGCAAAATCAAAATTGCCATGCAACAAGAGAAGAAAACCAGACTGGCCTGCATCACCACAGTGAAATTGTCACTTCTGCAGAGGATCCTGGTTTCACTGCCAGGGGTCCTTACCCCACCCCAGCAGAATGGAGCTGTTCTCAGCACTGCTACACTATGGAGAGCAGCTGGACAGCTTTGCTTCAGTCACTCCTCTACACCTGGCATTCTGTTGCACCTGCTTGGATTCCTTCTGAAAGCTCAGATTAGCTGCAAACTAGCTATTGATCACCTTTGCCTTTCACACATAAAAGAAGCCTCTTAATAAATACATTCCAGACACCTCTCAATGAACTTTACCTCCCTCTAATTCCAGATTGAAGAGTTATTAAAGAAAGGAACAATTAGAACAAGACATATCCCTGCAAAACCCTGCTTCTTTGTGCACTTTATCCATTCACAGTTATCCATCCTCTCCTCCATTTAAGAAAACAAGCCTCATAACTTTGTTTTCCTAACCTGACAAGCACATGTAATTACTGGGTGTAATAACTGACTCAAGAGACATCTTTTCCTACTCATGTTTTTCTTTTCAGTCCAGCACGCCCAAGATGCTCAATTCAACAAAATTTTGGCAATGCCTGATATATGTTAATAATGTAGAATTTTCCTTTTCTCGGTTCAAAGCGAAAGTGGATATGGATGCATGGATTTTGTGTCATAATCTGAGATGAATTTTGCATTATAATCTCGGCTCGGTGTGGCTTTCAGCAGAAGCATTTCTAGCCCCAGAAGTCAAAGCCCTCCATCAGCAATACCATTCCTTTTCTTTTTGCCCACCCATCCACATCACTGACTACAAAACCACTGTAGCAATGATAAAAATCTGCTGGGTCCTTCAGAGTCACAGATTAACCACCAATCATGCACTCGTATTTATCTACATCGTTACTAGCGAAAAACCCCAAGTCCAGAAGTTTCTAGGATGTGGCTCCACCCCCTGGCTCTGTAGGCCAACCACAGGACCAACTGCCACTAGATGGAGAACAATCCCTGGAGTTTTCCAACAGCGTTAAGTAGATGGAAATTACAATGCACCCACTGAGCTTAAGAGAGTGGTTCCTGCATGCCACCTGCTAACGAGGCACACAGGCACAGGTTGGCAGCACCTCTGTCCCTTGGTGGCAGCAGCCTGTTTGATTCCATCAGTGTTGGGCTCTATATTTTATTGTGCTTTAACTAATATGGCCTCAGAGGATGCATTTTAAGAGGAGAATGAATGATTTCTTCTATTTAGACTTCTAAATGCTGGAACGGAAGTTCTCATTCTCTGCAGTTAGGAGTGAATCGTAAATTTGTGTGCACAGGATGAAAACACCCTTCTGTTGATGAAGGTGGCAACACAACAGCTCAAACGATTTTCCATTAGCACACAATCAGACTTTATATTGCTTATAGAAGGGAAACAAATTCAGAATACTGACGGAGTCTAAAAGGGACTCTTGAACACTGGTGGCGAAACAAAAACAAGAGGCAAGCAAATTTCTCATTTGTTGGTTTCTGTAACCTTGAGCTCATCTTGCTGCAATGTAGTAGAATAAACCTGTACTGTGCAATTATGGATTTGATTTCAAGGCTGAACAAGAAAAAAACATTTAAATAACTATAGTTGTTCTAAGCTGATTCTTTGTACAGTTTTACTAAACTAAAGATGAAATAATGCAATGAAAATAATTGAGTGAACAGTTACAATGAAACCAATAGGTTCAAAGAATCAGATCACTAAATTAATACAGCTACTGATAACCAAATCAGCTCACAAGAAGAATAAGTTTTCTAGCTCACAGGAAAAAAAATTAATTGCTTTGCATTAATGCTAGAGAGAGAGGGTTTAAAGGGAAAGTGAAGCCCTTTCAACACGAGGCCACAGCCAGCTCTAGCTTCTCCGTAGTTCACAAACCATGCTGGCAAGTAGCACAGGCAGCAGCTCAGCATGCTGTTTCGGATTTCAAGAGACAATAAAGTATAGGTGAAGAAACAAAGCCAAATGGACAAGAATGGGTCTGACCTCAATCTTGGCCAGTTTGAAATGCATGAAATTTCTCCAGGCTGAGTTCTTGGCTACTGCTAAGTAGCTCAGATTTTCACCTCTCCAGCTCTTTTTCATTTTCCCCACCAGTGAAAAGTTTATCAAGAATATCCTGGCAAAAAGTATTTTAACTCTAGAATTTTGATATGGATACATAAGTCAGAACAGAATCCAGTTTTCTAAATTTCATTGCTCTAAAAAGACACACAGGAATATAAAAATCAATCCCTTGTTTACAATTTAATGATCACACTCAGACAAGGGCAGCAAACTGGTTGACTGTGCAGGAACTGAGTGTGTGGGCTCATGCCAGGGACAGCCCAGGCTGTGGACTCCTTTTCCAACACCATGCCCCTGGCTGGATTAACACTGTCCTCTGTGGCCACCACACAGCCTCTGGCTCGAAAGAGGGACCTGGAGGACCCAATGCAGCTCTCGGGGCAGCAGAGTGGCTGCACCAAAAAACTTAGTGTAAGCTCAAGTTCCGCCCATAAAAAGCCATTCGTGGCCACAGGTCCAATCACAGCTCTGGGATGATTCTTTATGCATTTTGACTAACAGACAAATAGTCATTAACAAAACTATTATCAGGCTACTGGTCTCACTCCTCATTAAGACAAAGAGGCAGTTTTATTCCTTTCATGACATTATCTGCTGACAAACACTGGAAAACAATTAATTAAAGAACAAAGCTTCCCTTTGTACGTTTACAAGAAAATTTCCTCACAAAACCCCGTATTTTCTAGAATAAAGAAATATTGAAAATAAGTATGACTCTCTATGTGTACATATTAACCCCCAAATGTCTCAAACCAAAATAAATGCCGGTAAGAAACATGGCCCTTGAGAGCTGAAGAAGACTCAGCTGGCCTGTAATCTGGGGAGAGATTAACCTTTGCCAAGGAATCACTAAGAACTGCTGATGCAAAACCAAAACCTCTTCATGGCTGCAGCACCAACAAGGCCTTAAATAAGCTGACAGGGCTCTGAATGTGCAAGGAAAGGAGATGTACAAAATAACGAGGGTTCTTTCTGTCTAATACCTTCTCTGCTCCAAAGCACACTTTTGATTTGCTGATCTATTTTCTTTTAACAAGATAGTTTAGTTCATTACTTCTTACATAACTAAAAGCAGCACATTGCTTTCCTTGACAAAAGACAGTAAATAACATTATGAGAGTTATATGAGAGAAGGTAGAGCAACTTTACAACAGAAAGAACCTCATAATGGCAGGATACAGGATAATAGTCTTAAGGCAGCATCATAATAAAAGCCACAGTTTTTATGCAACACCCTTTTAGATTGACTTTTCTACATTCCTAATGCTCCCATAACCATCTTTTGACATTTCTCCTGCACAGTTGGTTACACCATCCATAAGCAATCTCTGTCTACTTGGCATTATTATTATTTTAAAAGCAATTTCTTTCACCTCCTTTCAACTAAGACTTATGCTATACCTAATTTCCAGTTACCATCCTCCCTCCTAGAAAAAGAAAATCCAGTTTCTAACTATTTGAAATCCATCCTTAATGAAAACTACAATATAATCATAATACTACTACATGCACATTACAGGAATATGATTAGCAGAAGACCAAAAAAAAAGTGGGTGCTACCTGTGTTCTCTCTGTCCCACTTGAAATGTTAACTCACAGATGAGCACTGTCTTATGATAATAACACCAGATATATTGCATACAGAACTACCAGCAAGAGGCAAAAAAAGGTATTAGTTGCTTGCTTATGATTAATAAAGTAGTTAAAAAGAAGGAATATTAATCTTGCTGGGTGCTCATTATGCATTTGATAATCTCTATTTATAGGACAATGAAACATGAGGCTTATAAAATGCCATCTGTTGGTTTCTTTTTAACGTATAGGATTTCTGACTCCAGGAGCTGCAGTTCAGCAGTGTTGATAGTGCTACAACATGTAATACTAATGCCTTTGGTTAGGAGTATTTCAACCATTAAACATCAAGAAGCAAGTTGGGTACACATCCTGAATAGTGTAACTCCTATCTTCTTATTCTAATCTACTTAAAAAGCAATTTATACTTCCATGTAATTGATTTCGATCAGTCATTTAAATAGCACAACACACACAAAATTATATATTGCGATGATCCACAAATGTGACAGAAGTGATTTTGTTCTTTGATCTCCACGAGAGAAGGCGTCTCATGAGAGAAGTTCTGAGAGATATATAACAACTACAGGAAAAATAGCAACTACTTTTTTATCTAAAAAATTAAACAAAACCACAGGCAAAAAGGAAAAAAAATTCTTTTTTAGAACAGAGAGAGAGTTAGAATCAGATATATCTGCATTAAATTTGTCAGTACCTAAAGGATGCATTTTTCTTACATATTAACTATGAAAATAAAGCATTCATAATAAAGGTCAATATTAGAGTGTATCAGCTCTAATAAGTTTGACTGACATTGACTTCTATTCCTAATTAAATCATCAAATGGCCCAATATCCAGACCTTAGGTTCCCTTAGAGCATAATCTTCTGGGTTTAATGCAATTAATGGAATTGTGATTGATTTCTTTGAAGTGGATCACTGTGTATTCCTATCAGGATAAAGTTGGAGGGGTTTATATCACCAGTTTAATTAGGACTTGTGACTCCAACAGAACCTGTAAACACTCAGCCGTTCACAGGGCAAGCAAACACTGGAAGAAACAGCTAAGCACTGTCAGGGACAATTTACACTTTGGCAGTTTCTTAGGGATATCAAGCTACAATTTCTCTTCCCACTTCCAATTGCTTTCACCTCTGCAGTCTCTGCTGTTGCCTTAGCCTTCACCCCTGCCTTGCCACAGCTCCTCATTGTGTTTCTCCATCAGTGTCTGTCAGATAACTGGAAGCAACAGCTGCCCAGGACAGCAACTGTCTTCTTTGCTATTCCTCTACAGCACTTTGACAAAGCAGTTTGATGTCCGAACCAACAGGATTATAATGCCTTCCATCCCAGAACACAGGATTTGCTTCTCCCTCAGAGGCTAGAGAAATGGTAGAAATTCCTGCCTTGCTACCAAAAATGAGGTCACTGTGTTAAGCTTAAGACAGGTTGATGTAAACATTTGAGGAAAATTGAAAAGTTTTGACAAAAACTTTGCATTTGATTTTTTTCATACAGCAAGAGCAACATGTGCTGTTTATAGCCTGGACTCATTCGGGCTAAGAAAGGTCATCAAGAACAGCAACAAAACAAATGAAAAATAGAAACAACAACAAAAAAGCTTTTTCATGAAAGGGGACCCAAACAACTTTCAATATTGGTCTTTTCAGTGATACATCCAAAAAGCAAACTGGCATTCTCCTTTCTGTCAGAGACACAGCATACAGTAAGCACTGGAATTTGGCTTAATTCCACTCAAGTGTAAGTGCAAATGGACTGTGGGGTTTGGGTTGGGCATGCAGAAGTACCTATTCCTGTTATATAAAGGAAACATACTGTTTTTCTAGTCAATCTGCCGTCAGTGAAGGGTTCTTATAAAATTCCAAGAGTCTTAAACTAATGGCAGACAAGTTCAGCAGGAGATTATGGCAATTCAGCATACCATATGTCATCACAAATAACAGCAACCTCACTTACTTCACAAAATGTAATTAGTAACAAGACAAGGAATAATGAATAATATCAAGAACAGCTGAGATGAGGAACTAAAATGGCACCAATAATTCTAAAATTAAAATTTTTTAAATTCCTGCAATTAACTTAAAGGGCACTACTCAAAGTTTGTTCACACTCACATAAATTAATGGTGGTTATCTCAAGTTGCAGCAAATAAATAATCAATGTATCCACATGCTGAAGTCTCGTTCAAGTAGAACACAAATAGATATTGTTTTCACCACTTTGGAGAATATATAGTCATGATTCATCTTATGCTTGCTAATAATATCTCTTTTCCCCCCTCCTCTCATTTGTTAGGTTAAAGGCTGCTTGCATATCATTTACCACAGAGTATTTTGGTAGTAACTACTGGTAAGGTGGTTAGAGCAATGTTACAAGTTATGCAACATTTTTTCATCCCTACATCTCACTTTGATCTTTTGTGGCAGCCTAGAATCCGTATTTGCTTTGTCATTAAAAAGTCACAGGATTCCCCTAAATGGAGCCCTAGAGGATGATAATATCCATTGTCAGCCTGGAGAGATGGGTCATCACTTTAATGAAATTGTTCTAAAGGTCACCAAGGTGCACACAGATATCAATTAGCCAATACTGAGTGCTTCCATGGAACTGGAAGTTCTAATCAACAGAAACCCGGAAATTAAACAGTCATGAAAGTTAGAATTTTTTTTAATTGATCTGAAGGGAAAGGCAACTAGGAGCTTGTACATTTCCAGAGAAAAAGTGGATCCACATTAGCACCATACAGTGTCCAACTCAAGAGTAGTGTGTTCCTAAGATGACAAGTAAAGTTCCAGGGAGTTTATTTACAGGGTGTACCTTGAGCCTTGTCAAGTTGAACCAGCGAGGCGAAGAGCACACACAGAGCTCCCTTTGGCTGTAAAACCCTGCTCAGGCAGAAACTTGCTGCCTTGGTCTCCCCCTCACTCTCTTCAAGGGCTCCCAAAAACAGTAAAGAGGAGCCATCTGGTTAACACACTTCCTTCCCACACATCCTTTCCCTCAGCCCCTACACATTACACTTTCGAACCTGCCATCCCTTAGACCTCTCGCATCGAAAAACGTGACTTTGCTGTCAATTCTGCCTTTGATCAGTTGCTCTAAAGAGAAAGGATGCAGGGATCTAACAGCCCAAGCAGTGCTGACAGCCACTATTGTTTGGCATCTTTAACCATTCCCAAAGACAGTTTCATTATGGGAGTCTACAACTCGATGACCTTTAACACACAACTCGAGTATTTCTTTTCAGGCAGGCAGTATTAATTGTGGCTCAAACACTCTCAGGTGAATGAGAAGATAATTGAAGCACTTATTTCCAATCCTAAGAAGCTAAAAATGCATATTTTATTTTCAAATTATGAGTGATCATGGTAAAGTGGCTTAAAGAAAGTCTTTATTTGAAAGTTGTAACAATTTTACCAAAAAAAGCCATCCTGAAAACCAGTCCTAATGTGGCCATCACTCACACTTCATTTTCACAAGTTTAAATCACAGTTGCACTGGGAGACATTTGTTCCAGTTGATACCTTCAGACAGCATGGCAGCCCAAGTCACCAAATGGGAGAGGGAAACAGGATCACTCAACCAGTTTCTTGAAACAGATCTTTCATTTGCAATGCACAACCAAAACGTGTTGTGCTGTTAGATACTTCAGGCACCAACAGGAATTGTTTAACAAGTTACAAAGCACCATTTCCATAACAGGGGTCACACAGATCCTACAAAAGAGCGAACCTTTTATATGGCTCTTGGATCTAGGCACAGTAAGCAGGCTTATGTGCCACACCAGGCTTCACTGTGAGATAGTTCACAAAGCACATCAGAGAATTTCTAAATTAATTCCCTAATTTTGTATTATATAGCTGGTGCAAAAAAACTTGCAGAAGAAAATGCAAAATACCCTCCTAATAAAAAAAAAGGACAACTGAGTTTCCCAAGAGTAAGATAAAAGTATATTACATTCTCAAATAACCAGTGCTAGTCATAAACCATATCCAAAAGTGGCTCAACTCCTTATGCACTTAGTTGCAGTAGATTTTCATCTGCCTTTTTAAAGTTCTTTAGCAAGTTCAGCTGAAACTCTCTTATTCAATGAACATATGAAAAAAAAAAAAATCAGGCTTCTGGCATTGTGTGGCAAACACAAGCTTTAAAAAAAAGGCATGACTACCCACATGTGCCATGTGCTGGACTACCTTCCAGGCAGAAAGCTAGAATGGACTTGTTCAGGGAAGCCCAGCAGCAAAGCCTTGCACTCCCCAGGGAAACACTGATTCCATACTAGGAAATCTGTGGAGTCCTAGACTAACTATAAAAAGGTTTCAGTCACAGACCCAGAGCTTAGAAACCCAATGTCTTCAAGAAATTGTCCCTTATTTTGTTTTCCTGCACATAAATACTATGTAATTTAAAGGAATTTACCTCCAGACGGGGAAAAAATAATAATAATTCAGGCCTGTAGTTTAAATGCAACATTTAGGGGCAACACTAACACAAAGATGTTGGGAAGGGAAATTCTGAATATTTATCCATAAATCCACAATCTAATCTTACTGGTGTGAGTACTCCCTCAGTAAAGGAATAAATAAGGTGGAGTTAATTTTTCAACAGTAATTTTATGGGGTTTATGTCTAAAATCTCTATCCAAACAGAGCTTTGACAGAGTTTACACCTTGAAGTCCAAACTAGGATTCTTTGACATGGAATATTCTACATAATCAGATATGTCTCCATGTAGACACATGCATATCTGAGGTATAGAAATGCAGAACCACGTTGAGATGTTAAATAACTGGAATCCAGCAGTATTTGTGGAGTTCTGATTCATCTTTAGCTGTGGCAGATATACAATCAGGACATTTTATAGCTGCCTTTCAAAACCTTATCAGAACCCCACAGTTCAATAGTCTTAAAATAAATAGTGCATCATCAGCTAAGTATTGAAATAAGCATTTCACCACTACGCATCATCAGCCTCATTTCAGTGCAGGGTAGGTCATCAACATTTTGACTCAGCCCAATTTCAGCAGCACTTAATGCATAAGTGCCACATATCCTAAATTAGTTTCACATGGAGATTCCTCATCATGAATGACAGGCAGAACCTTGCTGAAGACACTTGGGGCTCAGACAGGATGTTCCAGAGAGATTTCAGTGTTGTCAGGAGAAAGAAAAAAATGAGGTGCAGGAGGAACACCACGATCGTGTACCTTGGCCTGTTCCTAATGCAGAACACTTGGAGTTTTGTGTGACATTCCATAGAATACTTCCAAACACATTTGGTGAGTTTGAAGTCCTAGGTTAATTTATTTTTGGAACTGAAAAAGTTCAGATCTTCTTTAACTCCTAGGTAATCTTACATTCTAATATTTTAGGAGGCCTGGCCTTGACAGTAATGTAGTGGTAGTGAGTAAACTTGAAGCCTTTCAGCATCTCTGCATTGTTACCTCCTTTCTGAAATGGAAATAATGATACTTCTAGTTCTAATCATGTTAATACCTATAAAAAGTACCTCATGTTATAAATACAGATAACTATTTTTCCTGTAAATTCTTTCACTTTACTCCTATATTAGTTCATTGTTACTAGGTTTACAATATCATTTTAATGATTTTTCCAGCCTAGCTTTACCTGTTTGAAGTTAAATCACCATAGTCAGTGACTATCCATTTACCTTAAGTGAACTAATTTTCCAATAGCGTTTCTATCTTTAAAGGTCTGTTTTTTTCATTCCCAGGAAGAAATCATCACCTAACTACACACACAAACACATAATGCATGATCAGGTGAAGGTTAAAGGCAAAAAAGCCACTTTGCTCCAACTTATTTTTTGAGGAATATTCTTCTAAGTTCAAAAACCAAACCAAAACAACAAACAGAGCAAAGAGGGCTCTGTCCAAAACAGCACCTGAAAGAATATTACCTTTACTATGGAAGCCCCCACATGAAACAAGCTGGGATACTTGCAGTGTGTTTCTATTCGTGCTATTACTAGGCCAACACACGATGAACATGATTGTAGTGGGACTGCCTGGCCAGCAGGTAGATGAGAAATCTGAGACAGCTCCCTGGCTGCTCTGCTAGCCTCAGCCTGTTCCAGCTACTTACTGACTCACTAAAATTCCAGGAGTGCAGGGGGGAAAGAAAAAGTTTAGCACCTTTTCCTTTGAACCTGTATAATCTCTTTCTAAAAGAGTCCTGAGGACAACTATCAAACTCCTGGCCAGCAGCGACCATCAGCACCTCAGGAAAGACCAGCTGAATACAGTTTTGAAAAGAGCACACTTCACAAGCCACCACCAGAGTATGGCAAAATAACCAAGCAACATTTCACCTCCTCTCTCCAGGGCAGATGCTGAAACTACTCTTAGCTCATATATGCTTTCCCTGCACTTGACTCTTATATTCTAGGTATGGACTTAGAACAATCCAAGGGACTTCTTAGCTAATTATCTCTTTCTAGTGATGGATGAGAATCAGATGTCTTGTAATAATGCTGCTATTATTAGCTTGATTGGTTGCCTTTGATACTCTCACAAAAGCATACAGGTTATCTCTAATCTGATTTATCTTGTCCAGAAAATAAATTAACTTCCTCAGAGTAGGAAGGCCTCAGAGTTGAGTCACCTACACACCTCATCAGGCAGCAATAGGGCCTGTCCTTCAAGTGAGAAATCAAGCTCCAGTAAAGCATCTCACTCTCTCAATTATTCCCACAGCTGGCAGGAAGGTTGGTGAGAGGTGTGTACAAGCTGAATATATCTTTTGTTGTCCAAAACTAAGCATAGAAAACATATTAGATTTACTTTTGAAACCAAATGTCATTGAAACTTTTTTTTTTTAAACACAGTGCCAATGAAATGGTCTGACCAAATTTATCTGTGTCTTTTCCCTCTCTCCTCCCAAAAATACTCCATGATGTCTCATCACACAGATTCAGTTAAGCCAGTCATATATTTCTGGGGGGAAATTGAAAATTTTTTTTAAAAACAGAGTGAAAGATAAAGACTTTGATGTAGTTTAACTTTTCAGAGGTTTCATATTTTCGCTTCAGATGATGTTCCTGCTGATTGTCATGGACTTGGCCCTTTTTTCTCCCACTAGAGATTTCACACTGCCAGTCTGAAGTGGTTCGTCAGTGACAGGGGGCCTGGGGAGGAAACACAGATGCCAGTGTTTCTTGTGTAGTGAGACATCTCAGCTTTACAGCTGCACCTCATCCAAATTGCATGGTTTACCTTCAGACTACAGCCCAGGCCTTGCTGAAACCCAGATGCAGGTGAACAGGAGACAGCCACCTTTCAGGTAAAACTGAGGGAGTCACAGAGCACTGCTAGAAGACAGAGAGAGGTGGCTGTGCTCCTCCAAGAAAAGGGACTGATTTGTTGAGTTAATTTCAGCAACAGCCTGCTCAGCTTTTCCTACCATCTGTATTTTGAACGCAGACTTTCCCGTTGTTACCTACACTTTCATCACCTCGAGACTGAGGTTGTCACCAACACATCCCAGATGGGACTCCATCTGAGAATCACAGCGTGACTAAAGCAGGCTTAGATACCTCACTGCCAAGTGCTGATGTCAGTGCACAAGTGACAGCTCTGACTGGACTCATCTAGCAGCTGAAGTTGAAGGTGCTGATCAAGATCTGTCCTGCCTTACACGGCAAAAGCCCATCCTTCCAATGAAATAATTTTGGTCCATCTGCCATGTTCCTACAACTGCGGTGAGCTAAGACAAGCGAGCTGAATGCTGCTTCCACACCCACCACAGGCGTCTGCCCATGTGGACCAGGCATCCCTCAGAACTGGCCTCTTGCCCTAAGGAATTTCTGGGTGAATTGCAGAAGACAACAATGTATTCAGGCTTCTGACAAAGGAAGTTTGCATTTCTAGAATAAAAGAAAGGTAGAAAGGAGTTTAAGTGCTTGCTGGTTTCATTTTAAATCTAAAATAAATAAGAGTGCCTTAAACTCTGTCCACTGCTAACATCCAATTTAGATGCATGCCAACACATTCTTCTGGGGGTTTTATCTACATACAAACTTCTCAGAAACAAAAATCTTTTATATAGAATTATTTCAAGAAAATCTTGCAGCAATGCATCTGGTTCATCTGCTCCCTCCCTGGTAAATACCGAGCCCTTTTTATAAATAGAGACATTTTGGCTGGAAGGCTGAGAAGCTACAGTGCAACAGTGCCATCCCCCGTCTGCAAAAGTCATTGTCTCTCTTTTGGAAAAGCAGAGGACTGAAAGGCTCCACCTGTGCCTGCTGTACCCACATGCAAGGTAACGGGGGAGCAGCAACACAAGTGCCACGTGTGTCGTGGGAACACTACTACGGAATTCCTCCCCACAAGCTCAGTTCTGAAAAAGTTTCTTTCTAGCTAGTGCCATCGACTTTGTGTCAAAATAAATTGCAAGGTCTTCCACAAATTATACATTTAAACTCAGTTTGCATATTATCCAGCATGCAGTCTAAGGGAGGGAAAGCATTTTCCATCTTTTTGTAGTAAGTAGAAAGGAGGAAATTCCACACACTTGTAGACATCCATGAAGAAAATCTGTTTTTCTATTCCAATGCTTTGCATGTCCACTTCTATTTCTACTGGAAGCAAGAAGCACTTCTTACTAAATGTCTACCCAAGCACTGCACCAGCTATAACCCCACAGTTCAACATTCAGAGTTTAAAACCTGAATTACAATGAAATATTGCAACACAAATAAGGAGTCCAAAGAAGTTTGGGAGTAAGCAGGCAGAGTTATGCCCAAAAGTATTTCTCCACAGAATTTTGGATGCTGTTGTGTATCCAATTAGCAGTTTTCACTTACAGGGCTGCTGTAGGGGCTTCCATGGGCTAAGTGCATGTGCAAGACACATTTACTCTGAGCCCTTCTTTTCTTGTCTCTTTCAGATGCCAACTTTCATCCTCTCCATGGTACCAGGACAAGAAGAAGCTGAAATTAGGCAACAAGTTGACCATATCATTAGTTACTCACAGTTACCAATTCCCTGCACTTAGCAGTAGAAATTCAAGCTAATCATTCTTTGCCGGAGTTAGGAACAACTTGAGTGCTGTCTAAAAGTGTCATCTTCCCCAAAGGTTTAAAAAAACAATTCCCAACAAACAAAAAAACCCCAAGCCACACAACTAATATATTGCACTATTAGTGCCAATATCCTAAACATATCTCAGTTAAGTGCAAGTAAAGCCAGAGCCATTTGCACAATGTCATCCAATTTCTTCTTCTTCTTACAGAATAATACTAAATCAGTCCTGCAGACCAAGAGCAGGCCTCCTTTCTAACCAGGGGGAAGTCTTTATCTGTCACCTCCTATCGATCCTCTCCTACAGGCTACAATAAAATTACTTTAAAGAAAAGTTGAATCACAAATGTAAGAGGTTTCCCCTGATTACCCTGTTTCAATTATAGTTCAAACCCATCTTTAAAGCAACTGCTGAAAGCAAACTGATTTGTTGTGTTTTCTCATACCAACTTTATTACAGTGACTTCTACTGAGCAAGTCCAGGGACTCAGAGCCTTTCGAATCACTGAAGTCCAAAGTATTGCCTCCTACAATTGGTCTCTTGGGAAACTGCTGCTGCAACATAACTGCAGATTTTGCAGTCCTTATGCGGCTGCCCTGTGATCCCCTTGCTTCATTAGGAATAAACAAATTGTTAGTGACCTTCTACCTTGGTTTTTCTAAACTCACATTGACCCTCCTTCTGGGGACCAGTGATGGGACTTCACCGGGACCTGGTCATCCCTGCCAAGCCAGGCCATACATGGCCTGTTCAGGGCAACAGAAGAAAAGCCTACAAGAAAAAACAGAACAGAAGCCTTACCCTTCGTTCACTGCTGTCCCTAGAATATTTTCAAGAACCCTCAGCTTTCCTCTTGGTGGTTATGGGTCCTTGTATTAAAATGATCTTCTAGATAATCACCCTGCACGACAGGTTCAGCTTACTATTAATGTTCCAGTTGCAATCTGCAGCTGGTATTAGCTCAAAGCTCATAAAGTGATTCCATGGGGGATATGATAAAAATGACAGACACATCGCCTGAAATATTTTATTTCTTATTTTCATAAGCCTGAAATATTTTATTAGAATCCTATCTCTACTGGAAGCAGTCTGATAGCTAGCTAATATCTGAGCTTCCACTAAGCAAGTCAGCTTCCACTTTGTTGTGAACAGGTTATTATAATAAAGGTTACTTGTTAGAGCCTTTTCACAAAATAAATCAGGGGCACAGGACATGACACAGAAAACAAAATAAAATCTAACCTCTGAAGTTAATAGATTGCCAGTTAGCACATAGCAGTTAACTTCATCTTAGACATATCTGGACATCCATACATTTTTGACAGCTCATGTGATCTCTTCTTCCTCAAATAATTTGCAATTACCTTGATTTAACTATGTCTGGCTAACAACTGCCTTTAACTGTAAAAGCTCACAGCAGCAAGTGGCTTTGTGGAAAATCAGACAGCAAGATAAGATTGACCTACCCAAATAAAGAGAAATCAGTGACCAGCATCACATAAGCATAAATCCCAACTACAGACAAACCAATATGACTGAGAATTAGCTATGTCACTTATCCCAAAGAAACAAGTCCAGCAGTTATAATCTCATGAGGAAATATTGCTACAGGAGTCACCAGGTGGTGCTGTTAAAAAAAAAGCACATTTTACTAGAGAAATTATGTCTATTCTTTGAAGAGATACTGTCCTATTAAGCTCCCTCTCTGTTTAGATGTAATCCTGGAGCAGAATTATGCTAGGAAGAAATAGTCAGTATTTGACTCTTTGACCAAATCTCCCAAGAGGCACTTCCTCATGCATGCTGCTGAACTTCCCTGCTCCTACACTGGATTTATAGGAAGCCTTGCTTAATTTATACTAAGAAAATACACAGATTTTGCCTGTAACATAGGGAAAATTGACTTATGCAGCCCCAGCTACAGGACAGAACTGAAGAACAAGATTAAACCCAAGATATGCCCTGGATCTAAGAGACAGCAAATTATTTCCACCAGGTAAACAGAATTATCCAGTTACTTCTGGGACTTTCTTCTTTGTGTGGTGTTCTTTTATAGAATGTGCATACTTGGTGGTTACTAAACAGAGGAGAGACCATTACCTGAGATATAGGATAAAAATTTTAGCTCTTACAGTAGGTTTTTTTGAGTTCTGACCACAAGCAGCCTAAGCACCATCCTCACTGAAGACAATATAAAACTAAGGCCTACATGGAGATGCAACTTTTCTTAGCTCAATATTGTGAGTCATGATGTGCCTAAAAGAATTATCCTGGCAAAGGCATGGAAGGACTTTATTGCTGTCCAATTAACATACTTCAAAAAAACTCTCTCCAAAGCAGCTGATTTTCTTTCTACTCCCTAGGAGCAGAAGCCCATACAACTGGAGTGGTAAAAAATTACATTTGGAACCAGGATCATGGAAATTCTTCTTTGGTGTCTTCTGTGGTAAAATTAATATCCATGATACGCTAAAAAAAACCCAAAAAACTATTCTAAAGAACTCTACCACCTTAGCAAACGGGAGAAATGTTTTCAGAAGAGAAAGTAAAATGCAGAACATCTTCCAGCAGATTCTTTGCTATATATTTATTGCTGCTTTTTGAAAAGTGAAGAAAAGTATTTCCTAAGGAACCATCCATACAAATTTTATATGGGCAATTCATTTTCACACTCTCTTGATTCTGGGTAGGATACTGTTATTTTTGTGCTGGGTAGAACAAGGTCTACTTCAAGCCACTTCTCAAAGAGTGTGATTTCCTTCAAAGCTAAAGCAATCTTGCTGGCAGAGATCTTCACCTTCAAAAGATGGCAAGATAAAGCCAGCATGATGGAAGAGAAAAATATCCTATGAGTATGGCATGTGCCTCTCTATGTTTCACCTTTAAAATACTTCTATCATGCTAGCAGCTACAGATTGTTCTCCAGAAAATAGGCAGTTCTTACGCCAGAATCAACTAGAAGCATTAAAAAAAATGAATAAAATTCTAATTTTTTTAAACAAAAAAATAAAAAGAATTTAAAAATTCTTACTCTCTGCTACCAAGAAGTTTGGAGAATATTTAAAACTGCATCACAGAATACATCAATTTAGATTCAAATACCAAACACCAACCCCCTCACAGCAGACACATTATTCCCATGTAAAGTGCCACAGGATTTTCAAGGCTTTATATGAAAGGTTAAGGATTTAACTGCACATTTTCTAGACATAAAGGTGTAGTATAACAAAGGTAGAAAAAATGTACTGTCCTCCCCAGCTGGCATCCAAAGTGTTTTGTTAATCTTTAAAGTCACAGTATTTCAAGTTCAATATCTGTCAGCCCCAACTGGAAATATTTATGGATCCCAAAAATCATCAAGTCTGCAAGAAGCCCTTTTTGTACCATTAAAGATACCAGCACAGAGTTACAGCTGTGCTTAGGCTGTCTCAGCCAGGCCTCCAAGCATGCCCATGCTGCCTTGGCCGGTGGCACTGTCATTCCCCATCTTATGCCAATGACAGGAGTCTGGGACTGCTTCACATTTAGGAAACTCTAGAGGAGCATAAAAGCCCTCTGGATTGGAGGAATTTTTTTTTTTTTAATTTTATTACAACAAGGCAAAAGAACAAAGATTAAAAAAAAAAAAAAAGCAAGTAACTTATTTCCTAAAGTCTTGTTCAGATTTTCTTCAAAATGCTATACAACCCCCTGTCTTTTTAAACATAGGCTCCCCACCTGCTCACTACTAGCATTTAATTAATGTACTTCACAGTTTGCTGCTTGAACTTCTCAGCAAGTCAGAGTTTTAAATTAACCTCTCTGTAGTCTACATTTCATGCCAACAACAGTTCTCTTCTTTCCAGTTTACCTCATTTAGGCCAATTTCGACACAGCTACATGCTCAGACACTAGGTCAGCCTGCTAAGCAGATCCAAACAAGAGGGGCCATTAAAACCACACCTGGATTAACAACTCCAGCAATAACTGTATCAGAAAAGGGTAGGTCATCTTCCTTTTCATATTACACCAAAGTAAAATTTCAGCCCATTACTTAAGTGATTTTTAAAAGAGCAAAAGATTTATAGCCAACATACACAACACTGGGTCATAAGAATTAATTTCCAAGTGTCCAGTGAGAAGTTAGAGCACGAGTTTTCATATAGGAAAGACCTTAGGAACACATGCCCTTAAGAAATCTTCTCCAGCAGGTCAATTATAAGAAAAAAAGCCTAGTGAGAACATTCTGCAAGAACTGTTGTCCTGCCTCCTACCTGACAATAAATAACTTCAGATGGTAATAAAAGAGCCTAAGGATCCAATATTGAAGATCCCAGATCCTCAAAAAGAAAGAAAAAAAAATTTAAAAGGAGGAAAGGACGTTGCTCTCTTTCCCCTTCTTGTCTGAAAACATCCAAGCCACAAATGGAACACAATAACCTAGCCCTCAGCTAGGGGCTGGCTCTAACTGGGGAGCTATAATTCTTTTTCAGTGGTTACATTCTGCAAGAAAACAAGAAGAGCCCTTTATGGCAAAGTACTGAAGCAGCACATTGTTCTCCTTTTACTGTTTACAATCCCAGTTCACTGCCAAATCACTTTCTCTGGAGTGCAAACAGCCTGACTTCTGACTGCCCTGCCATACCTGGGTAATTAAATACCTTCATATCATCCCATACCTTCAAAGCACTCTGTGGTCCACAGAATAAAGTCAAAGCCACCAAACTTTACAAGATATGTGATGGGGAAATATTGATCAAATGGTGACTTTCTAGTGCACACCCAGACTTTTAAAGTTACAAATGTATGAACTCCTATATTAATACCATGTTAAACAGAGGTTTCTTAAGTCCAGATACCTTTAATTGCTAATGAAAATCCCCACAGATGGGGAAAAAAAAGAACCCAAGCACCAGCCAAACCACAAAGGCCACCATCGCTCTCTGTCCTAAGGGAAAACATATCCCACAGGCTCTGTAACCTAGAATGCTGATTTTAATACTACTCTTGAGGATAACAAATAGCATAAAGCACTTAAATACTCTTCAAAACCTTCATTTGTACCACTTACCATGAAGTGTAGTACACAGTGTTGTATCAATACTGTTTTCCTTCCATTTTAAACAAAATGAATCCCCAAGCTTCTCTTAAAAGGCTCTCAATGCACTTATCAATCACACTCACGTGCACATCAGTTGCAAAGCTGTCATTACATGTGCCAATTTCAAGTATTGATCTAACACTTCACGCAGCCTACTCTGGCATTTATCTCAATTTTCAGTCCTTGCGATAAGTCCTGGAAACTGAGTGAAAAATAACTCTTTTTTAGAGCACACAGTCTAAGATCCAATATTTAAACTCATATGGCAATAAGATCAAAACCTCAGGTAAGCTTTCATCATTTTGGTAGAGCCACCTTCAGAAGCTGACGTTCCCAAGCACAACTAAAGGTGGCAACTGCAGCTGTTATTTTTCTCTCAACCACACTGTGAACAAAGAAAGTCATTCCATGTTCCCCATCTTCTCTTTAGTTCTCCAAAACACATTAGTATGCAGTTTAAATATTGATCCTGCAAGGTTTGTGAGATTCATGTTACTTCAGGCAACAGAGAGAAGAGGGGAAAAAGCAATGAGGAAAACAAGGCAACAATCACTATTCCCTTTTCACTCCCTTCAAATCAAACCCTCAGAATTAAGAATCCCTGAGAAACCCAACTCATGAAGTGTTCCATCACACCAAAAATCTCCACAAAAAATCTTCTTGCCAAGCTGTGAATAACTATCCATAACATACTTCTCAAATAAGCCCTTAGTCAGATGATGGCAGCCTGTAATTTCAGAGGTGGTTTTCTGCTCCACAAGAAAAAAAAGAAGTAGAAAAGGCACATTGATACTGGCACATATACAATAAGTTCATTTCCATGCAATGTATTTTATAGCTCAATAGCAATACAAACACATTGGAAAAACTTCACCATTGCTGAAAACACTGTTAAGCATTTCTTGTATATCTGCAGTATTTATCCTGCCAGTAAAGAAAGTGCCTTTGCTAAGGAGTTTTAGATCTATGTACAAGCCACGATAATCAAGTTACTGGAATTGAAAACTCTTTTCGACCAGTAAATGCAAAAAGACAATTGAGTTTCCAAGCAACAATCCTGCTACTGAGACTCACAGATGCTGAGCAGGAAGGCTGAGAAATTGCAAGATTCAACATATGGTAATAGAAAGCCCTACTTAGGCAACCATAAACTGTATTTGCTTCTGCAAAGGTAAAACAGAGCTGAGGCTTTTTTTTATATAAGATCCAATAATTTGTATGTTTGCAGCTGGTTTGGTTTTATCTTTCAGGGGTGTGCTTAAGGGCACTGCAGTGCCAGACTGACACACTCCCAGATCAGGGTCCTTTCCTGTTAGTGGGACAGCCTTCCACTGGACAGAAGTAACATTAACTCCCTGCCATGGCCTACCTTACCAAAGGATCACAGCTAAAAGGAATGGGGGATTCCAGCATCCAAACCAAGCTTTTCTAGTGTACTTATGGACTGACTGCATGATGTCTCTGACACCATGCACCTCTCTGAGGTCTTTTAAACTCTTCCACTAGACCTGACAATAATGCATGACCTGACTCCCCAGCTCAGTCCCATCACCTCAGCTGCTCCATACAACTGCTTCTGTGAGGCTGCAGGCTCTGCCTCCTGCAGAAGCAGCTGTTCTCCCAAAGCTCCAAGTTATCCACAGTTCCTGTGTGAAACATCCCACCTATTGCAATCCTCCTGTATGGTCAGTGTTCCACCCAGGCACTGTGCCAAACTGCTCCTCCTTAGGCAGCTTGCAAGCCTCTCATATCATACACTCTCTTTCTACAGACTAGGTACTACAAAATAGCAAAAAACCCCCAAACAAATCAGTCACAAATGCTTCATTCACTTATTTCAAATGAGAGGTATAAGAAATATACCTTCATCTCTTAAAAACAGCCAAAACCAAACACCCAAAAAAATCCCAAACACAAACAAGAAAGAAAACCAAAAACCCAACTCCTTCTCGCCTCTCATTTTACACTTTCTTTATACTTTTTAAATGAAACCAGAACTGGAAATTGTAACAAAACAGAAAGGCAATGCAAAAGACCTTAAGTCAGATCTCCCAACAGGAACTGTGCAGACACACATATACAGTCATTACCTCTGGAGATTACATCTTCACAACTCAGTTTTGCCCCACACAAACTCTTAATCAAAAATCAATACAAGAACACAATGTAGAGACTAAGACAATATGCCTATAAAATATTCACTGTAAATAAGGTAGGACTAGGGTTAATTTTTGACTAGTTTTCTTCCCCACACTCCCACCTTTTCCTGTTTTACAGACGAAAAACACCTTGACATGCTAAAACAATTGCAACCCCCTTCAAGGTTCGGGTTTTCTCTCTGTTTTTGAATAAAAGCAGCAGTGTTAGTGTAAGACCAAACTAAAAGGCAGAGGGAAAGAAAATACCTAAGATAACTCTGCTCACAGCACAGCAAACAGAATTTGAAATCTCCGCCTTTGAACCATGAAGTAACTATAAATCCCACTAGGAGAAGGCCATTTGCTGACAGAGATTGTAGATAGCTGGTGTTAAATTACTTACTGTCCATTGCCATGAATACAAATGTATTGAGAATTACATTCTGAAAAACAATAAACCAATAAAAGAACAGAGTTCAAACTGACTCCCTGGGAAATGACGTCAACTAGCCAAGACAACACTTCCCAGGTCAGAGCTGTTTCCAGACTGGTTAGGGGATGTTTGCCCAGCATGTCTTTTACATTACATTAACCTACAGCTAATATGAGACTCATTTTTACAAACACCATATTTAGACAAGCAAGTTAAAAAAGAAAAAAAGAAAAAAAGAAAACCCAAACTACAAACACACAGAGGATCTCCTGCAAATAAGCAGGTAATAACTGTTAATTATTCATGGTGTGAAATTACAGAGGAAATGGAATCCCAACTCTCTTCTTATGCACGTACTCAAAAATCCTAAAAGCCAATCTTCTTCTACACATAAGGGGTATAAGTCAGTATAGCAAATATGTCCACAATTTACTTGTCACCACACGAGAACTATGTTTTTCCCAAATGGTTACCATTGTGATAATCCCCTTTCAGGTTCTCACTCATTCCAATAGCACACTCCACAGCACCACCCTAATCAAAACAACACGTTCAGTGCCTAAAGCAGGTAATTGCATGGATAAGCTTCCATTGCCTCTTGTGGATAAAAGTGCTGCAGCTGGGTGGGCAGCAATTGTAATGCACAGGTGTAACCCCTCACCGAGCAAGCTACATGCAAAGAGTGACAGTAACAGAACATCCATCAAGGGCAGGGTTGTTTATTTTTGAAAGGAGTAGGAGGAGAAGAGAAGGCAGTTAGGGAAAGCATTTGATTTTGTAAACACACGCAGGTTATTCCTGCAGTGTCCTTCAGTAAGAGATCACCAACAAGAACCTCCTTTCTGTGAAGGCAGCGCCTGATGTCTCCCTGGTTACACTGCACAGTGCCTCTCATTACTGTTTCAGCACATCTTAACTTTTTGGCCCTACTGAGATATAGAAATCTTTATGGAAACTGGTCACATATTTCTGTAATATCATTTTTTAATCTTGCACCCGATAAATATTTGTTTTTGTTAGTGCCGCTAGCCGAGTGGCATTTGATAAACAATGAATACTGCGGCAGAGTTTTCTCATCAATCAAGCCATATAAAAGGCAAATCCAGAAATTTAATCTCCTGTCGCTGCAAGCTGTCTAAACACAGTGCTTTTTAACAAGACAGTTTTGTTCTAAGAGTACACACTTCATCCAAGTCTTGTCATTAATTTGAAAATTTACATGCATGATTCCCAACCCCTGGGAAACACAAAGCTATCTTAGAACTATTCTTTAGAACTGAACTTCTTCTAAACAGGGTTGAAATGATCCCTAACACAATAATTGTCAAAGCAGAAAAATAAAATTTAAAATCTATCAAATGATTTCTTAAATGGTTCTGATTTCATAAAGTTTTTCCTTTTGGGTGGTTTTGTTTTGAGAAATGTCCAGACTCTAATTTCAAATTTAAACAGAGGTCAAACAACTCAAAACTAATTCCTTAGTCACACCTATTACAAAGTCTTAATGTTTTCAAAAGAAAGCAAAAAACATGCTTTTTTTTCCTCTGCTTTTCTAAAGCAGAAGGGAACTCCAAGTACTGGAGCCACTTATAGATTAATTTTATTCACAGTGGGTCAAGTTTGATGTCTCTCAGTGACCAGAGCATTTGCTACCAACACTGGACTGCTCCATTCAAACAGGCTGCAAACTGTTGTGATGTATCCCAAGTCTGCCCTGTAGGACAAAGACGGCCCTGGGTCTGGAGCAGGAAAGTCGGCCCAGAGCAGATGGGAAAGAAGGCCATTAGAGAAATCTGGGGCAGCCTAAGAGCTGCCTCCAAGGAGCAAAAGGGGCAAAGACCCAGCCCAAATCATCCTAAAATAGAGCCTCAGTCTATTGCAAGGATTGTATTACACAGTAGCCCCTTCAGTCCAAAACAATATTTCTCTCCCCAGATTATATCAGAAACTCACTAGGCCTTCAGATGAAGAATTTTTATAAACTGACCAGTTTTTCAATTTGTCTCTGCAGTGTCATCATCCTCTTGGTAAAGAGAGCTGGCAATGACCAAAAGACCACCAAGCAGCTGCTCAGTACTGACAGGTTCTGCTGATTCAAACTGATGATCTACTGTGGAAGTAAAAGTCTCTCCACTATTTTATTAATCCTTCAAGCATCCCTATGTGCCTATTCCTTTATTTCCTGCCCCCTGCAGTAAAGAGAAGTTAGGAAAGAACAACCAAAACTTTCCTCCAGGAGAATTTGAAGTGATACATCATTCATGCATTATGCAGAAATCCCTTTTATTTTGATTTGAAAAAGTTAAAATCTCTTCTGACCTGAAAATGGGAGCCCAAGACCTTCTGAATTTTTCATCATGGAAATACACTGTAACAAATTAACTTTTTAATCCATTTCTCTTTTCAAACAAATTTTAAATGTCAAGTATTTCACGCTAAATGTACTGCCATGCAGAACATTTCTATCCAAGAATGATAGAGTGTCTTTCAGAATGATTCAAAATAAACAATCCATTAGTGAGAATGGCATCATTTCCCAAGGTGTTAGCTGACTGGAGAGTGAGTGCAAAAGCTGAATTTCCATTTAGCAAAACAGAAAAGATTAGTTTCAAATTTATTTGCTCCTTTCAGGGGAGGCAAAAATAAATTTAGGTGGAACAAAAGTCCAAAGAATAGGCAAGAAAATTTTTCAAACACTTCTGGTCATAACAGCAGAAAATCAAGAGGCTATTTTGACCTAATTTTCACTGTTACAGGGTAAGGATTCAGAAGTTGTTCAAGAATGCAGTGAGGGGGGAAGGAAAAAAGCTCATGACAACAAAATGAGAAAAGACCTATTGACCCTCATCCCCATCTCATCTGCAAATCAAAAAGGGAAGAATGATGCCAAAAAAGATGGTCTAGAAGCAGCCAAGTGAAGCAGGATTGTTCTGTGCTACCTGGAACAACATTGCTTGTCTATCATCAGGGAATATTCACCATGGTGATAGGCCAGTCACAGGTAATCCCACTTACCTTCCACGTGAATACTTCCATTCTCCCAGCTGCCTTTTATTTCTTGCACTGAAACATCCCAGAAAAAGAGACATCCTAGGTGAAAGAAGAAATAGGAATTACTGTGCTAGGAGATATCTGGTACCATCCCAGTACCCATCTGCATGTTCTCAGTGGGACAGAACTCACCACCATTAGCCAGTGCTGCAGTAATCACTTCTCTGAGAGGAAGGAACCAACCCAAGAATTTTGAATTCTGCTTGTACTCCAGGTCTCTTTTCCTTACTGTACTCAGGTAACATTTCAACCAGCTCACAATGTGACAATGCATCTTGGAAAGTTATTTTATCCTGGTTGAGCATCTGAAGTAGCTAGTGATTATTTTATATCCTTAAATTTTCTGGAATAGTCATACACACTGCCAAGAAAACAACGGGGTTTGTCTGTATAACTAGAAAGAATGTAGTATCTGAGTATCTCAAAGCAGTATTTTCAAGGTGTGTTTTCCCCTCTCCCTTGATTCAAAATAGAAGTTGCAATCATAAGCCTCTATGAACCTTACTTCATAGTGAATGCAAAAAACTAGATTAAGGCATTATTAAGCTTGTACAGATAGGGTCACAAATACCCCATGAAAGAGAGAGCTGAACATAATAGAAGTCTATTCTTTTTCATTGTCTGTTCTGATGATACACTCTACATAAAAGCATAATTCTTTTAAACAAGCAAACAAAAAGTTATTTAATAGAACATAATTATGAACCTGAGGACTATCCTAAAGAACATTCAAAAGAGCAGAATTGGACAATGCATTCACCCTTGAGCACCTTGTAATCCATGCACTACAAAGCTCATTTCACGTCAGTATAACATAGTGCTTTTTAATATAGGAGATATAAAGAACAGAATGAGAGAGGCCCCAATATTCCTGACTTGAATTGGCCAGCTATTACCTCAAAAATATCTTTACCAATGTGAGCAAGCTTTTAAAGAATTTAATTGAAGTAGCACACAGCTTCTACATGTCCTGAGTCCCATTCCAAGATGAGATTTTCCTGAAAAGTTAAAGAAATTTTCAACCCTGGACAGCAATGCCAACTGCCCCCCATCTTTCCAGACTGAGTACAATTAATAAAAGTTCATAACTGAACCCCACCTGAAGTTAATACTGGACTTTCTTTACAAGGTAGACCATTTCTCAAAGCAAGACCCAGGCCCCTCTGTGCCAAAGGCTGGCATAGCTTTAAGGCAAACACTAAATTAGCCTGCATAACTCCAAGTTTAGCAATCTGTTTCTCTTCTCAAGGGAATGAGCCAGAAGTCCCTTTCCCCTTAACACCAGCAACAAAGCAAAGTGCATTACCTAGCAATTCCTGCAGCCAGACTTCTTCACACTGCTCTATTTGCCAAACAAGGAGGTTCAAACCACGTTAATTAGCAGCAGCCACTCAAGGTAAGGACAACACTGAGGCGTTTCAAAGGAACACTGAAGTCTTTGGGTGTATCCCTTGATGGGCTCCATTACAGCAATTCTGCTCCAAGAGGCCCCACGTGTGTCAGGGGGGTGGTGTTCTTTTCTGGACCCTGACATCTGGCCCGGCTGTGTTCCTTGTTTCAGTGTCCCATGTCCCAAAAAGATGAAATGAGGCTTCTTTCTGCTGTTTCAAAGCTTGTTTATTTCTGGTTCTTATCAGAGTTTCAGAGGCACAGACTGTGCTGTGACCTCCAGGAACACGAGGGCAGAATGGCAAATGGCTACCAAAAGCAGGTAGCTTTTATATCTATTATCAACCAGTTAGAAAACTTTACATATCTTATTTTGTTCCCAAAACCAGTAAATATCAACTTTATTGATATGTCTCCTTTACACTAAATTCTATCTACCAATTAACAAGTCACAGGAACTCATGTCAGAGGGAAAAAGGAAGAGAAGGAGAAGAGAGAAGAAGATGAACAAGAAGGAGCCGACACCCTAGAATATCCATGTTGGCTCCATATTATATATATAGCAAAACCTAAAAACTACAACTACACACTCTGTGGTGCACTAAACAACCATCTCTTTATTTCTTTGGTGTTCTCAGTTCATCCAGAAGTGGAGGCAAATGCTCCCACAAGCATTTGGTTCACAGGCCAAGACTTTTTTGTGGAGCTGAGGGTAAAACAAACAACCAGAGGAGCAGGAAAAGTTCCCAAGCTTTTCCTGACTCCAACACATGTGGAGCTCATCCTGGCATCAGAAGATTCAAGCAATAGCAAAGCAAGTCTAGCATACAGCTTGTGCTAATGACACCACTGTCCTCGACAGAAGTTTGATATTTTATTAAAATGGAGGACACAGCTTTAATGTTCTGCTCTCCCTTAGCTTTTATCATACAAACAGCAGGTCAAAAAAGAAACCCTGCTACGAGAACATGCTGTAGACATGCAACAAGTGGAACTGGAATGCAACATGGGGATGCAGTTTGTTATCTTAGCTATCAGCATCTTATCAACAACTCACATTCCTGAAGTGATACCTGTAAATGCGATTAGCACTCTCTCCCTTCCCTCATGAGGAATATCTCTGCTTTTTTTCAATTTTACTGAGAAATTTTTAAGCTCTGGATATGCATCACATAATTTATCAACCTGATCCTTCCTTGGCCAAGAAATAAATGCTCTTCATGATAAATAGCTTCATAATGTAAAATCTAGTAGACATGGTGCAATCCTGAAGCCTTCTTTAGTGGAGTTACTCACTGCAGGTCCCCTAGGGAGCAGCAGCCCTGCTAGGAGACAACTGTGATCTCTATTCCCTGTCACTGGGCAGGATATTAATCCTGTACCAGTAAGTATTTGAGGGGACTTTGCCAGCTAAATAGATTTTGAATTCCCAGTGCACCAGGGAGGGATTTACACCTACTCTTATATTTTTTCCTCAGAGCTGCAAATGGCACCAAAACACAAGCAGGAACAGGATTAAGCAGCAGCTGAGCACAGATTTTGTAGTAGAGGGAAATGAGGATTCCTATTAGGCAAATGTGAAACTCAGTTGCACAGGACTGAATTTGCACTTGACATAATTAGCTCTATGGAGAGCACAAACACAAATGCTTGGACAGGCTAAACCACAGCATACTGGTAAAGAGAAAAAAACCACTTAATATCATAGCTAGCACTGCCAGTGTGCCTCAGATCTGACCATCAATATTATACATTCTCTAGGACTACAGAAATGATGAACAAAAACCGAGGGGTAAAGGAGAGGCCAACCTCATTAGAAAGCAAGATAACTTGTAATGAAATGTTTGAGTTTTAACACCTGTGACCTGCTGATCAAAGGAAAGAGCTGGAAGAGTTAAATACAAGCCCTTCATACAGTATAATTTAGAATTCTTGCCTAGCCTTGTCAAATTCTCTGCTGTTATATCCATTAGGTAAAAATATCCAAGCTAATAGAAGGTAAAAATGAAAAATATTGTTAGTTCTTGTGTTGCTTGAGCAGTTAGGAGATGTAAATAATTGTGACAACTTGTTTGGGAGATTACTAGCCCAAAGTCCTGTCTAAGTCTGAATATTAAGTAGTTTCATTGTCAGTACAGAGACTTTTCTTTCCCCCTTTGTTGCAATCTCTCATCTTGAATTGTCACTACCCAGCACGCATCTCCCTATCACAGTCTGCAGAAGCCAAGTGATAAGGTTCCATGTTTACCTTCAAGAATGCCAATTGTTCATCTCTGAGTGCTCAGGTTTTACCACTGGTTCAGTGGCAATGAAACTGGCTTCTGGGAGGAGTGAGCCTGCTTTATGTGAGAACACTCAGATGCAAGAACAGTATTTTTGTGATTGAGAAGTCAGCTGTGAAGCCAGCATTTACTATCCACTGGAGCCAGCTGTGACCATAGAGGAGAACCTGATGGCACCACAATGGACAGTGTGATTGGGTATTTCCTGTGCACAGAGCTCTCAACATGTTCAGGGATTCTCAGATTCTGCCTGCACCCCACACGTGGTCTGCAGAGTAGAAATATAAAATGCACATTATTTTTCAAGCCACGTTGCTCTCTGCAGGAAAGCAAGCAGTTCAAGACTTCTCATAGGCTCTCAATAGGTAGGTAGGTTGGTTTGTTTAAATATACTTGAAACCAGGAATTTTTATTTTTAAGTTTTTGTATGGAGTTAATTTAGTGGGTGATTTGAGTGGGTGCATTGGAAGGGTAAATGCATTCAGGTAGACAAAGGTGTGACTATAAAGCAATGTTGAGAAATTGAAGCAGCTGTGGGTATAGAATAAAAAGGTAATACAAATAATTTTAAAAGGCCATAATTCCAGGTATGAAAAGGTACTGATACATGCAGGAGGATGATTCTCAAATGGATTATTTAATCACACTTTTTGCAGATGACCTACATAAACCAGGGAATAAAATCCTAAAAAATTTAAAAAAAAAACAAAAACAGGAGGACATATTTCCTGAAATGCCAAGTGAAGATATTGTATACTTAAAAAAAAAAAAAATCCTTAGTTTTTCAAATGCTTGAATAAAATTGGAAAGCAAGAATAAAAAAAAATAATTTCTCTGTTTCAAATGCAGTAGTCCAATAAGCTTTAAGGGAGCTCAGCCCTGAGATCATTCTATTTCACTTTCTCTTTATTAAGGAATAAAATAAAGTTATGGTACAACTTTTCTTGCCCCCAATACCCAAGACATTTCATCTGTTCTAGAAAGATAATAATTCTTATCTTAACTGCAAGCTTATGAGATTAGTGTTGCTCCAGCTAAACACAGAACAGCATCCCATGTCAGTGGAATGGGAGGGATGAAAGCACCGGAGCTGAAGAGTTTGTACTACAGGTGGGATCACTGAATCGATAGCATTCACCATCACATGCTGCTGCATCAAAAAAAAGGCTGAGTCCTCACAGGGTACTTAGGGGGGCTGTGAAATTGGGATCAGTGGTCCTGTCTGCTGAGGCATTTATTAC
>VZRF01013627.1:961158-980902 GCA_013396875.1 Vireo altiloquus
GCGAGCAGCACGGCCTCTGTCTCTCCCCTCCGGACGCCAGAGCAGACTGAACTAGGCTGTGCCTGCTTCCTGTCTCGAGTTCCAATCTCGCGCGGCCTCTCTGCCCAATGAGAAGCTCAGGCACAGAGGGCAGCTGGCTGGACCCTCCCCTGTGGCCAGGTCCCTTTGTTTTCTCTTAAGTGCCCAGCAATTTGTTCCTTAGCAACACAACATGGGGAAAAATTCCTTTTAAGGAAAAAGAAAGAACAGGGAACTTCTAAAACCCCAACAATTACCTTTGCACTTTTCACATCTTACAGCTGGATTTATTCTACCCTTGTTTTGCAGAGGGAAAACTGAGACACCAAGCAGAGTAAATGAACCCCTGAAGGGGACAGAGATGCCTGGTGGCTTGAGTTGGGATCCAGGTTAATTTCTTAACCTGCAAACAAAGGCTTCCAGCTGCTCTAATTAGGTCTTTGTACCCAAACCCGCACTAAGGAACCCACTGAAGAACCAAGAGGGAGCACAATGTCCATTCAAGGTACACATGCAGTGATTCAGTTTAAGCAATATGAATATATCAATGTCAGTGATAAAATGGGCACAGTGGGACAAGACCTGCAACCCTTAGTCCTCATTTATAGAGCACTTGTATCACAATGCAAGCAAATCCTTCTTGTTAGCATTTCCATATATTATACCCTGATAACTGCAAATTAATACTCTTCAAGATGGAGTCAGTAGGTTGTAATTAGTTAGAGAACTATTGTCACACTAATTCTTAAAATTGGTGACACAGGATATTTGCTAATTGGGCAGGGAAGGCGCTGAGCTAAATGAGGCCTCAGACCAGTGCTTCCATTGCTCTTCCTGAAATGATTAAGGACAGGGGGAAGGAGAGTCTTGCCAGAAAAACGTGTTCTGTTCAAACAAACTGTAATGTGTGCAAGGACAGCACAAGACTTCCTCCGAAACATGACTGACTCAGCAGAGCCTCTGCAGAAAGCTTTGCCAGCATCTTAAACCCAAAATTGAAGCCCTCATTTGATTTCCTTGTAATTAAAGCGTCCACATCTGCTATCATTTGGCCTTCCCTCTTTTCTGTTTGCCATCAAGGTAAACAACTAAGTAATTATTACAGCTGTTCCCACAGACATCTAAAGCACTTATCTCGGGTAACAGATTTTGTTAAAATTATTGGACTGGAGTTGTCATCTGTTACTATATTGCAAAAAATCTGTCTCTCTTACATGCAACATATAATAAAAAACTCAGTAAAAACCTGAAATACACACTACTAAAACATATCTTTCTTTTCTACAAATTCATAACCTGGTTGTCAAATTAACAGAATCCAAGAGAGCACCTGACATGCTATGCAAACTTCTCAGCTTAGAAACAATTTTGTCTCTGCTAAGACTCAGATGTTTGGATTTTGGTTGTATTATTATGGTAGCTAATATGAAACCAGTATAATTACTTGACATTTCTTCTCGTCCTGCTGCTTATTCTCCTCACCTGAAACCACATTGCTGTGTGCCATACCTACCTCAGTGGTTCTGAAGCAACAGGAGCTTATGAATTCTGAAATACTGAATCTCATCCCCATGCAAAACTATTTGACAACTAAAAAAAGGATGTGAGGGAAGGAGAAATAAAATAACAGTGTCTTCAGAATTGCAGCTCAACAATATACCTTTCAAAGTTTACCAGCAGGAGTCAGTCACTCTGTCAGGAAGTTCCTGTCTGTGTTCATGTCTGAGATATTGAATGGGATTGCCTCACAGATACTGGGTGTGGCCTTTCCTTGGTCTTAAAATTAAAACTAAAACACAGTTTATGGGAAAAAGGGGTTTTTACTTCTGTATTTATTTCAGGATCTTTGAGTACAGCACTTTGTCCAGGTGGAATGCTCCAAAATGTATGCACCATGCACCCTACACTGAAATACACACAATTATAGGCTTTGCAAATTAACATATCTATCAAAGAATTTCTAATGAGAGGCTCGAGTGAACCTTCTGTTCTGAGGAATTTTTTCTCTGGATGGGTTTACCTTAGTTTACAAAAATATGTTTTGTAGAGGACCTTGGTGTCTGAGGCTTCTAGACTGTTTGGTCTTTTGGCCTTACAGTATAGTGGGTCTCAGCTAAGCTATCAGACTTGGAAAATGACAAGTATGTGGGCTAAAAGCACTAAGAATACATAAAGCTGTGTTAAAGGGTATGTAAGAGGGGTATAAAAGAAAAAGCAAAAAATCATCCTGGCATCAGGGGAAGAAGCCTTAGATGAAGGTACATCAAACAAGCTATAACTAACATTCGGACTGGATAAATTCATACACATAGGTTTAGTTAAGGGACGTACTGAAAGTTTTTCAATTTAAACAATATTTTCCTCAAAGAGAACATAATAATCTCCCTCTTCTGCTTAACAACACAAGAAGTGTCTGTATGAATGCAGGCTTTGTTTGGTATTGCAATAGCAGTGTGTCAACTGTTCCAACAGCTGTATAGTGTATCCATATTGATAAGTGCCTTTTATTTTCGTGAGCATAAATAACATACATTCTTTAGCAGAAATGAAAGAATGAAGTGTATCATCACCATTTCCAACAGAGTAAAACTTATCAGCTGGACTAGGGAGATGGACTAACTGATAGGAGAGCTACAGATAAACATCTGAACTGCACATAGTGCTGAGAAAGTATATGAGGTATATATTGTACTCTGAGAAATGGAAGAAAAAACTCCACCAAAGCTATTACAGCTATTTCAATGAGTCAGTAATATTTGGAGTGTGCAGTTCAGTTATCCCACTGCCAGAGTGTGACTAATCACAAAACCTAAGTAATCAAACTTGTAAAGTTGAGATAGAGCATTTTTAAAATTAACCAAAAAACCCAAATGATTTGGAGTGAATCTCCACGTGATGAAGCAATGCTTTTGTTTGCCATAGTGACTCCATTTGGACCTGATCACTGACTTTCACACTGGTTTACCAAGTTTTGGCATATGGTCCCCCCTTAGTGCCAACAAAGTCTCCCTTCCACGGCTCCTCCTCCTTCATTAATTAAAATCCAGAGCTGAGGAATAAATGGGATATGGGAATATTCAGAACTGAGTGAAGTTCAGTGGCTCCCAAGACAAAGTCACTGAACCACAGTATCCTTAGCAGCAGCCAGTTGTAGGGCTGAAGCCACTGGTGCTGTCATGGGGCTGCAGAAGGGTGGCACAAACACAGGAAGACACCAGCCTGCATCTGCAGTTTGAAAGTAACTTGCAGGTGGTGCTGTAAGCCAGAGAACAACACGGGGAAAATAAACAGTTTACTTTGTGTAAGGGGATGTAATTACACAACTTCCAAGGACAGACCTTCAGAAGCAAGGATGCACCTTCTCTAATGCACATCTTCCACTGCACGAATTCTGGAAACCTGGATTATAAAAGTTTAGAGTGTAACACAAGCCCAAAGGTAATTGTATAGACTTTCCTCAAGGTAAAGGATGATAAATGACCCAGCAGAGCATTTCATTGTTGCAGAATACTACACACACTCCAACGACAAAAAAAAACCTATGGAGATTAAAATTCTGAAAGAAACGTGGAGCTCAGGAAAAGGAAGCTTAATGAGCTACCTCACTACAGGCAGCCTTTGTACCTATGATTAATTTGATGTTTCCTCTCACATTTATTTTAGGAAGAGGAAAAATGACTGTAACTAATTTTCTAAAAGGTGAACATCAAAACTTTAAAGTGGTGTTAACTCAGATCCAGAATTTCTAACACTGCATATATGTACATGGGCGAAGAATTAGCAATAGGCTTTATGACTATAAGACTGATATTTTAAAAAACAGTTAGCAATTAAGTGTCTTGATTTTTGAATAACCAATTTAACATCCGCACCAGGAGCCATTTTTGAGGGTTGGGGCTTTCTTTCCGGGTTTATGGATCCTGGCAGCAAGTCAAACTGAAACCTGGAGTGAAATACAACTTTGAGAAACCTCAACAAAAACTGAGGGAAAACCAGTAGTCCCAATTTCAGGGCTTCTCTTCTGTATTGTCTTATGCTACACTGAGCTTGTAAAGTAACAGGTGAACAAAATTACATTCTCAGCTGTATTTAATTTGCCTTTGCAAAGACATCATCTCCTACAATAAAAAAAAAGTGAAGCAGACCCAAGGATCTTGCCGGCAAGTGAAGGATGAATTACTTTTATTGTGATGAACTAAGTCTCTTGTGACAACAAAAACATCAGCTCAGTTAAAAATGAGGTGTGTAGTGCAAGCTCATTCTTTGGATGCTAGTTAGACATTGATGCAATTGTGCTGTCTCCAGGTTTCAGAGCTTGGGCCCTCGATGTGCACCGTGTTACACAAACACAGCAGCTTAAGCCCATCAGTTTCTGTATCCTGGTGCTCCTACCATTGTGTCTTTAGTATGGACGGGAGTCACAACAGCTGCAAAAGCCTGGAGTAGGGGCAGGAGGAAGGAAATTCTGGCCCAGACACAACCACAGACATCTGTAGGACATGGCTGTGTTTCCAACTCTGCTGTTAGTCATCCCACAGAGAAGAAAGGACAGAGAACTTGACAAAAGTCTTTACTGAAACATGATCCATAATAAATACAAAGCTACCTGGTTCTCTAAGTCTCTTCCCTGCTTTCAGTCTGGTTTGCTAGAACTCTTCTCTTGGTCTTTTATTTAGCTAGTTGATGGAGATTCCAACAGCACTGGAATTTTTAAATCTTCTTCTCACACCTGTCCTTCAGACTTCCTACGTCACCCACTAGAACTTTCCCCTCTAGGCTGAGTTTTACTAGAATGGAATCTCTAATTCAACATTTTGCTGGGAGAATTTAAGCTTGTCTCAAGTGAACATATCTGAAAAGCACGTAATGCCTACAGCTAACCTCAACATTCATAGTTCCTTTCAAATGGCCTTAGCAGCAAGAATTCCCTTTTACAAGTGTACAGCATGGGTGCACAACCACCCACAGCTCACCTCTAAGGAGCAGCAGCATTATTCCCCCAGAGCTCCAGGGATGATGTTATTAGAGGTCTGATTCCCACAGCCAGTACACTGCAACCTTAATAAACCATGTATTTGCATCAAGGGATTACGTCCATGAGTGTAGGGGAGTGGACTCAGTTAACAGTCTTTCTCTACCGCTGACTGCTCTGATCCCTCCAGCAATTCTGCTCTGCCAAAAAAAAAAAAACAAACAGCTCCAGAATGACAAATTGATGCTTTCCTTCCTTTTAAAACAAGTCACTTCTGATTTTATGGCTACACCAGATGCATTTTCCTCACTTAGATTTAAAGAGGACAAGCTGGTTATATTTCTCTCTATTTTTGCCAGTAGCTTTGTACATTGTGCTGGATGCCTCAGGACAGAGCTGATCTAATTCTACAAACTACGGTTTATCTGTTTTGCTTTTGCTGAGCAATAGCTCATAAAAATAATCTCTATGATCCTGACTGCAGCAATTGGGTAGGATTAGAAAGTCAAAGGTCTGACATACACAGGCATGTACCTTTGTCTTCAATTCTGTGTGCCTCCATTATCAGATGGTAATGCAGATAATCCTCCGTTTGAATTTTAGATAAATAATGCCTTCCCCTTTTTTGTCTTTGCATAACTAATGTAGTTTTACCCCCTCTGCATGAATTATAATAAACTGAGAGCTACTACTGTGAAAATAAAGCAGTCCCCTTATGCTGGCTGTAGGGTGTCTGATCTGAAGGGCCTCTCAGGACTATCAGCTGCCATTAGCTGGCAACATTCTGTCAGTCTCAGACGCTGCCAGTGGCAGAGGGAACTGGAAACTCTCAGCTCTCATGCCTCCCAAGAGGCTCTCACTTCCCACAGTCATGCAAGGGCATACTGGTATATGAAGGCAGGGGAGTTTGTACTGGAAATGTCTCTGCTGTCTCTATCATACAGATAAACAGCTCATTTCGGGGTACAGTGCCACCAAATTAATTGTCCAGAACATATTTTTAAGCCTTTTCCTCTCACAAATTCAAAGTTTTCCATCTCCTCAGTGAAGTTATATTCTAAATTTGTCCTAAGATGGAGTTAGGCAGCCACATGTAGAATTTTGCTCTGTATCTGTCCCCAGAAATGTAAAATCCAGTGATTTTCCTTGGTCTCTTTGTGGCAAGTGTCTCAGTACAGGAAAGTGGAACCTCACAGACATTTTATCTGTACAGGTCCTAAAGAAAATTTTTACTTGCACAGTGAATATTCAGACAGAATGAAGATTGTGGAGCACATACAGAAGCACTTCTGTGACGCTCAAGTGTCTCAGTCTTGTGGCTTTAATCTCATTTTCCCCAAACTGCCAATTCTATCTATTCTGACTTAGCACAGAAACTACTATATTCTTTCTTCCATCACAAGGGAAGCTCATAGACCTTCAAAACAGATGCTCTCTTTTCCCAACTATTTCTTTTCCTGTTGTTTCGTCGCTTTCTGAAAGTTCCTAACCAATCTCTCAAACACCACAACCTCCCTCTGGTCCTTCACTCCCTCACTCAGAGTGAAATTAGCCCTTGAGCTACTGAAAACATCCTTCTGCAGTCCTAGTGTGTCTCTCTCATTCAAAACATTCTTTTCTCAGCTTTAGCCCTCAGACAGGCAATGTGATGCATTTGTATCTTTGCTTTCTTTCCTCCATTCTTCTTATTGCCTGCAATTCCTACAGACCGTCTACAACCTCCAGGCCTCAGAATATCTCAGCTCCAGGCTGATGTAACTACAACTTGTCTTAACTTCACTGCCTTGTTATAATTTCCCCATTTTAAAAGTGCCTTTTCCTTTCACAATTTTTTTTCTCAACGTTTCCTTTCTTTCAATTATTGCTGGATTCTGACAGCAATTATCCTATTTTATTTCACATTTTACAGCCAGATATCCTGTCTTAAAATTCAAAAGAGGTGGTGAATAGCTTTCTCAGCACTAAAGGCTTGAGAAGGTACCAAGGTAACCCTATTACCTGTTTTTCTCTTGCATCCTTATCCCTTAGAAATCTTGACATTTATTTAAAAGTAAATTAAACCCGTTGTACTTGAGACAAAATTTGAACATATGAAGCAATCTCATTGCACATGTTCAGAAAGCATGGAAAAAAGAAGCTAAGATACAAATGTAAATCTTGGGTTTTCTTCAGAGTTTTCTTGGAATAAAAACAATAAACACAGATGTTTTCTTTTAAAAATTATCCAAGAACTTGCACAATATAGTTCCCTGGTTTAGCCATCTGAGCTGTGGAAGAACTCCCAGCACTGTGGTAACAGCATAAAAGGAGGGATGACCATCAGCATTTGAAGTGGGAGTGATGAGCACACCAGCTCTCCATCACTGAGCACAGCAACAGAAACAGCCTCGATGGAAAGAACTTAGGACAAGCAGAGCTGGTGCAGCTCACATCTGACTGAAGGGCTCCATCCTCCACTCCTGGATTTAGGGTACAGATGTATCAGACTGCAAATGATCTGAGCTAGGCTCTGCTTGACAGATTGCAGGCAAGCAGCAGCCTCTGCAAACACCATCTCCCCAAGTAAGTGATTTCTGTGGTTGTGCTGGATGTAACACAGCATTATAGAGTCTTTACATGAAAGGCAGCAGTGGCAAAGACAACATCCACTGCGGGATAATGGAGAATTACATATTCCAGCCAACTCCAAATCTATTTCCCTAAAACTTCAGGAGCAAAATTTGAACCCCTGAAGTCACAGCAGTTACACTTAGGATCAATCCAGATTTAAGCATTGGGTAGGATAAGCATGCTTAAAAAAAAAAAATTCTGAACACCAAAATATATATTGTAAAATAAATTTAAAAAATAATTTCAGAGTACTTTTTCTTTTGTTATATCATCTATATTTTTCTCAGATTTTTTTTGCCTGTTTTCATGTGAAATCTATGTATTTTCTGAACGTGTTTTCTTTCTTTTGGAGTGAATACACTGATTTTCTCTATATTTATTCATTTATGAGAAGTTTTTCCAAAATGGCTGAAGGATTTAACCACACAAATCTTTTTGACTCTCAATAGGATTTGTTTTCCAAAATTCTCTAGAGGCTTTTGAAAACTAAACCTCCAGTCCTACGATAAGTCTGCTTTGTGTTCTATTGTGTTTTTATTTCACAGTTGTTCTACTGCGCTGGCTTACAGGCATGCATATCTTCTGATCAGCACATTTTAAGGAATCCTGGAGAATACACATAAAATTCACTGTCTCCTGGAAGGTAATCATAAGCACCAACAACAGAATGTTTATGTGTCTTATGCTGCCCAGCTCACACCTAAAGCCAGAAGAATTCAGGGAATTGACTGGAAGATCAGCAGAAGACAAGAGTGAGTGGGAGAAATATTTCACTGGATAGTTTTAAATGTCCACACATAAATCAGAGGGAACTGTGAACTGTCTGGAAGAGAATATTAGCCACCTTCAGTGTATTCCGTGTGACACAGCAGGGCAGCATTTTGGATCAAATTCACCCTGCTGAACATACTGAATTCCTCAGCTCTACTGAGCATTTTGGATTAATAATACAGAGGAGGCAGGTGAGGTGAATCATGAAAAATCAGAAAAGGCCAAGCCATTGCACTCACCTTTCAGCTTCCCCTCATGGCAGTGCTCACATAGAACGGCTGTGGTGTCAGTGCACAGGGAGAAATGGTGGCCACGTGTGGTGGGCTGGAAAACCTGGGAGATCTCACATGGGATCATCCACACAGCGTGCTCAGTGTAGAACACGAAGATGCCTTTCATTCCTTTGTGTCTCAGTTTAAAAAACTAATTGGCAGAGCTCAGCCCAGCCTCACTGACCTCAGTCTGGCTGCCATATCCAGGTTCAAGACTAGGTCTATAAAGATTAAAACTTTTCCCCTCCTGAGACATAGCTGTGTTTTTCTTCAACAAAGTAACACATTCTAGCACAATCTGTACACATGTGAATATTTTGAAGTCCTTTATTAGAAAAACATTGTATGAACTGTCCAAGTTACGAATTTAACTCAACAGGGTTAAAATAAAAAAAATGCATTACAGAAATAGATCTGCTGAAGGAACAGTCATTTGAGCCTAGAAAATCATGACTCAGAAAGCTGCACAGCAATTGCAAATGACTCCCACTGACCCTTGTCCATAATACTTTAGGCAATAGAACGATATGCAAACCTAAAGTAAGCTAGTTTTCAACAGGAAGATTTTAAAAAGGTTTTTAATTCAAAAGTTATGCCCCATGTCAGTTAAAATTGTACACAGAGTAGGTGAAAGAAGCAAAGGTGAGAAAAAGCTGCAGGTAAAAGAATTATTCCAGTCTAAGGAGGTTTTAATTGCAAAGTGAATCACCACAAATACACACCGAATACCTCCTTCATTACCTGCCTTCTGGAGTGAATGACTGGGTGATCAGATTAGCAACTTTCTCTTAAAGTCCAGATTTTCTGTAGGCTAAATAGAACTCAGTATCTCTGAGGAGTCTGGGAAAAAATTCATCTGGCAGCATCAAAAATAATACAAAGTCTGAAATGGCAACTTGAGCTGGTAAGTTTTTTTTTCTTTTTATAAAAATCCACTTCTTACTTTAGGGTCACAGTTTCTATCTTACATCCTGCAGCTCATATGAGATCAACTTGAATCTTCTTTTTTCCATCTCTTTTCCTAATTACTGGTAAAATATCTGACATTCAACTCAGCTTCTGATCTCCCAACTTAAAATATTTAATGGAAATTAGTAACAATGAATCTAAGGAAATCATCATCAAGCAAAACCAACAAGTAGGTGACTGCAATGAACTGCCCCCCTGGCCCTGACCAGCTAGTCATGATCAAACAGATCGATTGTAAGGTCCCTGAAAGACAAGGGAAACACAACTGATATTAAAACAAGCTTAGAGAAGTCTAACTGCTCATCCAGTCAGTTCAGTGGAAGAACTGTTCAGGGCAGGGCCACTGTGTGCCCTCAGTCTCCTGTAGACACAGAGGTCCCGATGAGCAGTGGCCATGCCTGATTAATCACTTAGCCACTCACCTGCAAATGACCTGAGCTTGGTAATGACCCCGATGGGACCACCAGGGCTCCCTCAGTTGTGAGCAATTATTGAATGGTCCACTATGGCATTCAGCTGTCAACCACACGCCAAAGAAAGCCATTTTACACTACAAAATGCTTTGTGATACTTCCTTTAATATGTACTCCTGTGAAGACACATTTTGTGAAGGATAATCCTTAAAAAAAACTACAATAGAGAAGTAATTGGAGTGAATTAATTTTACCTGATTCAACTGATAGCCATTATAATTACAAAACCAGCTCAGCTTGCTATAGCATTCTCTATTGATACACTTTTATCTTGAAGAGGAGCAAAGAAAGAAAAGCATTTAAAGGCACCTTATTATCTTCCTGATTGCAGATGAGGGCAGGAGCTGAGTCTGGCTCTCACTACATGCTATCTTGGGTAAGTAGTGTATCAATAAAAGGAGCAAAATGTAACAGAACTTGCAGAGTCCCTTATTCCATAGAGAATGGTCTAGAAGCTAGTTTCACCACGATAGGCAAAAAAAGCATATAAAAAAGCCCCAAACCACTCAAATTGGGGTAGATTCAGGAATTCAACCCACAGGTTAATTTATCACAGCACACTCAAAGTTGGTACGAGTTTGACACCACAGCTGACATGTAAGCTTTGAACTTGAGCATTATTGCTTACTTTGATTTAAATGCTATCTCCAATACCACTCTCAAAGGAGTTCTGTCATGGAAATGAAGATTTGTGTCACATTTACTTATTACAGTGCAATAAAAATATACACAATGATCCTGTCTTCCAAAATACAATTGCAAATTTAATTGCTCTTCTGAAATTATCCTGAATTAAATACTTGCAAATTCTAATCTTGAGTTTTCTGAAGACATTAAGGTAGTAAAATAAGCTCTTTATCACAGTTTCATGAAGAGTGCGATGGAAAAAGTAAATCCTATGATAAATATCTGGCAGTAAAAGGATAATGAAGTCAATATAGAGCGGCCTGTGGATTGAAACTGGCCAGGGAATAAAGAGCAACAGACTGGTTCATATTTTCCCTGCCTCTTGTGGCATTAAATCTTTCTTGAGAGAGAAATTGCACCTACCCATTTTCCTAAAAGAAGGATGTATTACTGGAAGTGATAGGTCAAAAGCCATCTATCTACATAACTGCCTAAGAGCATCACATTTTTTCAGCCTATTCTCTTAATGATGCAACATGATAGATCCAGTTATTTTGAAGGGTATTATTCCTTTTTGCCCATATGCCAAGAGCAGCTTTTGCCAAAACCACAAAAAGTATTGCAAAGTTGCTATGAGAGATTTAAAAACAAGTTAATTACTCATCTATGTGAGAAAGGAAACATCTGCCTTAAGAAAATCACCAACCAACCAATTTTTTCATTTTGAAAATGGTCGGACATTATTCAAGTCCAAAACATAAAAGAACATACAGGTAGGCATCAGATCTGATTCCAGTGTGGATTTTTAACACTTTTTTGATGTTATAGCAGGACCTAGCAAGAGAAAGCCCAGTGTCCACAGACATACTGCATTTCATCACACTGCTTAGAGCTTCCCATTTGTTTATTTTTTGATAACTGAAAATTCATTCAGATTTGGCTACAGAGTAAAAAGGTTTTCCCTGATATGAAGCATCATTCTTACAGTGTAATAAGTTTCTGTTCCAAAATAAGAGAGTATTACCCAAAAAAAAAAAAAAAAATTTTAAAAAAATTAAAAAATCCTACATATACTTCTGTTTCAGGAAAAAAATATCAGTATGAAAAATTTCAGACCAAATGTTTTAATTGAGATATAAACCACTAAACAAATGCTCTTGCAACAGAAATTCATGTAAGTAATACTACCTATACTGGGGGAAAAGGATCCAACCTGTAAGAATGCTGAGGCAGAGCTGAGCCATGCCCTGTCCTTGTAACTGCCCAGCAGAGACTCACTGAGCAGGACACAAACAGGAATGTGCAAGTGCTTGCCTGAAACCTTTTGTCCAAGGACAGAGCAAACTACAGTCGGCCTCAAGACCCAGGGCAGTCAAGAGAAAAAGTCTCCCATTGATTTTAAGGGCCTTGTGTTCAGCTCTGCAATGTTTGTTTTCATGCAACCCAAGCTATTCTGCAAGTTTCCAGCCTGGCCAAACTTCCAAGCATGAATTACAATGGAAACTGGAATGTGTTCAAATGTTATTGGCTCTTCAGCAGTGGAGCCAAATTCACACTAAAAAGCACTGTTTAACAGAAAGGAATATGTTAATTTCCCAAAAACTGTGTAGTATCAAATGGCAATGTTAAAAGAAACAGAATTCTGTTTTCAGGCCAGGAGAGAGAGTAGAATAGCAATCTGAGCCTGTTCCAGCCTCACAAAATGCAGACTATTGCTGGGCTTGCAACACATCCTCTGATAACAGAAAGTAGAAGGGAGCACTGTGTAGTTTTGTTGTTATTTAAAGGCTCTTTTAATCAATAAGTTTGATGTGCAATTACATCAAACTTATTGCACTTACATGTGCAATTTTCCAGCTGAGCAGAGGTAGCAGAGTACTGTTCAGCAGTATATTGTTTATTAATATATTTGAGCTTTCTTCCTTATAGTGTGCAAACTGCTGTTACATAATGTTTAATACAACACATTTCTGTATTTTAAGCTGGTGTTCTACTTCCGAGACCCTGTAGAGGGCATTAGGAAACACAAACGCTGCCTCTTCCCAAGGCCCACATTTCTGGGACTGTAACGGGAGGAGAGCTAATGAGGATGGACTGAAATCCAGCAGATACACCCACTCCTTAACACTTCTGCTGCACACATGAAGTAAAAGAATCACCATCTTTCTGCTGCCAGTAAACCTGCCAGATATAGCAGGGTCTGGGATCCTTTTCCTTGACCTGAAATAAGTTCTTTTCACTTGCTTGCAAATGCTGAGTTTGTGTATGAGTTTGCTGCAGTTAGGTTCTCCAAGTCTCACTACTAATATTCAGCACAGTAATACTGAAGCAACATTTCCCCTCCCAATCTCATTATTTTCCCCTTAGTCTTTGGTATTTTCTCCTGTTACAGGGTTTCCTCTAACTTAGGTGTGTTTCAAAGGTGCTTGTTTCACTCATGTTATTCTCCTTCCCAGTCCACTGAGTGGCACCAAAGTTTTTTCTTAACCCTTGGCTTTTCTGTTTTGTTGCAGAGAAGAAAAGTAAATCACTGCAAGACTGGTGTTCATCCTGAAGGGTGGTAACAAACTGTACCTGAGAAGAGATACCCATGAATATTCACCTGCCTTAAAATGGGTCTGAGGAAGGGGACAGGCCTGGACAAAGAGGACCTGGGGTGCTTCAATTATGGAAAAGGTTCTTTCCCTCACCACAGGGGTGGATGGTTTGTTCTTATGAAAACCTAAAACCCACCAGGGGTTATCAAGGACAGTGACAGCTCCACTTTCATCTCTCATAAGTCTTCTATTCCCTGGATGGCCTGTTAACTGAATAAGCAAAACAGACCAAGCTGTCACATCCTCTCCCTATCTTCCTAGATTTTTGAAACAGTTAAAACTTGCAACAGTCTCAAGCTCATTTTCATTCAGGAGCATGTGGAAATACAAGGCACAATGGGAGGGGCTGTCTTTACAATAGATTCACACTGGATTAATCCAAGTAGAAAACTGCATGCCCCTTGGTTTTTTTCAAAAGAGTGTCTAATAGGATTAATTTCAAAGCTGTGGATGTGTTACCACATTTTCTTCCAAGCAAGGCAGAAAGGGCCATAGTGCTGGGCATTATGGGGCTCCCTGCCAGCCAGTTCTGCTTCATGCTTCTTCGCCAATTAATCTTGCATATCTGCCCAAAAAAACATGTTACCAATGATAAATGAATAGATAAATCCTCATTTAGCATTTCTGTGTCCCTTTTCCCCCATACAATCACTTGTTATTGTGCTCCGAGCTGGCAATTCAGACACAAGAGGTAAAAGGTGGGAGAGGGACAGACATGCAAAAATCTTCACCACCTCTATTCTTATTCCAAAAGATCTCATTAAGGAACATCTGCCTGAATTCCCCAGGAGTAGGTGTGTATGAGGAAGGTGAGAAGCAAAGTGATCCAGGAGGAGCTGTCCAAAAGCAGCTGCCACTGGTCTGTGACCTGTAGGCCACACAGAATTTATGCTAAAGGAAATGCATGTTTGCAGCTACTTCTCAGCAACTTCTCTCTAAAGGACATTGTAATTTGTCTTAACCATAAAAGCTGGATATTGCCTTTTGGGTTGAGAGGTGTGCAAACCACAGGAACTGAGGCATTTCATTTCAACAGAACAACTGCATTGTGAAGTGCAGCCAATGGTCATGCCCTATGTTCCCCAACTAAGTTTCGATAAAGATCTCAACCTAGAATTTATAAAAATTGTGTACTGAAGATTCAGAGGGTGAAAAGAATCTGCTGTGGAACCTGATAGTAACAGGTGTTTGCAATTTAGAGAGTCACTTATCAACATGTAGCTTTTGGAGATTTTTGTGCTAAGCAGAAAAGAATCAGTCAGTGCTCCCTACTCCAGCATTCCCTGTTGCAAAACATCAGTCTCAGTCATTGAAGTGAAAAATTCTTTGAGTTATGTTTTTGCTAAACAACATCTATGCATGATAACACTTCAGTTATGAAGACATAGGTCTGAAAGGCTTAAAAGCTCTCCACAGCAGCCAGATATACCATCTTTTATTGGTTGAATTTCCATGCCTGCTGTTTCTCATTTCAGAATCTATGATTATCACAGAAAAATGTCTGATTCCTCTTTCTGCTGTGTAGCATATGTGACAAAAGAGACTGTAAAGCTTGTCTGGGTAAGTATTTACCTCTTCCATCCCTACCACTCCCAATGAATCTCTTTGAGGTGTGCTATAAGCCTGATAAAATGTTTGCCTCATATATTGATATGTACCACATCAAATTTTCAGGAAGTACTGTAGTATGGCTCTCAGAACTCAGTCATTAATATAATCTGTCCTAGAGGACTTTTTAGTTTTCTGCAGGATTTCTGTAGCCAAGTAAGAAGGCAGCTAAGAAACTGTACTGCCTCTGTCACAGGATTCCACATAGTGTCAGCTCAGCTGGGAAGAGGTGATCCTTAAATATTAACCATCTTTTTGGAACCCTCTTCCCCTCCAGGACCTTATCCCATGGCACTCTACCAGGCAGATCCCTGAAGAGGCCAAATCTGCTCTCCTGAAGTCTGGGGTAGTGAGCTTGCTGTGCACCCTTTTCACTGTTCTAACACTTCACCATTCCACGTCAGTCCAGCCAAAGCTGCACTGGAGCTTCACATTCCCCACCAGCTCTTCTTGTTGGGGAGAACAAGAAACAGTATGGCACTTGTCCTCGTTGGCTCCTCTGTCACTTGGTCAAAGAAGTTACCATCAGTTCATTCCAGGAACCTCCTGGATTACCTATGCCTTGCTGTGGTGTCCCTCCAGCAGACATTGGGGTGTTTGAAAGAATACATGAAGACCAGGGCTGCCTCTTCCACTCAGCCTTCCTGGTTAGCACTGTAATGCCACTATCCCCACCTCCTTTCATCCTGACCCATAAGCTCTCAGCCAGCTCCTCATCCATCCCCAGGCAGAGTTCCATGCGCTCCAGATGGACATTAATATAGACAGCAACATATTAACCCTTCCTTGTGTGCCTTGCTTGTCCTTCCTACAGTGCCTGTGTCCTTTCAGTCCAATAGTCTGGTCATAGGATCCATCCCACACATCTCCATGATTCCAATGAGATTACAGCCCTGCAGATCTGCACACATTTCTAACTCCTCTTAATTAATGCTACATACATTTTCATTGAGGCATTTAAATCTAGCCCCTGATGAAGCTTTAGACTGGCTGGAATTCCTTTGTGCTGCACTTCAGGGGCTCTCCTGCTGACATGTGATCCCTCTCCAGGCTCTGGGCATCTCTTGCTGGCCCTGGCATTCAACTGGTAGGAGTGGGATGGGCTGAAGGTCCCTTCCCATGGAAACTTTAAAGCCATGCCCGCCAGCTTGGCAAGCCTGTGACTGATGATGCTCTCCCCCTTCTCTGACAGATGGAGCCCCCCCACCCCCAGCAGAGTGGGTTTCCAAGCAGAATCCTGTGGTCTGGGTAGGTGAACATGGTCTTGTCCTTGCTGTTGCAAGCTTTAATTTTCCTGCATCACTGGTCCCTCTTCCTTCCTCTCTCCCTCTTTCCTGTGTGTGCCAACAGGAAAGTTTGGATCTGTTTGGCTGTGGGCTGTGAGTGCACTGCAGACTGTGCTTGGAGCCAACTCTCCAACTCCTTCCCAGCTCCCTGACACGACTCGCCCAGCTCACCACCTCCTGCAGCTCAGCCAACTGTTGAAAATACGCAAATTGTAATTAGAAGGAAGTGTTAGGCCAGCCACATTAGCACTGATGTTGCAAACACACTGCAGCTTGATTCACACAACAACATTTTACACAATTATGTCAGTTAAAAACGGGGGAAGAGCACAGCTACAGCATCTTAGCTATGACAGAGCTGACGAAATCGCTCCTTGTTGAGTTCACACTGAATCTGACATATTCTCTTCTGAAGCAGAACTAGAACCGTACAGGGACTGCTCAGCTGGAAAACAAGCTGTGAAGGCAAGAAAGTATAGCCAGGCAGCAATGACAAGCAATCGGAAGCAGTACAATTAGCACACATGGATCAACAAGAGAATGACCTCCTCCTTTCTTAAACCTTCATAATTTTCACTAGAAGAGAAACTCCTACTAAATTCAGTAGGCTATAGAGGGGTCTATCTAAAGTTCACACAGCAACTGGGATTAGTCCATGATTGTAGCAATTAAATTGTTATAATTAGGAACCTGGCTCAGCGGCAACTGAATATCCCAAATGCAGCCTACTCACAAGCTTTCCTATGCCTGTAAGTGCATATAAAAAGTTAGTAACAAAATGCTTTATTATCTAAAAACATACAGGATAAAAAAGAAGTGACTCAACAGAAATAAAACCTCTGATTTAAATTATTGCTATCATGCTAACATTTGCCTCCTCAGTCCTTCGAGAAGTCAGGCTTTGCATGAATATTTTGTACTGTGAAATCAATGAAGACACCAAGTTCCTTTTCCAAGATGAAGAGATCGAATCCCTGCTTTAAATAGGGAAAGAAAGCATTGACATTTCAAGAAGAGTACAGTTTGTACTCTAAGATGAGATGTGAACAGTATGAATTATGACTCTGATATCAAGTAGTTCTGGTCTATCTACTACTCTGCCCTCAAGAGCAACTTCAATTTCCATCTCCACTGAAGTTAAAAAGAAGACTGAATTAGAAGCATGTTTCTTCTCCATTTCAGTTCTCTTTAAAACATAACAGGGGAGTTAAAAATGTCTTGGACAGAGGGCAAGGAACTATGTATAACTATAGCAAAGTCAGCGGTATTGTAGCACAAAAAACAAACACTTGAGATTTAAAATAGAAACTGCATGCCTGGATTTTAGCAAGGAGCCACTTACAAGCCCTTTTTGTTCCTTGTGTAATGGACAGGGACAGGAATAAAAACCCCACAAAGCAAGGTGTGTATTCCATCTAAGTTGTTGTGTAACCACAGAAATTAGAAAGAGCTTTTGGCAGTGAAACTCCTTAAGAGTCAAAAACCTAAACTTCCAAAACTGAGCAAAGAGAACAGTTAAAAGAGAAAGATCCCTTTCTATCAATTTACATATTTCCACTGGAGTCTTACATCTGCAATGCAACTGCATTTTGACAAAGTGCTGCCCAGAAACAGTGTCTGAGCCCCATCCTCCCTGTGTATGCAGCAGTCACTTCTACATTACACAGTCTGGTTTTTTCTTAGGTAGTATCTTCTGTCTCCTACTTCTTAATTATTAATGGTTTAAGCTCCAATCATCACCCCCTTAGTTTCTGCTGTGTTAAATTAGACCATTTTCTGTTTTATGCAAAGATCTTAATTGATATAAGCATGCTGATCTTTATCCAAAGCAACTAACTGGGGTTTTTGTGAGTACCCCATCATGTTATTTGCACATGTGCAATGAAAAAGCTTTTTAGAGGCCCAAATAGTAACATTTCAAGCTTCATTTTTTTTGTTTCCTTTTCATCAAGGTGAGGAGTGTGCCTTCCTCAGTCCTAGTGCATCCCTGGGGCCCAGGCTCTATTTCATGTTTAGTTTGCAGTTTGATGTTTACATCCTTTCACATGAAATTCACACTTACAGGAACAGCAGTGTTCGATATTGAAGGAGCTGCAGCTGAATGGACTATGTAATTAGGCATGGATTCACGTGTTGGCAAGCTCCCAAGGAATGTGTGACACCAAGTAACTTTCCTAGCTGTCTACTATGGGTATCCAGTAATTCCCAAAATAATATCTTCTAATCCCTACAGAAATACGGAGGGCCACAGTCCTACTCTGGGGCAGAGGCAACACAGCACCCTAGGAGTGTGAATGTTAACATGTTTTACTCATTTTGTCTGGTTTCCTAAGGAAAAAGGAGAGTGTAANAGAGTGTGAATGTTAACATGCAGAAACATGTTTTACTAATTTTGTCTGGTCTCCTAAGGAAAAAGGAGAGTGTAAATTTCCAAACAGAAAAGTGAAATAAACATATTTCTGTAAATATTAGTGAAACTGGATGCTTCAACTATATACAAATGATTGGGGTTTTTTCTTCACATCAGGAAACCCAGACAACTATTTTTCCACAGTTTCAGCTGTAACAAATCACTGGTTTTTTCCTTGAGGGAAATTTTCCACAGGAAATTCACAACTAGGTGTGGTTAGCATGCCCCAAACACAGTCCAAGAGAGCAGCAGACAAGCGGCTAGCTCATGGACAGCTCACAAGAGAAAATGTCTTCTTTACCTGCAGAGTTTTGTCCTGACTCCTGGCCTTTAAAGAACGTAATGCCTTATTTCTGCAATTCGGAATTAAAATTTCAGCATGTCACCCCCTGGTGGTTACCGAAAGCAAATATAAGCAGTGAAACACCTGGCCATGGTTGAGCCTTTCGGGGTCACACAGGGTGAGCTTAGCACGGCCCTCCTCAAAGCCGTGCGGTGTGCAGCACCCTCCTGCTCGTGTGCGGGCATAGGGCTGCCACCTGTCCCCAAAACAGGGGAAAAAAACACTGGTCAGGACCTGCAAGCACTGTGGGGTGGCGAGAGCCCAGCCCACTTACCTGCCTGAGGCACTGGGCTCGGCACACCTGCCTGAGGAACCTTCTGGAGGCCTCCAGGCACTGCTCACCTGCCTGAGGAACCTTTTGGAGGCCTCCAGGCACCGCTCACCTGCCTGAGGAACCTTCTAGAAGCCTCCAGGCACCGCTCACCTGCCTAAGGAACCTTCTGGAGGCCTCCCGACACCGCTCACCTGCCTGAGGAACCTTCTGGAGGCCTCCAGGCACCATTCACCTGCCTAAGGAACCTTCTGGAGGCCTCCAGGCACCACTCACCTGCCTGAGGAACCTTCTGGAAGGTTCGCCAGGCAGTGCTAGGCTGCAGTGGGCCCGAGCCCTGAGGGCTGTGGGCAGGCCCCACCCTGCCCGGGGCACAGCCCTTCCCTCAGCACGGGGCCCGGCTGGGGCCTCGGCGCTCCCCTCGGGGACACACCTGAGGCGCTCTGCAGCCCCAACATCCACGCTCACAGCCTGGAATGCTGGAGACACTCCGAGGGGAGCCGTCCAGGATGGGTTT